>KK116221.1:34660-52538 GCA_000611955.2 Stegodyphus mimosarum
CCTACACTTTTTTTAAAATCTTTAAAACAAATGCATTAAAAAAAAACACCAGTTTCCACCGATATATGCGATATATTACTCAGTAGACGCCGCTTCATGTGGTCACGTTTGCCCACCGCTTTTTTGATAATGTTTTTAGAAAAAATATCTTTCAAAATAGCAATAGCATCCTCACTTGGAAACATTTACCTGTGGCTGGGATATTTCTATAGTTCGACCGCCGCAAACGCGATATTGGTTGGCATCTGACAAAACGCTTAGAATCGTTCAGAAGGAGTCTTAATTATACGAAGTGTCTACACGTCCGATGGTTAGCTCATACATGGTAAAAATGCTAAATGTCCGCCTAATTGCGCAGAGACATATGCGCATTGGCATACTTTCAATGTGCCATGCCAATCTAGCCGTCACCATCGAGATCTAGCGCCATTTTGTTCCAGCCCTACTTAATTGCGTGCTATGGTGAGGGGTCACATAAGGGTCCTCTATTTGCTAGAAAGGAATTTACTGCCTAAGGAACGAAAGTCCCCGTGTCATTAGAGGGAGGGGCGAATCCTGTCATCACATGATTTTCGCTTTCATATTCAGTAGAAATTAAGATTCGTATTAATTTGAAACCTAGAAACCAAGCAAGTTGAACTTTTTTTCATTATTTATGAATTTTATATGAATACTGCATATTCCATCTCTTACTTTAAAAAATAGGACCACTAAAAATAATGGAATAATAATTACGATAATTATGATAATTCATTAAATAACTATAATAATCATTTTTTATTGCATAATTATTACAACTAATTATTAACAAATGTCTTTTTTTTTTCAGTGTGTAATAACGTATGTACATTTAAGTTCAAAGATAAAAAATATATACAATAATTATTTACTATCGTAAAACTATTATAATCATGTACAATAAATTATTAGTATTAATTGTACTAATTGTACTAATTCAAATATAACAATTAAGTAATTATAATAAAAACTGCTATATAATAACAATGATTCACTATAATTTATCATTAAATTTTGCCGAGCGGTAAAGACGCTGAACACTGGTAGTTCGGTCCGAGGTTCGAATCCCGCGAACGGGCTGGCTGCATGGGCGTTTTCGTGGTTTTCCCCATGTGTAACGTGTATACGAGCCAGTTTCCCTTAGAAAGTCCTCCACGAAGGCATCCCTCCTCTTAGGCAGATAGCCCTCGTGTGCTTTGCCATAACTGAATAACCTAACCTAACCTAACCTATCATTAAATTTTGTTTTGAAATTAAGTTTAATTAATTATATTTAATTATATAATAATGTTACAACACTTTGTCATTAAAATGAACACTCGAAACACTCGTATTTTTAATAATATAAATAAATAAATAAATAAATGCAAAAGTTAAATACAAAGTAGTGAATTAAATGTTAATTACAAATATAATCAACACTCCAGCTTAGCTCACTTAAAAGTAATTTTTTTGCCTTATTTCTGTGCTCTTTGAACACTATGAAAATAAATAGGAAAAAGATTTTGTTAAGAACGAAAAGAATCCCCACTACATGATTCATGTCCATCTTCCCTATTTTATGAATAAATCGGCACAAAAGGGGCAAGCGTGTTTCTCATGGTCACGGCTGCGGCGGTCTAACTACATAATCTATTTTGACCTTATCTGGCATCGTCTCTTGGCTTATGATGCGTCACTGCGTTCGCCTCTTAGACATAATTGTTTGTCGATTCTGCACCGCAAGGTTCCACATATTTCTGAACTACATCCTCTACAAATTTCTCTTGATATAAACTTTTATTATGCTATCAGAAATGCTATGTTTACTTTTGAGGCTATTCAAGCCTAGGTGCCTGCTCCAAACATAAGTGATCTAACGTGGCAACTTTACTTCAGATTAAAAAATTACTGTACAATAGTTTGATCATATTAACCGACTGTTCATCCCAATACACGATGTATTTTCCATGTTTTCGTATATAAACGAGCGGAATTTTGGCAAATCAACTACAATACCCAAACGATAACATCAACCGCGATCACATAAAGCTACATCTAGTATAGCTACAGCTTGCCGAATAAGTCAGTTGGTAACAAAGATGCAAAAAGGGACAACATTATAAACTGGCCAACTTCTTCACACAGTGGTAGAGCGATTAGTAGGCATACAACTGAGTTCTAAAAAGGAAATAAAATTACAATAAAATAAAGAGAGGAGGGAAAGAAAGAACGGGTAGCACGTGACCCGTGGTTGTTGACCTTTTCGAATGAGTCGACGAAAAGAAAAAGAGGTAGCGCCCAACGAATTGCTCACGACAACAAAAGAAACCCAATTTTCTTTTGTTTCCATCTGAATGTAACAATGGCATTTGCAAGAAAGATTCTGGACTCGGCTCGTCTTGGCGGAAAAGGTTCGAGAACAATTTCTTGTCCTTAATCCCCAAACTCCCTTATGGAACAAACCGGGCTAGTAATTACAACAAGAAAATGAAATGGAGTGCATTATGAAACAGTAGATACTTTTCGAATTTGATGTTAATACTACAATCAGTAGACATGTGCGACAGCGGGCTGCAATTATAACACTTATTTTAACCGCCAATCCCTTATGTTTTTTTTTTTTTTTTGGACGGTCCAACTTTTTCAGTGCGTCTTTTAACACTTATTGACACATTTATTCTGTTGATCGGTAAAACTTTAATTAACTATACACTGTAGCCACAAAAGGTCATACCCGGCCTTTACTTTCGCAACCGTTGTTCGTAAACAAAAACGCCGAACAACAGAAATGTTTTAAAAGCAACGTTTCATGTTTTAGCATTTTTAAATTTAAAGAAATCAATTTTACAAAAATTAAGAAATTCAACTTTTTATACCGTCTCTGAACTTATACAGAGGATGTTAACACATTTTTTAGAAAAATTTCGATAAAGAATTAAAAGAAAGCAAATGTTTCTGGGGAAAAAAAATGACAACAGTTTATTAGTTCAAATGACAAGTAAAGTTTCCTACTTTTAAATTTATTCTTCTTTCAAAATGTCGCATGTAAAGAAGCTGTGGATTGAATGACAGGTTTTTGGGGCTTTCGGAAGAGAATATTGCTTGCTATATTGTGAAACGCATGGAATTAAAATTTCTAATCGGAAAAAGAGAAACCGTTTTCTACATGGAAAGAAGCTCTAAACGAATACCTAAAAAAAGGTACGCATTCTTTGTAATGTTTCTAAAATTAAATCGTTGGTAACACAAAATATACCAATGGACTGGACCGCAGAGGGCATTTTTCAGTTCAGAGTAACTCCGGAGTATTGAGAGACCTAAGCGCGAACTTCGCTCTTTAGAGGCACTTTGAAATGCATTGTGTTTAACGTTCTCAATAGTTTAAAGTGGTAACTAAATTCATCTGATGTACTCGCGGGTGCGACATCCCAGGCTAGGCGTTCTCCAATCATTGACCAGACATGCTCAATGAGCGACAGATCTGGAGCTGGCCAGAGTAAAAATGTGTTACGAATTTTGTATATAAGTACAGCGAAATTATATATAAAAATATAGTATCTTTTCTATAATGCAACATGAAAAGTCTGAGGAGACCGAAACTCTGCCGGAAAAAGTAAGATCACGGAGGCAAGACTAACACTGACGTAAATGGCTATCTGATCAAATTGCCCAGACATCGCCAAGGTAACGATAGTCTAGACGACTATTTTTGTCGCCAAGTTTGGAGAGAAATCGCCAAAAATCGCAGAACTTGGAGACCATCTGAGATATTCTGGTCGGGATCCTGCATTACTGTAATTGACCTCTACATGTAACTGCAATCGTATCCAGCTCTTATACGTAACTTTAACGGTATGTGCCTTCCGGTAATTTCGAGAAAGGGAAGATACTATAGATTTCTACGCGGCCGAGAGAAAACTTCATAGTTCGGAGAAAGTATCAATTCTCAGTTGTTAGTTCAGAGCTAACTTGGAGATCTCAATACTTTGACATCTTTTAAAATCTTTTAAGTGGGTTTTTATTCCGGGAGATTTTTTAAATGGGTTTCACATCAAGCTGCGTTTAACGTTCTTAGTAGTTTGAAGTGTAATTACTGATTGTGGCCTGTGATACCCCGAGAAGCTGTGATTTGGCTGCGGATGTAGCAGTGCGCTCCATCAGTGCCATCTGCACAATATGCCTGTCTTCCGGTGGAGCGGTATGACGAGGAGGTTGCATTGCTCCCTGTCCGTCAGTCATTCCGTCCTGCAAGCACCGGTTCCATATTCGCATGACTGTTGCCTTGGCTACGTCTGAGATGATGACCGATTTGTCGGAAAGATAATCTACAATATCTATATGCAACAAATTCTACCTTGGTCGAACTCAGAAAAGTACTCAAATGATGCTCGTTTTCTTCTACGAGCCATACTGAAACTGCACACACAAAAAAAAAATTTCACAAAAGAACAATTCACATTATCCTTTATATACGAATTGTAAAGAGCACTGCAGTCTCTAATGATGTGCGCGTGCGTTGAAACTGTAATCATTTGCATATTCTATTGCGATATACACATGATGCAAGTTTTATGCTGTTTGTATGCTTCCATTTTCGATGGTTAGTTCTAGAAGTATAATTCCTTAACACAGAAATAGAAAACTGCGCTTATAAATTGAAGTTGTAATAAAGCGTAATTATATAGTTAAGAACACTGCATACATATCGACAGTGGTTACAGATTACGTGGTTGTAGATTACAATATCAGTAAAATTCATGTTACGTAAATGTTCTTTGGGGGGGAAACTTGGAAAAAAGTCTTGTCAATAAATCGTAAAGCTGGCTGATTAATTCTGAGAGGTTATGCGGAACTGTCACTTGTTGTTCGTAACTGGTTAACCTGTTAGAAAATTTCTTACTCCTGCAAGGATGATGAGCGCAAATGCCATTTGTGCGGAACTGCGATGTGCGCAAGTTAGTGTCACATCACCCTCAGAACCTACAGAAGCAGCCACGATTAGTGCAATATGATGTGCCACTTTGTGAAAAAAAAAAGGAGGCAATCACTGTACATCTAAAAAAGCTAACATACTTCGCGCATTTCCTTCTTTTTTTTCTGTTTGTCTTAATATTGTTCAATTTTTCCGTGAAGAAATATATATGTATATATAATTACAAGACACACAGAATATTTTATCAAAATAAACAATAGACAATAAGTTAAGTCTCCGACTGAAACCCCATTATGCAATTTCTCACTTTTTTTCAGCATGAAAACTGTTTGCAGTCCAGACTAAAACTGCCATGGAGACAATGACACAATTTTTTTTGCTACGGTTACACAGAAAAACATTTGTGTGGCAAATTTTTCATAACTAGTACAATACACAAAAAAAATAATACAAGACAACACCTTGCCACCGTTGCCATCTCCGCTTTTCAGACGATTTGAATGACTAAATCAATAGAGTTAAAGTTTAAATAAAATAACACGCTAAACGAATTTGCAAATACAAACGCTGATTTTCGTTGTTTGACCTCTAAATTAATAGAGTTAAAATTCGCAGTCCATTAGACAAAAGATAGCTGTCATTCAATGCAAATCCAATCCGACAAAAACAGATGATACAACAATATCCGACAAATTTCAGAATTAAATTTAAAGGAAGAGTAATTAAGAAATATATATATGCATATATGTCATGAGAAAAAAAGAGAAAATGACGCAGCAGCAAATGTTGATGGCGAAGAATGCAGATTCATTTTGCAGAGGAAGAAGTCGAGGCGGATTAAATTCCATTTTATTTAAATTCACTTTTGTGGCCACAACTGTCTCTAATCGTGCCTATTTTCAGAACATTTATATTTTTGAGTACTACTGCGATAGGAAGAAAGCACAGCGAAATGAAATGGCATCCAAGCAGTAACAGAGAGAAGTGAACTTTTATCCAATATAGCTGTTCACCAATGAGGAAGGTTCTGGTCTGAGTTAGAAAGGTTTCATTTCTCAGAGTTTAGGTTCCGAAATAACTACGTCATCGATGTTACGCAAGCTTTATGGCATAGATTAATCTAGAAATGTCGCAGTCCAGAAATGTTACTATTACTTTTATAATAAAGAGGAAATTGCCAAATTAAAAAAAGAGGAATTAAAAGCCTATTACTAAATTTAATTATAAAGCTGATTTACATATTTCTTATCTTACACACACGCAGGTGTGTACATGAAGTATAGCAAATTGGATTTTAAGAATTTGAATTTCTCTATCCTCCACTACATTCAGCTCTTCTTCAATCTTTATCCAATACTGCTTAAGGTAGTTTTTAAAATTTTTACAAAATTACATACCAAACAGAAAAATGTTGAAAAATTTCAAGATGCAAAGAATTTTTATATGGTTAGATTTTTTATTTGCACAAAATACTGAAATTAATTTTTGACTAACTTGGAATTTTCTTGATATTGTACACATATAAGTATCTGCGATGACTATAAAATACTCAAAAATGACTTTTTTCGGAACTCGCAGCACATTATCTCTCTCATATAAGTGAGTTCAAAATATTTTTGACATTTTTATCTTGATTGTAAAACACCAGTGAAAAAGGAAATAATGCAATTTCTGTATTCCACTGTATAATTTATAGCAGGAAAAATCCTCCTTCCTTGGCAAATGGTGCTAAAAGTTACCACAGAATAATTACCTTATTTTCTCGCTTATTCCTCCCTTTTTAACGACTTTTAACGCCCCAAAATCGAGAACGGAAAATTTAACTTCCGAAGAAGCCAGTTACAATAAGGACATAACAAATGAAAAGGATCATGGATAAACTACAGGTAACGATCACAATTTTATTTCTTAATCCTTTCAGTTTTAAACTTCTGAGTCTGATTAACTCTCTGGCGACGGTTTTCGGAGTTGTCACGAAGACCTGTATTTAAACAGAATTTATTAGCTAAATTTCCATATTTACTCATTTCAGTCTCTATTTTCATAAACTTGCATTCCTTACGATGACATTTATATTATTAAAGAAAGTAAGAAAGCAAAACATTTTAAATTATAAGCTAACATACACCTAGGAACAAAAAATCTCATGACCGGATAAAGTCTGTCATTACGCTCAGAGGATTAAAAGTACCTATATTCCAATAAGGTGCTTATTGAAATATATATGTGTGTGTGTGCCTCATATGCTTTCCAGTAATTTCGAGAAGAAAATACAAGAAATATCTTGACAGCACCTAAATACGACCGCAGAGAGCATCTGTTCTTAGTTGTTAGTTCAGTGTGAGTTCGGAGTACTTAGATATCTCCGGGTTAGCTTCGCGCTTTAGATGCGCTTTGCATTGTTTAACGTTCTTAGTAGTTGGAAGTGTAACTACTGATTGTACTCCGTGATATTGTGAAGAGTTGTATGACTGTTTTGGTGGAAAGTTCTAGAACTGTGAAGTTTTTTTTTCTTTTTTTATAAATTTTATCAAGCTGTAGCATTCATTATTTTAATTAACCAAATTATTTTTAGTTTGAACTTTCCTATCGAATTCTCAAAGTTTCAGTTGCTGCCCGAATTTAGCGCGAGTGAGATATTTATGCAAATCGCATATATCTGTTAGCAGTTAAAAGGCAGGAGTTAACGAAGGGAAAGACAGTGCCTTGGATTTATCGCCGTAAGGCTGTGCGCGCCAAGATTTCCTCTGTCTACTGAAAGTTCGCCTTTATAGGCATTTGCAATTACTAGTGTTTGCTAGTGAAATTCGCATTGTTGCATTTCACTAAGAGTAAGCTTCCCTCGCCGTCCTATTTAGAATTAAGTTAGGTATTGAATTTGTTAACACACTTTAGTTTAATATTATTTTAGTTCAGCCCAAGTAGTGGCTTACTCTCGATTTGAAGAGTTGTAAATATTTGAATTAAAGGGTCACTTTTAAACCCTCCTTCCTGACTTTGTAGTTTTTCAACACTAAGGACATAGCCTAGATCTGCTCACTGTCCTCCACATAAGGTTTCACAGTTTATGCTCACGAAAAGAGTCAAGAGATTGAAGGAGAAACCTTACAATGGCGCCCGAACAACTAAAAGGATGGAAGGAAGTTGGAATATGCCTACTACATCCCAAAATCCAGCTGCAATGCCTGATGGATTTGGATTCATAGTGGAAACCATCAGAGCAGCCATGAAGCCGGCAGTAGTTTTTGATGCCAGAGGACCTGTGAACACATTCCTGGAAAAGTTAGAAGCGCATTTTTTGCTGTATCCAGTTCCGGAACATCAGAAGGTCATATTAGCGACAGGAGCATTGAGGGGCCAAGCAGCGACCTGGTATAAGTGCATCGGAAAATGTCTGCTGGGAGAACCAGGAACGCCGACTTACACGTACGAGAATTTTAAACTAGCAATTTTGAGAGCGTTTCCTGTGGTTAAAGACCGTGCGAAACTCGAAGCTGAGTTGTTTAGCAAGTATCAACAGCGGGTGGATGAACTATCGGAATTTATTTTGAGAAAAATACAAGTCTTTAAATTATTGTATGGCACGAGGCCGGACCCGGAGATTATCCAGATAATCCTGCCCAGATTGTTACCATCGATACAAGATTTCATGGAGCTAAGAAATCCCGTAACGCTGGACAAGCTGTTTGAACTCGCCGTACAATTCGAGAGCCGGCGAGCGGCCGAAAATCAACGGAGACAATCGTATGAACAGCGGCTGCAGGGGAACCAGAATGCCGAAGGAAGAAACAGACGATGGCCGAGAACTACTGGTACCAGTCAAAATGCGAGCGGTCAACCGCGCCAAGTACAGCGCCAACAAAATAATTCCAACTACGGAAGAAAATCATTCTCCCCAGGCAGAAGCCAGCAACAGAAGAAAACACCCGCAAAGCATTTAAACTACTAAGGAATATTGCGGGGAAGGGGGTGCAATGTTCCGAGGAGAAGAAAAATCCCTCTGAAGTACAGCTAAATACGGTCATGGTGAGAAACATTGAATTACCGAGACTGCAGTTACTAATTAACAACGTACCCGCTACAGCTCTGTTGGATACCGGCGCTCAAGGAAGCTGTTTGGCAGAAGAATTTTTTAAGAAGCACTTTCGTAGATATCGTCTGCATAGCGTGGAAGGAATGAAGGTGGTAGCAGCCCAAGGAAAAACGTGTCAATGCATGGGAAAAATCGAGCTGTACATCAAAATCGGCGAAGAACAAAAAAAAATTATGTTTCTTGTAGTGAAGAACCTCCAAGCATCGGTTATTTTAGGAACAGATTTCTTTGCAGCTGTGGATGCGAAAATCGATTTTGAAAACTCCACCTTGCAAGTAACCATGGACCCAGTTAAAAAGAAATCAACACCTCCCCCTGAAGTGGATTTAAGCCATCTAACGCCCGAAGAACAGGACAAGTTTCGGGAGTTGGTAAGTAATTTCGCTGATTTATTTGATGATATTCCAGGATTCACCCAGATCGTAGCACACGAAATTAAATTAACTACGGATGAACCTATACGTCAGCGTCCTTACAAGTACGACAAAGTTAAGGAGGAAATAATAAAATACCATATTGATGAAATGTTAAGAAACAAAATAATAACTCCTATTTCTAGTGCATATGCGAGTCCGGTTGTTTTATGTAAGAAAAATAATGATTTGCCGTTAACTGATCCATTAAGGTACAGGTTCGCTATTGACTACAGAAAGCTTAATAGTATAACAAAATTTCCAACTTACCCACTTCCGGTAATTGATGAAATTCTAAGAAGTATTAAATCAACAAAATACATAACCACCCTAGATTTGACATCCGGATATTTTCAGATAAGCATAAAGCCGGAAGATGTTCACAAAACAGCATTCATAACAAAATACGGTACATATGGCTTTTTGCGTATGCCTTTTGGATTGTCGGGAGCCCCGGCCACGTTTCAGAGGTGCATGGACAAAATTTTAAGGCCGGTAATAGGAAAAAGTACATTTATTTATCTTGACGATATAATTGTTACTTCAGAATCGCTGGAAGAACATATTAAAGACCTTCGAGAAGTCTTTACTCTTTTGAAAGATGCAGGACTTAAAGTGAACATTAAGAAATGTAAATTCGCGGCAAAAGAACTCAAATATTTAGGGTACAAAATTTCTCAAAGGGGGATCGAAACAGATAAATCTAAAGTTATAGCAGTGAAAAATTACCCAATTCCGAATACAGCCAAAAAGTTAGCGACTTTCTTGGGTATGTGCTCATATTATAGAATTTTTATTAAAAATTTCGCAGAAATTGCTGAACCATTGTTAAAGTTGAGAAGGAAAAGAGTTCGTTTTGCGTGGTCTTCAGAAGCAAACGCCGCGTTTGAGAAGTTAAAAGAATCTTTAATTAATGCACCGGTTCTAAAGTTCCCAGAGAAAGACAAGGGTCTAGAAATTTATGCAGACGCATCAGATTACGCAATCGGAGCCGTGTTAACACAAAATAGAAAAGCGATTGCCTTTTTTAGTCGTACATTGAATGATACGCAAAGAAATTATTCGGCAACGGAGCGTGAAACTTTAGCAGTGCTCGCAGCTGTTCAAAAATTTTGTGTATATTTTGGGAGTTCTCCCGTAACAGTATATTCAGATCATGCGGCAGTTACCAGATTATTTTCAGGAAAGAATCTTTCGCCACGCTTAATTCGGTGGACCCTAAAGTTGCAAGAATTTAATCTCATTATCAAACACACACCGGGAAAAGACAATGTAGTGGCCGACGCATTATCTAGAATAAAGTTAGACGAGAACGGCGAGAAAGTAAAAATAGCGATGCTTCAGGCAAAGGTCATTGACTCTCGAGAGACTGTAATAGAAGAAATTGCTAGGGATCCCGAATTCGGAAATATTTATAATTATTTAAAAGACCCAGATAACTTCCAGCATATAGACATTAATGCAATACGAAGCAGAGCACAGAACTATGAAATCATTGATGGTCTCTTATTTTATACTAAAGTTACGAATCAAAATAGTGAATACAGACCAGTCATCCCGGCCAAATTAATTTTAAGTATCTTGCAAGAGCTCCACGATTCGCCTGTCTCGGGCCATTTTGGAATTAGAAAAACAATACAACGCGTACGCGAGGCGGTATATTTTCCGCAATTACAAAAGATAGTTAAAAATTACTGCCAGACTTGTCACACGTGTCAGATAAATAATGACGTAAATTTCCGCCCGGCCGGGTTATTAACTAGTATTGAGTCTAGGTTCCCCAATGAAATAATTGGTATTGACCTCTTAGGCCCCTACCCCAGGAGTCATGTAAATAAGGCACGATTTTTATTAGTCATTGTGGATCATTTCAGTAAATGGGTTGAGTTGATACCACTTAAGCGGGCTTCAGCAAAAGTCGTTGCAGATTCGTTTTTGAACAAATATATTTTAAGATATGGATGTCCAGCGAGGGTGATTAGCGATAATGGTCCCCAGTTTGTAAGCAGTACATTTAAAATGATGTGTGACAAGTTGGGCATTAAGCATATGAAAATGGTACCCTACCGCCCACAATCAAATATAGCGGAACGGGTAAATAAGAATATTGTAAAATTGATTAGAAATTATGTGCAAAAGCACCATTCTAACTGGGATGACTGCGTCGAAGAATTTGCATTCGCCCTCAGAACGGCTAAGCACGAGACAACGAAGAAATCCCCCGCCGAATTGTTTTTGGGCAGGAAGATAATGACCCCCTTAGATAAATTATTTTATGTGAAAGATAGAGCGCCGGAATTTCAAATGGGTGAAATAGAAAAAATGTTGAAGGAGGCAGAAAAGTGCTCCCGGGAAGCGCAAAAGAAACAAAAGATTTACTACGATTCAAAAAGAAGAACCGTAGAATATAAAGTGGGGGAGGAGGTGTTGAAACAATCCCACGCACTTTCATGCGCAGCAAAAGATAAGGTCGCAAAATTTTGCCCAAGATGGCATGGTCCTTTTGAAATTACAAGAATAGTTGAATGCCGTGCATATTTAAAGAATGAGAAGGGCGAAGAGACTGTGGCAAATTTCGATCAAATTAAACATTATTATCGAAGAGCTAATAATAATATTTTGAAAGACATGTTGCAGGGTCCAGCCTCACAGAATTTTTCTAAGATTCAAGAGCCCCAACCAGGTCCCTCAAAAACAAGAGAACCCAGTTTGAAAAGGAGGTTACCAGAAGAGAGGAAGCCGCAGCCGAAGAAAAGACCACCCCAAAAAGAAAAAAGGACAAACGCTAAGCAACAGTCTCAGCAACCAAAGCGTCTAAGGAAGGAACGTCCAAATGAAAACACTATGAAAGCTCCACCACTACGGAGGGAACAGAACGGCGAGAAGCGAGCCGCCGAAGGTGCCAACCCACAACGAAGGAGCCTACGAGTGCAGGAGAAGGAACGAGCCAGTCTGGAGAGGGAGCAAAGACTTCAGCACAAACGGAAAGCGCCACCCACCATTCGTCCCAACAAGGTGTTTCTGGAGGAAAGAAGATCGACCAAACGAAAGGCAGCCCCAGAGTTTCAATCTAGGAGTAACAAGCAAAGAATAGCCCAAGCCACAGTATATCCAACCTTTCAGGAATGGACAAAAAAACGCCTAAAAGACTGGCAGAAAGATAAGTAGATTCTTTATTTTCTTTTAAAATTCACACAGTTATGTTTCTGATTTAAGTGCAAGTTGCAGATTTAAAAGGGAAGTTACCCGAGTCAAAAGCCGGTTGCCGAAAGCGTAAAGGACACGCTTGAAGGAACAACTTAATTATGCAGCGGAAGAAATTCGAGAGTTCAGTTGAAAAACTGTGAGACTTCGTGAAATGTTCTTTGTAATCCAGAACATGGGATTCATCGATTTTAGTCAAAAGACTCTCTGTAAATAGGAAATTGAATTGTGTTAATTAAAAGCAACTAGTACGTAAGTTGTATAGCAAAACTGTTGTATTATATTTTTCTATGTATAAATAATGAATGCATTTAATGTAAAACTGTTTTCTATGTAATGCATGATTTGTTGTAAGCCTTAAGCACTGGTTTTGTTTATATCGAATATTTTGGAAAAGCGTAAAGGATACGCAAGTTAAAATTAAAATGTAATGTAAAAGCGTAAAGCGCGCTAAATTAGAAAGTGAATATATAAGTGTTATTTAACGCAATGAGCATTTAAAGAAAATTTGAATTGAAGATTGAAAGAATGAATTATATGTATGAAATGCAATTGAAATGTTTGAATGTTGTACGTAGTGTTCTCTGGTTTCACACAAAAGTTTAAAGTTCATTTCATGTTAGAACCTCAGGGCATTTCAGATTTGTTTTAGGGGAAGTCTGAGGTCTTGAAAGTCGAAGAATTAACCCCAATAGAATTGAAGTCAGGTGGTAGTTGTGAACACTTGACAAAGTAAAACTGCGTGTTTTTCACAAACACCACATTTGGCCAGAGAACAAGGGGGAAGTTTTAAAAATGAATGAGTGTAAAATGAATGCGTTTGGCGAAAAGCGCTAATAGAAATTAAAAAACGCGAATACCTAAAGCGCGAATAAAAGTCATTACGGAAAGCATCAGAGGAAGGGAATGTTGTACTTTTCAGGTGAAATGTACTTATAACATGAAATTAAAATTTATTTCCTTCCAGATTGGAAGGAACCAGATAGTATCCAGCCAAATTCCTGATGGATCTTTTTGATGTGAAGACGGAAAAAGATATTCTATGTTAAAATATCTAAGACACAAACAGAGAGTTAAACTAAATTTAAAACTTACAATTGTAAAGGATGGCGAATAGGAAGGAAAATTTAGATTTAGAATTTAGCATCTTCACTAAAAGCCGATTTTAGGCTACTTAGTTTCAGACTACTAAATTCTGGGAGCAACTATGTAGCATTCATTATTTTAATTAACCAAATTATTTTTAGTTTGAACTTTCCTATCGAATTCTCAAAGTTTCAGTTGCTGCCCGAATTTAGCGCGAGTGAGATATTTATGCAAATCGCATATATCTGTTAGCAGTTAAAAGGCAGGAGTTAACGAGGGGAAAGACAGAGCCTTGGATTTATCGCCGTAAGGCTGTGCGCGCAAAGATTTCCTCTGTCTACTGAAAGTTCGCCTTCATAGGCAATTTGCAATTACCAGTGTTTGCTAGTGAAATTCGCATAATTGCATTTCACTAAGAGTTAAGCTTCCCTCGCCGTCCTATTTAGAATTAAGTTAGGTATTGAATTTGTTAACACACTTTAGTTTAATATTATTTTAGTTCAGCCCAAGTAGTGGCTTACTCTCGATTTGAAGAGTTGTAAATATTTGAATTAAAGGGTCACTTTTAAACCCTCATTCCTGACTTTGTAGTTTTTCAACACTAAGGACATAGCCTAGATCTGCTCACTGTCCTCCACATAAGGTTTCACAGTTTATGCTCACGAAAAGAGTCAAGAGATTGAAGGAGAAACCTTACAAAGCTATCATCAGTTCTGTGTGCATTCAACCTATTACGAACCTGTATGCATGCAACAATATTAACATTACATTAGCTGATGTATAGTGACCCAATATTTGACGGGTCCCCTTGAATTACCTTCTAAAATGCCAGGGCATCTCACGAGAATGAGTCATCCCCGCACTTCCTAAAGGGGCACTGGAGAAAAGAAGGGGGAGAGAGGGAACAAAAGATCCGGATTTCGAAAGATCGAACATATCAGCAGTTGATAAGACTACAATGAGCTGGAACATAAATAATAGAAGTAACGTGAAACTGCATGTTTGGAAAGTTTATTAAAGTATGAGAACACCTACCAGTCGGAGTGGTTTAAAGAAGAATCTGTACAAAGTATGTTCCTAATAATAGATGAAATGGAAAATAAAATGGATGAAATACAGATACAAAAATCCGAATACAAACTGATTACATTGGATAAAAACAGAAATAATCCAGGGCATACAGTTTACCAATAAACTAGACCACAGAGTAACAAACTACGCACAACAAAAGATGGCGAAAATGATGCAAATACTTTGAAAATTTTTTGAGCCTAAAGCTAAAAAGCTAGGGGAGGAATACGCGAGGAAATACCAGTATTATTAAGCAATACTAATACAATTTTACATGAAACACAATGAAATACGTTTTGTAATGAAATTATTGCCATAAAATTTTGAATTCTACTATTTATCAAAGAAAGAATGTATTTGCTGCATTTAGTATTTAGAAAACGGAAATTTCAATCTGATAAATACTGACAGCATGACACTTATATGGGACGAAATAAAATGTTGAGATCTTTTTAAATAATTCCTCCTCTTTTTGTCACCATTCCTATTTTAGTAAAAAATGTTTTCGTATTATGTTATGTATGTTTTCGTATTGCCAACATATGTGCAAAAAAATTTCACGCGCACATCACATGACTTCCTTGTAAGCTTGCTAAATTATACACATTTTTGCTGCACTTCATTTAAACGTATTTCCTCGAACTGCTATAATTAAATTAACCGATTCCTCGAGGCAAGTTAAAAACGATATCTAAAATTCCAAATTTTGAAATTAAATATCCCTGTCCATCAGGAGTCAAACTTCTCTTGTATGTTTCTTTTCCTCTGACGACTGCAAAACTCTCAAATGTCAGGAATCAGGAGATCGCATTAAAAGTTAGATTTCGTTATGTGTCCAAAATTAAATTTAAATAAAAAACTTGAAATTGCCAAAATATGAATATTTTCTTCATTTGAAACACTTTTGTAATTGGAAGTATATGCCTACGACCAACGATTTTGAAAATATTGTAAAAGACGGGTAAGAGAGGCGGGTGTATGTGTGTGTGTAATATTTTTGTTGGTACGTCGATAGAACTTAGGAAATGGCTAGTTAGCTAGGTAAGAATGTAACCAATTAACTTTTTGGTCATATCGAAAAAACTTTGCAGGTAATAGCTGTAATGAAACGGCAATGGTTTATTATAAAGATGGAATGATGGACTTGCACAAAGACGTGTATGAATTTAACGTAATTTCATTACTGCATAAAGCAATTCTAGAAACGGTTCTTACGGAAGTTCGGTGGTCAGTTGCATTCATTGCCACCAGAGGTCTCTGATTTACCTTACGATACGGACGATGTTATTGGAAATTTTTAGTTCTGCTTATGAACTGTGAAAGTAAAGCAAGTTAGCAATTTTTAGATACGTATGGTTATAATACATATTATGAACACCTCTAACTGCATAGAAGCTGGAGTAATTTTTAAAAATTTCTTTCCGTTTCTAGAAAACTTAAATGTTAGCGAAATAATATATAATTAAAACTAAAATGTACTGTTACTGCAAAACAAATAAAATTGTTAAACACATTTAAAAATAGCTGGTACCTTAAAAATACAGAGCAACTGAAAGAAAGGTTCACAATATTTACACAAAATTTGCTATGCTTGTATACCGCTGACTGCTATGTGAGATTGTATATTTTTAAAACATGCGAAAATTTGGGAAGAAAACTGACATTATATAAAATTTTAGTGTCAATTTTTTCTGTGTCATAGCTGGATAATTTATTGGAAATCTCGTTTGTTTCAAAATGCACTATGCGGAGATATACTTAATGCATAATCCATAAAACATTATTTTGAATTTATAAATTTTAAATTCACAGCTTTTTATGGAAGAAGTTATAAAGATAAGCTTTTTTCTCTTTATATATGTATGCATACCTAAGGTAAATAAAATGGAAATATTTGATTAATTAATTCCTGTGCTTCAGCTGGAGAGAACTGAATTTAAAGCAATTATTATAATAAGTTTTTTAAAAATTGTTTTATTAAATATGTTTAGGGCATTAATACTGTCTCATGTTCATTAGTATTGAAAGTTTAGAGCTGGAAACATCTCAAAGTCGCCCCTCACATGTATGTACATTAACATAAAAGTGAAACGAAAAAAAAAAAATATTGATATATATATATTTATACAGGGAGTATATTTTAAATTCGTATTATATTATAATTTTCAAAATAAATTCTTGAGGGGAAAATTTTAAATAAATAAGAGCATCAATGAAACGTTATATATAATGCACATAACAATAGAAAGAAATTTTAAAACACAAATATATATCAAATTGGAACACGGAGCTTAGAAAGTTGCAAACAGGGTGGAAAAAGAAGAGTACGGGATTCGAACTCACGACCCAGAAGGCCACTGTTCGCTACCCTCAGCTTTACCACTACGCTATCACCACACTAATATGGTTAGCAATTTTGTCTTATATACATTTTGAAGTAAATGAATTCATAAAACTACATTTTTTTTGGTTCTATTTCAGTGTGCTATCACCTAAAACATTCACCAGAGTTTGTTCTTCAGCTTCTAGGACACTTCTTACAAAAAGCATTATTTTTTAAAGTGGCGTTCTGATTGAAGTTAAACAGACTGCTAAAAATATATTCAATGTGCTTACAAATATATGCTAGCCAAAAAGGTATATTTGCAAATACAGAAATACAACTTTAACGTACTCTTTAATTCAGTGGAATATTTAAAAGGCTACTAAATGTAATTTATAATTAACGTTTTTAATTTTGACCTGCTTCGAAACAAAAAAGTAACAAATCTTTTCATGCTGTATCTGATTTGCTGTAGCAGCTTGATATAGTCAGACGTTCATTATCATGAAAGGTAAACGTGTATGCAGAACTAGAAAATCATTTTCAGGACAAATTTTCCTATTTCATGAACTTGGTATTAAATTTTTTGCGCCTGATTTCCTTGACAGTAATCACTGCCCTCGGCGAACTAGTACTGTAGTTGCGGTTATCTTATTTTTCTTATCTTTTTTTTTAACTAAATTCAGCTGATTGCTGTCTTTTTCAGTATGCAGATTTCTCGCAATGATGTTAATTCAGAAATAAGTAATTTTTAG
>KK116221.1:55441-67891 GCA_000611955.2 Stegodyphus mimosarum
CATTGATTTTAATGAAAGTCTAAGCTTTCCGTTTTTCTCACTAACAAAACGTTTTTTACGGGCAGAACGCCCATATAATCCAGCTTCTCCGAGAACTCGTCGAACAATTTCAGGTGAAATTGAAGTAGAAAACCTTGCATTAAATTCTGCAGAAACTTTTACAGCACACAAACGTGGTTTTTCACAAATTTTCTAATAAATAATCTTACATCACGTTTAGTTAACTTTCTCGGTCGACCATTTCTTACCTTGTTTTCAATCAGATTTTCTTCTTTAAAGCGTTTTATCCCATACTACAGTAGAATGGGATAAATTAACTAATTTAGCGATATTTCGAATTGATTTACCACTACTATAGTGAAAAATTATCAATTTTCGAATGCTGTTTGTAATTTCTTTACGACTGCGACCCATTTTTCAGTAATAAATAGAATATTTTGAAGTAAACAATAAAAAATTAAAGGAAACGATTTTTATATGCCACCACAATGCAAAAATTAAAAAAAGCGGCAAACGATAATTATAATTTTGATATTTTATTTATTTTAGTGTACTATTTATTTAGTGCAAAATATTTTAGTGTACGAAGACTTTTGTGAGATAAAATGTTTGTCATTTTTTGATTATTAATTTCTTAAAAATTAAAGTTTCGCTATATTTTAAAAATATTTCATGTAATTTTGTTACGAATAGATTACAGCTCTTATTATTAAAATCTCATTCAGAAAGTTTACGTTTAATTAATCGATAGAGCCCTATTTCAAAGAGTCCTTTATTCTGATCGTATGTACAGGACGTCACAAAAATAGTCAAAATGTATATTTCCGTTAAAATCTGAAAACCGAAATATTGTTCAGTTACAATACTTCCTTTACTTTGCACAAGAAAGAAGTTAACGGCACCATGTATTACTTTTATAAAGAATTCCAAGAAGATAATGGCAACACTATTAGTTGTATGTTAATTGTACATACGGACACAGACCTGAAAAAAAAATTAGATTGAGCAAAATACGTAAGTGATTATCATAAGTTAATTAACATAATTTTATAATAGCAATTCGTTAGCTAAGTTAACATTCGAGTTACTAAAAAGTACCCCATAAAAAATCTTAAAATGACATTTGGAACTTTATGTACACTTGTATCATACAGAAAAAAGAATCTGTATAAATTTTAAAAAAGTTACTTCGGAAATCTTGCAACAACTTAAATGCAGGCTTGCGACCTACTGATCCAACGAACATGCCATTTAAGTTCAAAAAACGTCTGTCCCACCGAGTCTTTTTTACACTTTTCTAAAGCAACGATTAAAGGTCTTCGAAAAAAAAAAAAAGAAATGGAGAATTGCAAAGCAAGATAACTTGAGGCGGGGTACTGCAAATCGAACAAAAAAAAAAAAAAGAGAGAGAGAGAGGGCTAGGAGGCATAGAAAAGAAACGTTAAAGAACATCAACATCTTAATGAAAAAAATAAACATTGAATCGCAACAAACCCACGCTCGGTATTTTAACAATGAAGCAGGTGTAGTTCGGAACCGCGTTTGGCACGAAGCCAAGACGTTTACTGTAAGATCATTATCATCCCGTGGAAAAGCGTGTTCAAAAGTAAGATGCGTAGAAACAAGAGAAAATTGATCAATGACCGCTTTCTTAACATTGATTCACTTGGGAAATACCAAATACGTTTACATATTCGTGTTACGAATTTAACTGGAAAAATAAAAGGTCTAATATCAATTAAGTATTACGTTATATAAAACATCAATTATTGAAAACGAAGCAACTAAAAACTATAATATAACACTTTTTCGTTTTCACTTTATCTACAGATTTTTTGAGCTACTATTTTAATTATTTGAGAGATTCAATGAATCACATTCACTTTTAGTTCAGCTCAGACTTCAAATAAACACTTTTTGATAAATCTGAAAACCTCATTTCAGTATAAAAACTTTTTCTACTCAACCCTCAAAATTTTATTCCTAAATGCGCTCGAATTTTAAATATTTCTTCAATAGGATTTCCAATTCAGCCTTCATTTCTCTTCCTCTCGTATAAAGGGAAAGAATTCTAAGCGCCGGCATGTTGTCACTAAGTAAATCGTAAAGCACTTTTCTTCCAAATTTAATGTCAACAAACTCATTAATAAACTAAGCGATTTAAAATTAATCGTCGATGACGTTCTAGAAATCTGTTTCACTACTCCAGTTGCTCTTCCATATATCAGGTGTACAAGTATGAAAATGCGTAGTTCAGACAACAGACCGGGCACCAATGCAGTTTGTGCTATAAAAATTTTACACTACGCCCTTTTGTAGTGTCATCAACAAGTGTCAGACGTACACGGGTGATAAATTGGAAAGGTGTGTGAGTAGTGTTGTGTTCAATATGTCGAAATTTACACCGAACAAAGAACATTCGCGGACAGCATTATTATTATTATTATTATTATTATTATTATTATTATTATTATTATTTTCATTTTCAAAAAAACTGCTGCTGAATCATAACCGATTACTTCGAGAAGCTTATGGTAAAGTTCTATCGCAAAGAACGATGGTTTCGGCGTTTCAAAAGTGATGACTTCGATGGTGTAGACAAGTAACGTCGAAAACCGCCAAAATATACTAAGATGTAAAATTGCAAGCATTGTTGGACGAAGAATGATTCTCAAACACCAAAACAACTCGCCGAGGCAATTGGACGTTAGTCAACAAGCTGTTTCGGATCGGCTACGGAAAAATTCAAAAGACCGGAGACCACATCAGTTGAACGACAAGCAAATATAAAAGCGCAAAAACACTTGTGACATTTTGCTCGCTCGATACTAAAGGAAGTCGTTTTTGCATCGTATACTTACAGAAGATGAAAAGTGGATTTACTTTTAAAATCCCAAGAGCAAAAACTCAGGCGCACCATCCACATCGACCGGAAGACCGAATCGCTTTGGTAGAAAGACGATGCTCTGTGTCTGGTGGGACCAGAGGGGCATGGTCTACTATGAGCTGTTAAAAGCTAGGGAAAAGGTTAACATTAAACGTTACCAACAACAATTGACCGATTTGAACCATTCGCTGCTTGAAAAAAGGCCAGAATACCGAAAGAGGCAATACAGATAAGAAGTCATTTTTCTTCATGACAGTGCTCTATCACATACGGCAAAACCGGTTCGCAACACGTTGGAAGCACGCAGCTGGGAAGTTCTACTCTATACGGCTTATTCACCAGGTTAGGTTAGGTTAGGTTAGGTTATTCAATTATGGCAAAGCACACGAGGGCTATCTGCCTAAGGGGAGGGATGCCTTCGTGGAGGACTTTCTAAGGGAAACTGGCTCGTATACACGTTACACATGGGGAAAACCACGAAAACGCCCATGCAGCCAGCCCGTTCGCAGGATTCGAACCTCGGACCGAACTACCAGTGTTCAGCGTCTTTACCGCTCGGCCACTGGTGGGCCGCTTATTCACCAGACTTGGTTCCTCCAGATTATCACTTGTTTGCTTCGATGGGTCACACAATTGCTAAGCAACGCTTTGATTCGCACGAAGATGTGAAAAAATGGCTCAATGAATTGTTCGCAGGAAAAGGGAAGATTTTTACTGTCTTGGTATTTACAAACTGCCCGAAAGATAAAAAAAAAAATGTATAACACGCGATGGAGCATACTTTGAATAAAGCACTTTTTACCATTCTTGCGAATTTAACATGTATTTTTAGAAAAAAAAATCCGAATTTCATGCTTGTACAGCATTTAATAAACACATGATACTTATTTTTAGGTCTTAACAGCTTCTTAACCGATTTGTATCTTAAAACTCCATTCACAATAAGTAACACTTAAGCAATAGTCAGAAAACTCTGAAGAGGAATTATAATATTTCGAATCGCCTTTTGGAAAATATATTTTAGAATAAGTTGTAAAGTTCAAAACGATATATAACGTAGTTGTATATAGTTGTTCCTTCTATTTCTCAGTTTCATTTTCCAAAGCGGTAACAGCCTTATTTATCATCAAGATAGAATTTAACTATCATTCAATATGTCTCACTCAAAAGCTTCAATGTAAGGAAGGCATAGCAAAAAAGTGATGTTTGATTGCTCTTTGTAATTTCTTTGAATACTATGCCCAGTATAAAAACATTTCTCTCTTCAATTTAATTTCGTATCGCAATTCGATACCTCGTGATCTTTCACCCCACCAATGATCGTACAAATTAAATGGCTGAATACTGGTAGTTCGACCTGTGGCCACACCCAAACCATAGGCTTGCTGACTAACTTATATGTAACCTACGGTATATAAAGTTGTATTTACGCAAGCATAATATGAATACGAGACTCCTATTTTTTAACACATTCCCGTTTTTAACTCTTATTTTTTAACCCCTTCGCAGAAAATTTTAGTTCTCTAAGAAGACAACCCGCTCTTTAAAGAAACTTTAAACAAAAATAAATACAAAAAAAAAAATCTGAAAGATTTCAGATTTTAAATTACGTCCAAAGGCGCGTTTTTTTAACGTTTCGTGTGCTACCTTTTTTTATTAAATATCATGTACTACGTACTCAAACCATAAAATTCAGTTCAAAATCAATATCGCAAAATCATTTTAAAATGAACATATCTTTAGAATTTCCGTAAGTCTCGTGCGCTGGAGATAAAAATGTTTTTTTTTTTCGTACAGTGTTGCCATTGCTCGCTTTGAAAGCATTTAGTTTGTTAATCAAAAATTCGTTGAAATATTACAAAAAAAAAAATCGATAAAAAAGCAAACTTCAAATTCAAAATTAGGGCTTCCAGATGCCCATATTCTCAGTAGGATTACGCCATTCAAAATTCGATGGCTCTAGGTTTTATCACAATGCGAGAAACATGCATACATTTATGCAGATTTCTCATTTTTTAAAATTTAATGCAGAGCGATAACATTTAGTGGCAACAATTTGAAAAGTGATACGCCGTTTTTGTGTTTCCGACGCAAAATCGCAAAACGAAAGTAATAGTCCTTCGGGACTAAATCCCTTTGGACTAATAAATATTTTGACTATCTTATTAATCACTGATAATAAGTTAACCATGTGACAGACGTTTTTAGGGATTACTTTTATGGGGGGGGGAGCTAAAGGATTAAATAATTTAGTTTGTTAATCTATGATACACAGATTCAATTGGAAAAATAAATATCTTCCATTTTGCGGAAGGGAAGATTCGAATGAAATGTGAAACAACGTACTGAAAGTGAACAATACTTTAAATGAATCAACGCAAAATCGTCTTTTAAGATTATAGGATTTAGGGCGAATAATAAATTAATAAACATAAATGTGACGACGAAAAAGTAAGAACGGCGATTAATATTGCTCCTCTGGTGCCTAAAATAAATTAATTAATTAATAAAAAAGAAAGAAAAGAAAAACGTACGCTGGAGATTAATAAGAAAAGCAATCGACTCAATTGCAGCATTTGACGGAAGCAACGAATTCAGGTCGTTTCCGTCGTTGTTGCAAGCACATCTGCGAATACAAGACAGTCTGCAATTTTCGTCACTTCTTTTCCTAAGTACTCAATATTCGTCGAATACTGCATCATTTCCACAAGCCTTTTAGATAAGCACTAATGGTGCAAATTTTACATAAAAATTACTTCAAGCTCTATCATTTCATAGCGAAAAACAAATATCGTTAAAAAATGCAATAAAATCTTTCTCTAGAACAGCGGTTCCCAGCAAGATCGATATTGACTCCCTTGCGGCAGATGAAATTTTAAAAGGGATCAATAAGGATCAGGGATAGCACAATATTTATCGGCAGTTGATAAGAATAATCAGGATCCCATTGATTGTAAAAATAAATAAAAATAAAAGTGATAAATAGTTGCTCGTAGATTTAAAACTGTATCATGCAGTAAAGAATAAATATACATTTAATTTTATACATATTAAATTCCTAAGGGAAAAAATGGGAGGAATACAACAAGATTATTTAAAGTACTTTTAAAATCAATAATATTTTATTAAAATACGTAATTTTTACACAATAATTGCAATATAAAAAAATGAAACCTAAGAATACAAAAAAATACAGAATGCAAAATTAGAATAGAAAACAAAAGGCATTGCGAATATTTTTGAACAAGGTGATTTAAAAATTAAATTAAGCAATTTTGCGACAAATTTCTCCAAAATTCATTGAAAACATTAAGCGCAACAATCATATTCATTAAAATCGAACTTTGGTGCCATAAGAATCGGATTTCGCTTCTGAGTCTTCTGAGAATCTGTTTCTGTTTGTAAAATTAAAAGTAATAATACAAAGAATAATTAAACATAAATCTAATAAACTATTTTTTCAAAACATTTCTTTAAATTCTTAATCTAATCGTTAATTTATTTTTGTGCAATTACTTGTATTACGATTATGTTGTACACTGCATATTACAAAGAAAAATATACGGGGTTCGACGAAGAAAACAATGCCTTTAAAAGAGGTCGATGCACGAAAAAAGTCGGGAATCACTGTAATAGAATAATAAAACTCTATTTTAGAATTTATGAATCATTTATCATATACAGAAAAGGGAGTTAAACTCATTTTACTTTTCATCACACTCGTCACTTAGTGTAACACTAAGACCACAGTAACTTGGTTATGAGTTAGTACAAGCTAAGAACAGATTTAGTTATCTTGTTCTATTTTTGATATTTATCATCATGTTAAACAACAATTTTGGATTATCATTTATACTTAGAGGATAACCAATACACTCAGATTTTCCGTTTATACACTAACGGGAAAAGTTAAAGGAATAAACATAAAAACTCCAGTAACTTAAATAACAGCACAAACATGGAATGCGTACAAGATCTTTATTTTGTCATACCTGCCTATTTCGTATGTGGAATACAACAAGAACAACTTAAACAAGAACAACAGGAAATGTGATTTAAAGTGGGATAAAGAAAAGTTGGTGACAAGATTATTAGTTACATATGAAAAACAACTAATAAGATGGCAGTCACCTTTGACCAAAATCCAAGCTTTACAACAATTTTTCAAGTTGAAATCTGACGACTTTTCACATTAAATATATTACAGTATTTTGGCGTTGGTAACAAAATTGTCTGATACTTTTCCTCTTCAAAAGTTTATAAAATCAGCTAATCTGCAGTATCCTCCCTTCCAGCTATGCGAATTGAAAAAGGAAAGCAATTCATGAAATTATTTAATACAAAGTTTTACGTTACTAATGAAAATTACGAGCTAACGATGTCAATAAAAACTGCAAAATGGAAGTAATACAATACTATAACTTAGCAAAATCTATTAGCTTTTATAAATTGGCAACCCTCCAGCCTTTACAAAGCTCCCCATTATCTGTTTTTCAGGATACTGGGAAACGTTTCCCGTTTTAGATACGTGAGTTATGGTCTTTTCAGAACCGGACGCAGTACATCCGGATGCAAAAGCAAGGGCGAGAGAAGGTGTACAGGTTTGCAGAGAAGGTTACATGCTACAAAAAAAAACTTCATTTTTCAACCAAATTCCCGACACCAATTATTACATAGTTTCCCTGTTTAGAGTTTTCTTTGCAAAATAAAAAAATAAAACAAAGGAAATGTCCATTCCGGTCTGAGACGAAAATGAATCATTCATGGAGTAAGATAATAAAAGGCTTTTACTCATTTCTGCCACTGACCTAGAAAATTCTATGAATGAAATTTCAATATAAGTTTTTCCCAGAAAAACATGTATGTATGGAAAGGTTGGGTATCCGCTAGAAAATTAGGCTTAATAACATTTTTTATGAAAATGTGTGCAAAAGTACGAGGAAGTTTAAACAATACATATAAAAGCTGTCGATCGGCTGCTGCCTAATTAAAAATCAAGGAGGAAAAATAAATTGCAAAGAATTCAAGATATGTAATTCCGAATTCTAAAAAATTCACCTCTCGCAAAGAAACTTCAAACTGCGTTCCGCATGTCAAAATCAAAATTCTGCCCCCCCCCCAAAACCAAAAAAAAAAAAAAATTTAGCGGTCGCCCAAAAGGGTTTGTTACGGTTTTTTTATGCTCTTGCTCTGAGCTCGCAGTCTACCAGTCCCCTGCTACACTTACTCCTATTAACCTTTTAACACTGAGCCACCAACCAACTCCTAGCCAAACTCCTTTAAACTCTGAGCCAACCAACTCCTAACCTAACTCCTTTAAACTCTGACCCGATTGTCGTTTAAATTATGAACAAACGGAACTGAATCATAGTGGAGAAAAACCTTTTACTGTGTGTTAACTATACAGTAAACGCCGCTTAACATTATCATCAGGATATTATTATAGAATAGCCGAAGTCCTGCCAATTTCGTTTCTGTTCATTACGGCAAAGCACTCGAGAGCTACCTGCTAAAGCGATAGGTGCCTTTGTGGAAAGTTTTCTAAAGGAAACTGGCTTCTATACACGTTACCAAGAAAACCGAACTACAAGTGTTCAGCGACTTCACCGCTCTGTCGCTGGTGGGCCCCTGCCCTGTTGTATATGAAAAAATGGACAATATGTCGCTTATTGGAACCAACTGGTCGGTTAATGTGATCAAAATATTACAGAATCAATTTTTAAACTTCAGTCGCGAAATAAAATCAAAATAAGTTATAAAATTGGCTAAGTCATAAAGAAATAGCGCCAAATAGCTTGATTTCTATTTCAGTCAAGCATTTAAAATATTATGCAATAGAGGAATCTTAGACTGACATGAATTTTGAACAATCCAGTTTTGAGGGCGATCAGACATAAATCTTTCTTCTTCCAAAGTAAAACAAAAATCTACAGAATTTTTTCTCTTTCCTTGGGGTGGAAGAGTTCGCAGAAATGTCCACGACAATGTAAAGATTGCTTTTTTGCCTGATTTAAAATTTTACATTGGCATGTTCTCTTCCAACAGATGTTTTCCAAATATTATGATAACAGTTACAACATTGTCAAATAATTTCCAGAAACGTTGCGAAAGTTTGCGCGCCATCGAACCCGGATGAACGAGGTGGTTACATGGTTCATTTTTGTGGTTTTCCCCATCTGTAGCGTGAATATCAGTCGTTTTCCCTCAAACACCCTCCATGATTCCTCTTCTTAAGCAGATAGCTGCCGTGGTTTTGCCATACTGAAATAACCTACCGTAACCTAATCGTTACAAATAGTTCTTGCCCGAGCTTTTGCATTCAAGAAATTGTGAACAGCGCATAAATAAACTTTTCTATTTTCCTAATGGTGGCTGCAGACGAACGAACTAATAATTTTCCCGCCTAGTTGGCGGTGTTCAAATTTGAAGTGCTAGATCGCCAAGTTTGGCGCAATTACAATTAGAGGCAACAACATTCTATCCCCCCCCGTTTAATGATTTCTTTCAACACAATATATACAAGAAAATATTAATTCAGTTATAACAATAAATACTTACTTTAAAAAATACATAATATTACGTATTGGTTGTAAAACACAGCAACAAACATGTATGATGATGACATTACAATGAACTAAATATACTAAATACATATTAAGGGATACAGAAATATCAAATGTTACACTATTTTTAAGTTCACAAGAACTCAACTGTTTACAATAAAATAAATAATTTTGTTACTTTATGCGACGGTTTAAGGCAATTAATACAAAGATCAAATTTTTTTACAGTCTCAAAACGTTTATTTACTGCTAAATTTTTAAATTCATCACACAGATAAATTTGATGCGCCGATTTACATAATTTACAATTATTGGTCGAAGTTCGTTTTGAATTAACTAGAAATCCCTTTTCCTTGATATTTGAAGTGAAAGACCTGGAATTTGAATGGGTAATTTTGCTTGTGTTTTGAAGAATCTGACATCTTTTCGCAAGAAATGCGATAAAGTCTGCCAATTAGGAGGTTCAATAGTGTTCAAACTCATTTCGAATAATTTATGAGTTTCTTTATCTAATTTAAGAAGAATTAAATTTATCAGTAAGAGATCCGAAAATGTATGGTTTTCAATGCTCCAATGCTGAAAGTTCTAATATTTCGAGAAACATTATCCAGTAATTTTCTGAGCTCGACCGCCGATTCATGATTTATTTTTTGATGTTTATAATGGAATTAATATATCTGTCAACAATTAAGCGTTTGTTTTCAAAGCTTATTTCTAATGCTTTATATAATGATTGAAAGGATTCGTCTTCTGTTTCAATCTGTTTTGGTGCACCTCGTAGTGACGACTTCAAATAATAAAGCTTTTCAACTTCCGATAAGTGAGAATTGTTAGAAATTATGCTATTAAATTGAATTTTAAAAGTGTCCCAATCCTCATATTGGCCAGAAAATGTTGGCAAAGGTATATCCGATAATTCAATTCTACTCCCAGTATCATCCAGTAGTTGAATAATTCATTGCGCGTGCGTGAAGCATAAGGCCCACAGAACGGAGACGCTACTAGTTGGCGGCGTTCAAATTTGAAGTGCAAGATCGCCAAGTTTGGCGCAATTATAATTAGAGGCAGCAACAGAAACACATGATCATTAAGTAACGCCTCCTATAACTTTTGTTGCTAAGTTGGTGACACTTGATTATGTTTCAGAAGTTTATGGAAAACGCATTGCAAAAGTCCTAGCACTGGTTTTTCTCGAAGTTACTTCCTCCTTGAGCAACCTTAAAAACAGTATGTTGTCAGTCAGTGATTCAATCAATTGAATCGAAACTCTTTCGTGCGTTGATATCATTGATATTCTGCTCGGTGATTCTTGCTTTGGACTAGGGTCTGCAAGCTATTTTGGTAATCTGCAGTATTCCTCACGTGTGTAAGAGATTTCGCCTTATCTCTATTTTTTTTTGGGGGGGGGCTCTTTACCTTATTGCATAAGCTGTTTAAACTACGAGTACTTTATAAGCTTACTATATGTCTGAATATCAGTCTACTGTATGAGTTTATCGTACTGTACGAGTTGCTATTTACCTGAGAAAGATTCCACTCTTTCTGCTCATAAAGATGTCTAAGAACTGGTGGCAAGCAACAATATATAAAAATCGGCTAGTAAAAAATTCATGCTCCTGTAGATTATATGAACATGGCAAAGCCACGAGGACTATATGCGTAAGAGAAGGGATGCTTTCTTGAAAGTCCTTCTCAGGGAAACTGTCTCGTTTTGTTACACCATGAGGAAAAACCAAGCAGAACAATTGATATACAGTGGTCTTAAAGTACTCAGTCACTGGTGAGGCAATATTCATGATCCAATCATTGAGACAAGCAGCGTGAACTTAAGGCCTCAGAAGAATAACAAAGGTATCCAATACCACACTTTTTGTTTCCAAAAAACACAATGGTCTCTTTAAAATGGAAATAAAAGTATACGTATTAACGTAAACCTCCTGGCGAAATTTGGTGACTTCTTACAAACAAAAAGGCAACATTTACTTATCAGATGCAAGTTGGTGGCTTTCGTGACTTTTAAAAGGAATCCCAAATTATGGAATTTAAAATGCAAATTGTTAATTATTAAATAGCGATTACGTGACACATTAAAAATATAAAACACATTCTCGTCCAAATCATTCTGTCCTTCGCCCCCTCCTATTCTTCTAACTATGTACATAGCGATCTGCTTTCACTTATCAGAGAAAATTATTAGAGAACTGCAGAGAGCCGCAATCGGCAAACCTCGGCAACGCCGGCTGTCTACCAAACGCATCTTCTCGTCAACCCTTTACCAAGCTTTGCAACAAAATTCTGTATTCCTGCAGAAATTTTAATGCATTTTATACTGTTGCTCGCAAATTCCACAAACCCATATTATAAAATTAAGTTCAAGGCAAAAAATATCACGATTTGTTTACAAAAACCTTTGGAATTTGGAACATAACAAAAAGAGCGCGTATAAAAACGGCGACACTGATTGGCTGAAGGATTGTTATAAGAATGATTACCCAAAGAATGATTATGAGCGTGGTTGCCAGAGTTTGACACATTCTGATAATTTGGCGACTTCTACGAAGGTAACTGTGATAACACGTAAGTACAGAAATAGGTAGTACCTATCCATGAAGTAAAGAATCTTCGGGTATATGACCTATTAGCTATTAAACAGAAGAGCACTTCGCTTCATGATGACGCGAAATAAGATCGGTTGTTTTCTTGATCCACATAAAAAATTAATCCCTAATCACATACTATATACCCGCGAATTCGACAATACTAAGTAGTTTTCCTTCCACACTTCACATTATGTTTCGCCCTTCGTGCTATGAGAGTAAATTATTCAGAATGAGAGTTAATACACAACAGCAATGTTACTTATGAAGATAGATCTACAAAGGGAAAAAAAAAATCCTCAAGGCGCAAATTAACCATCGACTGCTCGCAGAAATAGAGCCAATTACATTTTCCGCGCTCACAATTGGGAACAAGTACCCACTCCAAATACATACGCTTTTC
>KK116222.1:0-14979 GCA_000611955.2 Stegodyphus mimosarum
GTTACTCGGCTCCGTGAGCTCAGTTTTTTTTTATTGGTAGTGTTGGTAAATTGTGCATTTTTTCTTTTAAAAATAATTTAATTATGTTGTTCTCTTCTTCTGATTAAAGTTTTTATGCCTTTAGTAAATCTGCATGCAATATTTCTAGAATTATCAACAATTTCAAAGTTGTCTGAATGCGGCTAAGCCTAATCATTTTTCTCATTGCGGAGATATTTGTTTACATTTGAAACTTAGAAAATATTGGATTGAGATCTAGAGGATATCTAGAGAAACTAAGCTTCGTAATAACAAAGATAACGCCTTCTTTTATTATTGCGAATTAAATCATCTTAATCCATTCCGGATGTTATTCGAGGGAATAAGTGTTTAAGATTTACTTCGTAATTTTTAATATAGATATTGTGAGTTTTTATGCATTTTTTGCCTTGTCGCGAAGTGAGAACTGAACTAATTGCATGGGAAATACTGAATCGTCTGCGAAAAACTCTTTCTTTTCTTTTCTCCCTTTCTTTCTTTTCTTTTTTTTTTTTTTTTTTTTTTTTTTTTTTTTTTTTTTTTACTGAATGTGATCCCGCTTGTCAACGGCCGTTTTGATATTATTAAACAATGAGATAAAATATCGTTCAAAATATCAACGGAATTTAACTAATTTAATCTAAATATAAAAAATACAGGCACAGCATTTTAATTAAGAAAATTAAAACATTGTTTATCAGCTTATAATGTATTTCTCCCGCCTTCTATCACGCCTTCGTGGTGTAATCGGAAGCATACTCGAATGCAAGAGGTCCGAGGTTCGAGACCCGACAAGGGCATTGCTCATTTTCATGCCTCCTGCTGCGAAACAACCTAATTTTTCTACAGTGGAGCTCGAAATGAAAAAAAGTGGTGGATGATGATTCTCCACCACCAGGATTTGGCAATTGGGTCCCCTAATCGCCAGTCGCCCTTTAAAAGAGGAAGTATATAAGGTATTTCTTCCGCCTTCTTAGCATGCTTTCGTGGTGTAATTGTCAGCACACTCGGCGCATACTGGAGAGGTTCGAGTCCCGGCGAGGGCATTGCTTATTTTTTCCATCTCCTGCTTTCAAAAAGTACCCAGTGTCTCTACAAACTCTTCATAAAGTCTTTAATACAAAAGTTCATTTATGAATTGTTTATAACGTTTCTGTACACCTAATCTTAATTCCTCGGTGGACATCACTTACCTCAGCATTCATAGGGAGCTCGCCGATATCTTCATTATCTTCAGGAAGTTTATCACATCATGTGCTTGGAATTGTTTTAGAAAGTGACTGGCAAATATCGCTTCTGTCATCAATGCTATAATTAAAATTTTTTCACCAACATCCACCCATGCGTCAAATTTCTCACAAATCAAGTTAGTTGGCGACATTGGTTTCCTTCTTCAACTTCCTCTATTTTGTCTTTATCAAAATTAATCCTTTCCTTCACTGTTAATGCCATTGTAAACAATGTTTTCTTATTCTAACTAAACCAACCATATATTGCCACAAAGCCATTTGATGCGTCAGCTTTCTGTGTCAACCGCTGACTGTCACATCTTTTTTTCACGAACTTTTGTAACTAACTCTTTCCTCCCCGTTCAATTAACAACTCTGCGGGGGAGTTATAATTTTGACAGCTCTTGCCGAATAAATTACCGAAACAAATTTACCGGTCATACGCGGTCCACGCGGTTTGAGCTAAGTACGTGCCGGCAGAGCAACGTTCCTAATTAGAAGATTTATTAATCTCGTCAACTGTTGGGACTCTCTATTATTCAAGTACTTTTGCAGCAACTTTTGTAAACCAAACTTGAAGTGCTTTCTTAAGTGCATCAGGACTTTGCCCTCAACATATCCGTTTCATGTTTTCATTTTCATTTTGCTTTGATTTGCAAACAATAGCTTTCAAAGTAGTATTTGAAAATCTACCTAAAGAGGCTTTAGGAGCCTCAAACGGCATTGCATTGACTGATTTCTGGAAACAGGTCATAGCGGCGTAAAAAAAAATAGACTTTATTCCTTAGACTGAGATCATTACGCCTTTTACTAATCTCTGTAATTTCAAAATGATCAAAAGAAAGTAGAAGTGACTACAAATGATAAAATAAGTAAAGTTTCTAAATTTAATAAAAAATGAGCGCTTCCTAGAACAGAATATTAGTAAAGCCCGAAACCGAGAAGCAAGTATAAAAGAAAGGTTATCTAGAATTCTATTTTAGATAAACTGGTTAATCGAGGAGATCATAAAATTTTGAAAAGGGTTTAAAATGTGCGCAGTTGACTTAATCAGACTGGAAGAGAATGTGCTAATGTAAAATTTAAAATAAGATAAAAAAGCAACTTTAGTGTTGGCATAGACATCTTCGGGGATTTTTTTTTTTTTTTTTTTTAAAGAGAATGGCGAGGAATTCTCCAGAAATGAATTTGCGCCTCGAAATTGAAAGAAAAACTGAATGGTTATTTTAAAACTGAAAGGTTATTTTAAATTTAGTAACTAAAAGTTTATTTTAAAAAACTCTGCTTTATAACATGTGGACACCATTAAGTTTTTTTCAAAACGGAAAAAGTGAAAGATCAGCTATGACGTCTCCCGGATTTCAACTACGAAGGGAAACTGTCTGTCTCGTATGCACTTACAAGAAAGAAAGAAAAAAAAAAAAAAAAAAAAAAGAAAAAAAACATGAAAACGCCCACGCACCTATGCCTGGAATCGAATCCAGGTCGGAACTACCCTTACTCAGCGACTTTACTGCTCGGCCGCTGGTGGCCCACGATTTTGGTTCGGTAACATTGTACAGATCATTTGGTTTTTCGGAAAAAGAGGCATGAAAATCAACTGTATTGTCGACGGGATTAGAAACTAGAATCTTCTTACTACTAACGAACGTGCTATCACTTAACACTTCGAGAGCCCGTACAATTTTACAAGTGCATAGCTAAAATTTTGCTTTATTTGAAAACATTTAATATTACGAAATTGTTGAAATAGCATATTGCCAATAGATATTAGCATATTTGCCAATCAATAATGCGCGAATCTGCATGACAATATTTCATTACATTCTTAAATTTAAATTAAAAAATAATAATAATAATAATAAAGAGTTATTGGGAACGCGGATCGGCGTAAATACTGAGCGCTCTTAATTTTTTTTGAGTTTATTTTATGTAAAAGAAGAAATTTAATCTTTCGAAAATCGCTCTTACCCCGTCCCTTTTTGCCGCTTGACTGACTGCGGGGAACGTATTGACGTTGACGATCCTTGCCGCTCTTTGCTCGAACGGTGACCATTCTTTCGAAACGCATTAATGAGTCTGTTCCGATTGACAGGCTAAACGGGACCGGTTCTGGTGACCGGTGAGAGGGGGGACGGAATTAAATCGATGGAATGGGCGGATCGTGTATCCTAAGAGTGAGAAAATGCCTTGGAGATTTGACCAAGAGGGATCACGACTTTCACTCAGAATGACAAAATGATTGGTTCTTGATAAACTGCCAACAGAATTCTTTCTTGTTACCGCCTGTACGAAAGGTTACTCAACTGAAGACAGTTGTAACTGTTTACAGTCGCTGTACAGCATTATCAAACAGCTTTGTATTATCTTTTTGCCTCGATAAAACCCGCTTATCAAGTTTCCGATTAAGAAATTTTCCCACTTAAGAGGTTCGCACTGATGTTTTTGATGAACTTTTCCTTCTTTAAAATATGTAAAGAATTTTTTATTGAATGCCTTTATTTTTTCAGTTTGATCTAGGAATGAAAGCGATAATTTTGTTTTTTTGAACATTGATAACCTTTCTTCTATTATTGTCAATGTCTCTCGATTGATCACTTAGCACTTGTTATGCTCATAATGGTTAACAAGACCCTTAGCTGAATGATTCGTTTAAAGTGGCGAGAAAATCGCTAAATTTAAAAGTAACGTTTAAAGTACCTTGTCATTCAGCATTCTTTTACAATATGCAACTTGGAAAATAAAACCTGAAAACAGACCACTTGTCAGTTTTTTTCTCTCTTTCAAAATTGTATCGCGTTTTTCTGAGACATTTGATAATTTCTTTAACAAAATTAATTAATTAATGTATTAATGTTTCTGATTCATAAAAAATGTTTAACTGAAGAAATCTTTGAAAAAAAAAAGTTAAAAAATCTATAAAAAGATGGATGTAATTTTGTTTCATTTCGCATAATTGAATAAAATTTAATGAATGAAATTCTAAAACAATGTAGTTCAGATTTAAAGTTGAAAAGAATTAAGTTTTAAAGTAATAAATTAATATAAATCACCAGAATTCAGTTTAAAGAATAAATGTATCGAATAAAAAAACAGATAATTAAGATTTAGTATTATATTGCTAGTAAGTTGTTTTGTGGCAATTCATAATTTTGGTGGTGTGTGGGTGCAAGGGGATGTTCCTCTTCGAAAAATTTCCCAGTTGAAGGCTTTATTTGGGCCATCTGGAAAATTTCTTGAGCGTGTCATTTTGTAAATTCTGAACGCTAAGGAGAACGTAGCATTACAAAAAATTATAAACATGCAATTTTTATCAAGGATACGCAATTTTCGTATTAAAGAAATTAAATAGCATTTACGTTTTAAAATAAAAAAATAATAAGTAAAATAAAAAAGATAATAAAAAAGGGAATACAAATAGTTGTTTTGCAAATTTGTAGTAATCAAATACTCTACTGCAATAATATATAATTTTCAAATAAGAAGAATTGAAAGTTAACATTGTTGTCGTCTCAATATTGTCCTCCATGAGTCAGTAAATCTATCTATACGTAATTCCGATGTTACAGATATCAAAATATCTCTTAGCATCCCCGCTATTAACTGGACTATGAAGCTTTTGAGAAATTTTTGTAATAGCATGTTGTTGTTTTAAGAATTCGTATGGCATCAATGGGAATGTCTTAAAGAAACTGTTTATGGAAATGGTTGAATCCATCAAGGAGTTCATCTTCTGGAACGTCTTTTAAAAAAAGGTATTTTAGAGACGTTTTCCACTAATAAGCTTGACTGGAAAGCTGATTGATGTAGGAACTCACGTTGCAATTGGACGAAATAATCTGCAAATAGGATCGATTCACTTGCTTTCGTTGGATAACATAGGTAGAGTCAATTTAAACTCTTCTCTATTGCTTTCATCAACATTAAAAATTTTGGAATGCTTTGCAATCATTCAAATACTGTCTGAACTCTTGGTATACTTTAAGCGAATTATCGTAAAGTCTAAAATAACAACTGAAACTTGAGAAGGGTGTAAAAGACCTTTTTATTTAAAACTAAGAACAACCGAAAGCACAGTTGGTGCTTGCAAATCGCCAGCTGCTTGTGACGAGATAAATATCACTAAGTTCAAATGTAAAATTAAATTTAAATAAACTAGTAGCCAAAGACTACACAGATTAATTTCACGAGAATCTGGCTGGCTTATTTAACCAGCGTGGACATTCAGTATCCATAATTATAATCCAAAGCGAAAGACTACAGATCTTATCTGATCAAGCAACCTAGTAATGTGGCCTCGAGAGGCACAACACGCTCTGTCTTACACTCTTAAAAACCTAACTATAAATACTCGCGAAATATGCGTTCTGGCGTGGAAACGGAAGGAAGAAGTGAGCTTAAAGATTTAGAACGTAAAGTAACTGGTTAAATTAGCATACAGAAACCTTGCAACACGATTTTGTGTTTCTAATCAATGTAACCTTTCTCGTTTTTCAAAACATATTATATTTTATCCTCGAAATAACCACCACCTTGGCTCTCAAATGAAAATTTTAAATCATTTGACTGATTGCACAGGCTGTGAACGAATTCATAGTTTGAGCCTTCTAAATTCTGAACCACTTTCATAATTTTTGGACGGAATTCAGAAACAAAGCGACCTGAATCCGTATTTTATATGACAGAATTTTATTTGCAAAATATTTCTTCACCTCACCATTCATTTTCATACAGGAAATGGATACTCGATTTGTCCTTTTCCTATTCATTGAAATTAGCAATAGCATATACTCCATATATTTTTCCAAATAAGCGATAGCTTCGAACCGAGAGGCACTTTTCTTTCGAAAATTTCATTAACAATATTTCGCATTTAATAGTCATCGTTGGCATTTTTTGCATTTATTTCGTAAGTATGAAAATTACATATTCGTAATCATTAACAATAGAAGCAAAATTATAAGTGGAAATTTTAACTTAGCAACTTGGAAATAAGATGGCGTAACACTGCAATACCCCTTTCGAGTAATAAATTCCCAGATTTACTGCGATTACGAAAAACCACAGATAATACATGTACTAACTTGCACACTAGAAAAAAAAAAATCTGAATGGTTTTCAGATTTTAAATTACGTCCAAAGAGGCGTTTTTTAACGTTTTATGTGTTACCTTTATTTATTACATATCATGTTCTTAGCACTTAAACCATAAAATTAAGTTCAAGAGAAATATCGCAAAATAATTTTAAATTGAGCATATCTTTCGAATTTCCGATACACAGTCTCAGGCGCTGGAGATAAAAGTGTTTTTTCTGTACAAAGTTGCCATTGCTCGCTTTGAAATCTTTGAGTTTGTTAATCAAAAATTCTTTAAAGTTTTACAAAATATGAAATCGATAATAAAACAAATTGAAAATTTCAAATTTGGGCTTCCAGACGCCCATGTAGGATTACGTCATTCAAAATTGGATGGCTCCAGGTGCCGTCGTTTAATCACAATGCGAGAAACGTACGTACATTTATGCAGATTCTTCATTATTTAATTTCTTTAAATATAATACAGGGCGATAATACTTAGTGGCAACAATTTGAAAAGTGAAACCGGCATTGAGACTGAACCGACGCAAAATCGCAAAACGAAAACAATAGTCCTTCAAGGACAATGCCCCTTGAGAGTAAAAAGAGGGGAAACAGTTCCATATCTTCCGTTTTTTACTGGGCCCACTGCCGAAATTCAAATTGCGTTTTTCATGTTTCGAAAGCGCGATTTAGGATATATATTAGATTTATATATAGCATTGTTCTAATATAGGTATTTTGACACAAAATCGGAATTTTTCTGAAATGGCATGCCAATTGTTTTTCCATAGTTCGGTCCTACGACTCTAATTATGCCAAAGTGCCAAGTTTTGTAAAAGTCGCACGAGTAGTTTTTTAAAAAATAAGCTCTTAAAATTTCAGCTCCTCAATGTTAATTTAATTAGATATATATTCATTAATATCTCATTTTTTTTATTAAACTTACTTGATTCTTTCTTCCAGAATTCGAAATTTAGGCTTAATCGAAATGTAATTCGCACACTCTTCCTGTTTTATTTTTAAAATTTGTATTTCTAAATATTTTTTATAAATTTTTTGAAAATCTTTTTGTTTTATCACCTATAAAATTTTTATCATTATCTTAAAGTAGATGTATTTCTCGGCGCACCTGCAAAAAATTAGAGTTTTTTATTCAAAATTTTTTAAGACATACGTGAATTTACATATTGGCGCGTTTTGAAATTTGGCCTATATGTTATAAGCCATAAAGCTATGTAAGCTATATAAGCCATAATAACGCCAAATGTGGTTTACGCACTTTGCCAAAATTATCTGAAAGTATGAACGATGACTTTTTTTTCCGCTCGTGTACAATGAAAAAAAGGGAAAGGAAAATAGGCTGCTAAAAACTAAGAAGTTCGCCAAGTGAATTATTCTTGGCGCAGACTGAAAAAAAAAATGCGTCAAGATAAATTTTTGAATTTATTCGTAAATTTCGCACCAAATTTTATAAAATGTAACATTTAGGCATAATTTGAGTAATAGAATTGAAAGATGGAAAAAAAATTAGCATGTCATTTCAGAAAAAGTCCGCTTTGGTGTCAAAATACCTATATTAGAATCATGCTATATATAAATCTAATACATATCCTAAGTCGCGCTTTCGAGAGATGGAAAATGCTATATGAATTTCGTCAATCGGTCCACTAGAACGGGAGATATAGAACTGTTCTCCCCCCTTTTTTTGGCATTGTTCATAACGAGGTAGTTGTGCAGTATGCATAATATTTCACTCTTTAAATTGAAAAAATAAACTAACAGCAGGACGTTACCAGCATTAAACGAAACATAATTAAACTAAATATACTGTTGCGAAAAATTCGGCGGCTGCGCCTGTATGTAAGCTTTCCGGCATAGCACTAGGGTTGCCATAAAATAGTAAATGGTAGGGTTGCCGGATTGGCGACTTTATCGCCCATTTGGCGACCAAATTGGCGATATCCCATGGTCCAATCGGGAAGCTTCTAGAATAACTTCCTGTCGAGATATTTCTCGAAACGTGTGGAACCTAAAGAAAAGCTATATAAACCCCTTCGTTTCTGAGAGCCGGCATTGTGAAGCAGTGTGATTAAGTGTGATTAGTTGCGAGCGTTGTGATTATTGTGAGAATAGCTGCTTACTGTGAGTGCTAAGCTACGCGAGAGTTTTGTGAACGGAAAGCAATCGAGATAGTGCTTTGCCGTGAAGCTATCTTTACAGTATAGCTTGACAGTGTATTGGTGATTGTTCCACCGTGTTTTATTATAAGTTTAGTGTTGCCGTGAAGCTACCTTTACAGTTACAGCCTGAAGCTGTGTTGCTGATTGTTTCAGCGTATTTATTGTAGATTTCCGACGCTTTTAAAGGTCATTTTGGAACTGTGCTGTAAATAGTGATTCTTGTAAATAAATTGTGCTTTTTATTGTTCTGCATCGTGTTTTCATCGGATACTCTCAAATCTACGAACCCGTAAAACGCAACAATACATTGCATTGTACATTTACAGAACATTTTCGCTTTCTTGCTGTCGCAATTTGCGACTGATGGATTTTGTCCTTTTAGCCTAATTCTCCAGAGACAATAGAGTAGGGGTTCTCGACCTTTTTGGCTACATGCACCCCTTTTCCATTGCTAGATGATCATTCCCCTCCCCATGCCAAAACTTGGAAGGAAAAAAAATAATAATAATAATAAATGTAGATTTTTTCTAGTATGTTTTATAAATCAAAAAAGAAAACGTATAGAAAATGCTAATAAATATCAAAACTTGAATAAAAGTAGTTTTTATATTCCTCAAATAAAACTAAATACTTAACAGGTAAACAAAAGCCTAACCTCATTCTCTCCTGGGGGGGGGATTCCTAGGTGGTTGAGAATCCCTGCAGTAGAGAGGTTTAAAAGTAGTTTAGATTTCATTGCATCGTATCAAATATAGCATGAACAGATGACAAAGGAATAAAAATCACGCTTTTAACATTAAAACATTGCATACGCAGTGAGAGTTGTATCGGCTCGATTTAAACATATGCATTTGGTCTCATGATTCAGACTAATGCAAGGAAACAAAGCTAAACGGATATGGGTTGCTGAATTTGTCTTTGTCACGACTCCTTCCTGTTTAAAGCGCAATTTATAATTTATAAATAATTCATTTGTTTACTTTATTGCAATAGCTGAAACAGGGGGGCATGACTGGCATTTAAACCGTAGAAATTAGTAGCCTGTATAAAGAAGGAAAACATACAAATAGCGATGAATGTGAAATCTTTATTTTGCAATTCGAATAGTAGAGAATGATGAATCTGCACAAAGAAAAAAATGCATATTTAATGCGAATAACGATGAGCATCAGTGAAATTTGATAATTTATCGATACAGCATGCATCTCTCTATTCTCTAAATTGCTTAAGGCAGTTTCCTGTTTTCGAGGTGATTAATTTCCTAGTCTAGAGTAGATTCAAGTCTTGATAACAGTATAATTGTGTAACTTTTAAAATTCGTGCTTAAATGAATTCACGCAGTAAAGGTTAACACAGAGAACATTTAATACCAGACCTGCGTCATGCTTCTTGGGTTGCGATGGGTAATTTAAAATCAAATAAAAAGGTAGCTACTTGGCTATTGATAGAAATGAGGTTAATAATAATAAGTTTAGTCCTCTTTTTTGTCTCCTCAATTCATCACACCCACAAAGACTTCTTTAAAGACTCTTCAAAACATTTTTTTAGTCCAAAGAGGCTGTGTCCCTGAAGGACTATTGTTTTCGTTTTGCGACTTTGCGTCGAATCACTCTGAATGTCCCTTTTGCTTTTCAAGTTATTGGCATCAAATATTATCGCCCTGTATTATATTTGAAGAAATTAAATAATGAAGAATCTACATAAATGTATATCGCATTGTGATAAAACAACCGTATCTAGAACCGTCAAATTTTGAATGACGTAATCCTACTGCGAATATCTGGAAGCCCAAATTTGAAATTTGGAATTTGTTTTATTATCGATTTCATATTTTGCAAAATTTTAACGAATTTTTTTTTATTTGGAATTTGTTTTATTATCTATTTCATATTTTGTAAAACTTTAACGAATTTTTGATTAACAAACTCGAGGATTTCAAAGCAAGCAATGGCAACGTTGTACAGGGAAAACATTTTTATCTCCAGCGCGTGAGACTGTGTAGAAGAAATGCTAAAGATATGCTCAGTTTAAAATTATTTTGCGATATTGTTCTTTAACTGAATTTTATGGTTTAAGTGTGAAGAACATAATATTTAATAAATAAAGGTCACACAGAAAATGTTAACAAAACGCCCCTTTGGACGTAATTTAAAATATGAAACATTTGAGATTTCTTTTTTTTTTAAATACTTTTTTTGATCCGTCATTTTGAAAGAAAATCCTGCATGAAATTCCTGAACAATTTTTCTCAGGCGCCGCGAAGGACGATTGATTCCTTCTTGTTCTGCTAACTTTAATGGATATGAAATACCGTTAATATTTTAAATTTATGTAAATAGCGAGTTGTTTTTATTTGGCTGTTTTAGTTTATATGGTTTGGTTAAAAGTAGTTACACTTTACGATATGGCTTACTACAACGTTATGTATTATTTTTATTCAGTTATTTGTTTATTTGAGCATGTAATATAATAACTTTATCGCGAATTTTTGTTTAATAAAATTAATACCCACGTTGCTTAAAATTGTTTATTTCCTGTAGTATTTGATTCTGAGTCGATTGAATTTAAATTGTAAAGATAGCTTAGTTAAAATTAAAGACATAAAAAGATAACGTCCTGACGGACCTTAGTGACGATTTTTGACACCAGTTTGGAATGGTTAGCGGTTTAAGCGGCAAAAAATTCAGAAGGCTGGGGAAAAAAAAAAAAAGTTTTTTTGGGGGGCGGGAGGACACATCACAGCTAAGATTTCCTGTTTGAAAACTCTCAGTTTAGTGCTGGGATATAGGAAACTGACCAGTAAGGAAAGAAACAATCCGTCCAGCAGCAGCGTGCCAAATTTGACACTTGTCTCCGCCAACGCAAATGAACCCCTGTATGAACGGCCGTATAAATAATGGCTGCATTGGAACTATCTCAGGAATCTCAACTCAGTTTTTGAAAATCTTTGTCTACCACGAAACAATTAGTTAGACTATCTGAATTTGCGGCTGCAGCCATTAATAATAGAAAAAATGTTGCCTTACTCATGCTGAACGTGGCGAAAGCCTTCGACCGCTTTTGGCATGAGGGACTCATATATAAACATATTCATTTGTATATTGACAGAGAAATTATCATCCTATTGATGTCATTCATCTCCAACAGGAAATTATCGTAATCCAAGGAAAATACTATTCAGACATCACACCCATTAGAGTCGGGGCCTCCCAAGGATCTGTCCTTGGCCCTATACTTTATTTGTTCTACGTCGCCTGTTTCCCCAAGGAAAATCTTGACCATCACTGCTTCCTTGGGTGTTTTGCTGATGATAGGGCTCTCGCGGCAAGATCTACAAATGTTAACCATGCGATTAAAAAATTACAAGATCAAGTACCTCATATCGAGAGATGGTGCACCTTATGGAGACTTGTTAATAATGCGACCGAAATCTCAGTTACTTATCTAGGAAAAAATCCCGAACTAATCCTAGTTGCCAGCTTACCCTATTCAAGGAAACTGTTCCTTTAGCCAAGACTTCCAAGTATTTGGGTATAACTTTTAATTCTAAATTAAAATGAAATGATCATACTAAGAAGATTAGAAATAAAGCAAATAAGGCTATCAATAGTATAATTGGAAAACATTCAAGTATGAATCTTAGTCTTGTTTACACCTTCATTATCAGACCAGTTTTAGTTTATGCTTCACCTGCATTGACCTCTGCTATAAAAAATTATCTCCTGAAATCACAGAAAATTCAAAATCGTTTCCTTCGCATTATCATTAATGCACATTTCTATGTCAGAAATGTCCTACTTCATGAAGATCTTAGACTTGACACCATTGAAACTCATCTTAAAAAGACAAACACAAAATTCTTCGATAAAGCACTTGGATGTCAATACTTAACTTCATTTAATCTCTTCAACTATACAATACTTGATGAGGGTTATGATCTAAGGGCATTAGCCGCATACCACAAAAAAATTGATCTTCCTATCATTTAGCCATTTTTTCACATTTTCCTTCCATATTGTTTTTGCATTTGTTTTGTCTTTCATTGTACTTGTTTTGCATTGTATTCCTTTACACTATGAGGAGATTTTTTTTTACTTTAAACCATTATCAGTTCATTTTACTACTCTTATTGACTTGCCTTTTTCGTACACTCCAGCCCATCCTTATTTGCGATTTTGTCGGGTCATTTTTATGATCCTCTTGACCCCCTTTGCCTCCACTTACTGCTACTCCCTTCCAGATCCTAATTACCATGACCACATTCATGTTATGTGCCTTTATGGCAACGCGTGTCATTGATCCGGACACGTCGCGCTCGGCGCGATTTTCGCGAAATATTACGATACAACTATCTCAGGACAACCCGCACACAGCTTGCATAACCGCAAGCTAGGCACGGCATATCAGCGGAACTTGGAACCCAAGACTCAGCCAGTTCTGTTTTTCACTTCACTGTCAAACAACTGCTAGGTGATTGCTGAGCTCTTCGATAATTGCTGATTTTTACTTTATTTAGTGAGTGATTTTAGGCCCAAAGCCGAAAGGTAAAATAGATGAACACTGGTGCTGCATCCGGGGTCCGAATCTCGGTCAATGGGCTGGCTGCATGGGCGTTTTCGTGTTTTTTCGAATGAGTAATGTGTATACTAGTCAGTTTTCCTTAGAAAGTCCTCCTCCACGAAGGCATCCCTCGCCTTAGGTAGACAGCCCTCGAGTGCCTTGTCATAATCAAATAAACTAAACCAAAAGTGAGTGATTTTGGGCAATTCTTCATACTTAGTCTTCTTCTAAGAAAGCTACAGAACGCCACTGATCGGTTCGAGTCTCTTTTCCAGTTCTTTTTGTTTGTCGACATTTCAAAATTATATTAGGAAATAAATTAGTAAGACTGTTTAACATTCAACATTTCACTAATATTTTTAGTGGCTTTCCATCATTCCAAGTACAGAATGGTAAATTTTCGAATATCTATCCAAATCTTTCTTTCTTCCCCAGTGTTGATTTGTTTATTAGACAAACTGATTGCGTATGTAAAAGCGTAATAAAATGTGTATGTAAAAGCGCAATATCCTTGGAATTAAAGTTTCTGTAATAGGTAGTTTGAAAGATAATTCCATCAAATTTAGTTATTTATCTTACCTTTTCCGAAAAGTCCGAATACGTTTTTGAGCTCGTATTTTTCTCTTTCTTTGAATAAAAGATGCGTAATCTTTTACAGTTTTTTCTAATTCATTGTGTCTTTATTTAAACTTTATGACTTTTGCCCAGTCCAGAGATAGTTTAGTGTTCCTGGAACGAGGTTTTGGTTTACGGCAAAGCCTCGAGGGCTATCTGCCTAAAGGAAAGGATGCCTTCATGGAGGATTTTCTAAGCGGGACTGGATCGTATACACGTTAAACATGGGGAAAAACACGAAAACATCCATGCAGCTGAACTTCAGACCGAACTACCAGTGTTCAGCGACTTTACCGCTCGGTCGTTGGTGGGCCTACTGGAACTAGGAAAAGTGTAAGATAGGAAATTATTTTTTCTTCAATTATTGATTAAATGATGCTTGTATCTCTACTAATTTTTGCTGGTTGTAATTTGTTCTGTTTCTGTGTGGTTTACGTAACCGAACGAACCAAAATTAACGAACTGTATTAATGAACCAAATTTGAAAATGATTTGTTAAAGTAACAACACTGCCAAATCAATAACACTGCTGTAAGCTAATGGTATAACCAAAGTATGGGTTACGAATCACCAACAAATCTGAAGGCAAATTTTGCTGTGTAGCGAAATGTTTTGAATTTTTTTTTCATATTGTATGATTATGGTTTGATTATGGTAAATGCGAATTAATTTGAAAATAACAATGATCTATTAATCGTTATATTATGTGTACTTATTAATAATTCAATATGACATTGTATTCTAAAAATCTTCTATTCTTCTTTTTACAACGAACTATATGCGTGTAAGTAGCGATAATTCACAGCTACATATATTTTTACTTATTTTATTTATTTACTTAAATTCAATAGCCGTACAATTGCTGAACTACATGCACGTAGGTCACGACGCTAACGGGACACACACGTCTAAACGAGCTGATCACCCATCACAACTTTAAAATCATCCCACTGACGATATAAATGAAAATATATATAGAGAGATATTCATTTCTACATTGCATATATGCCCCCCAAACGGGAGAGTGATTAGTGACTCTGACTACCGTACCGAAGGGTCCGGGTTCGAATCCCGGAGGTGGGGGTGGATGCTTATTTTCACTGTTGTTACTAATCTCACTTGTCTGAATCAGAAAAATCCAGGAATTATTATCGGGGCAAGGAGTACTGGTTTACGTCTGTCGTTAGCCAGAGCATTGAGCGCTATGCAGGTGACAGCCCGGGTTTGCTCAGTTTTGCCGCTATTTTGACGGAGAGCAATCCGGGGGACAGGTCCGAGGGTCTCCCATTCCTCTTTCC
>KK116222.1:15013-27164 GCA_000611955.2 Stegodyphus mimosarum
CCACCAACCTCTCGAGAGCACTTTCGGGTCGCCTCATATTTAGAGTGCCCCCCTATGCCGCAAAGCACTTTACATTTACAAACATCCATGCCTTCTCCGGGATTCGAATCCGTGCCCTTCAGTATGGCACTCAGCGTCGATAACCACTTTCCCTTCTGGGAGGCATGGTTGTATATTATCTTTGCAGCATGGGGACACTCTAAATATGCTAAATATATAGCGACCCGAAAGTCCTCTCGCGTGTATTGGTAGTAGGGGAAGAGGGGTTGAGACCCTCGGACTAACCCTGGACTACTCTTCCTCAAAATTTGGGGTAGAAATAGACAAAATCGTACTGTACCTAAATTGTGCTCAAGGCTCTTGCCAACGACAGGCATAATCTGGTACTCCTTGCCAGGATGAATTGCGTGGGCTTGTTCTGATGTCAGAGAACCGACATTAGTCACAACAATAACAATATTGCATTTTCTAATGCGAGGTTAGTCAATGTGTTCATTCAATTCAATCACTTCACATCTGCATTTTAAAATTCAGAATATAATAAATTAATCCTGAAATGAAGTTTTAATTTAGTAAGAAGGAATTAGAATGTTTTTCAGTACGATCCTTCTTATTTAAACTTTTGTAATTGTGAAAATTATGCATATTTTATAAAATTTCGAAATGATCTGAGTTCGTTTTAATTGATATACATGCCACAAAGCTTGAATTTTACCAAAAACTCAAGTATTTAATCTTTTCTGCTTAACAACATAATAGCTCTAGCTATTGTTTCACTAAATATGTAATATTACTTTTTCTTTCAAAGATCATCTTTTTTTATTATCATACACAGTCCAGTCACATTAATGTGACCATCTGTCAAAAGCCAGAATAACCACCTTTCGCAGAGCGGACTGCTGCGAGACGTGCAGGAAGAGAGTCACATAGGTCCCTGAAGGTGTTCTCTGGGATGTTGAGCCATGCCGACTCTAATGCCAGCTGCGCTAGATTACGCGGTTGAGGATCCATGGCGCGAACAACTCGATCGAGATGGTCCCACAGATGCTCGATTGGGTTTAAGTCAGGTGAGTTTGCTGGCCAGGGGAGGACGGTAAACTCATCCTGGTGCTCTTCGAACCACGCACGTACACTGGCAGCTGTATGGCACCTCGCATTGTCCTGCTGGAAGATGCCATCATCCTGAGGAAAAACAATGCGCATGTAGGGGTGAACATGGTCCGCAAGGACAGATGCGTACTTGTATTGATCCATTGTGCCTTCCACAATGATCAGTGAACCTAGAGAATGCCAGGAAAACATTCCCCAGACCATAATGCTCCCGCCTCCAGCTTGGACCGTTCCGGCAATGGTTGCAGGGTGGTTCCTTTCAGAGGTTTCACGCCTTATACGCCAACGTCCATCTGTCCGATGGAGCATAAAACGCGATTCATCCGAAAACGCAACCTGTCGCCACTCAGTGGACGTCCAGCTGCTGTACTGGCGTGCAAATTCTAGCCTTCGCCGTCGATGAACAGCAGTCAGCATAGGTGCACGAACCAGGCGTCTGCTTCGGAGGCCCAGACGCAGCAATGTTCGCTGAATAGTACTTTGGGAGACACTTTTGGTAGCCCCTTGGTTCATTTTGGTGGTCAGTTGCTCAACGGTAGCCCGTCTATCTGCCCGAACGCATCTCCGCAACCGTCGTTCGCCTCTGTCATCTATGGCCCGTGGTGCACCACATTTGCCACGTCGCTGATTTTGGACAGTCCCATTTTGCCATGCACGGTACACTTTTACCACGGCGGCACGCGAACAGTTCACAAACTCAGCCGTTTCGGAAATGCTTCCACCCTTGGCCCGAAAGCCAATGATCATGCCCTTTTGGAAGTCGGATAAATCGCTTCGTTTCTGCATTACGCCAACGATTGAAATGTTTTCCGAAGCCCTCACACACCCTTTATATACGCTCAACTGCACTGTGCTGCCACCTGCCTTCTGTGATTGGTTATTTAACTCTGACATGGAAAGTACGTGGTGGTCACATTAATGTGACTGGACTGTGTATATTGCTATCGTTTTAAAAATATAATCAATCATTTTGCATTCACCATTTGTTTAAAAACTTCTTTGCAGACTTTTAATGTAATATTGACTAAAATAAGATAATTTTCGTTGTGTTTCTTTCCAGAAAAGTAGAAGTCCATCCAGTCCTTTTCTGGATATTTTTCGGCAACACATTTAATTGGCAATGCTAAACACTGCAGTCCTTATCGCAAGAATTTGAATCTTGAACGGAAGTTCCACCTCATGTAGATGGGCGTATTGCTTCTGAATTTCCGGTAATCAATCAATGTCAATCATCTGACAGGAGTGGTATTCCAGTACTGAAAATACCTTTAACTTGTCCAGCTTCATCTTATATTTATATTTTCGTAAGCGGAAGAATATAATTATTTTCCTGCCAGCGCATATAATCTGCGTATCCTCCAAGGAAACGGACTACATGTATAGATACAAAAATTTATTTTTAAAGCTAATTATAGGGGTCACCGAATTGGGTACATGTAAATATTTCTCCCCCTTTCTGCATAACATCGCTTTTATTATATCTTCAGCTTCCCACTTCTGTTCAAAGATTCTGGTGGGCGGTACGATTACTGGTGGTTGACTGTATATCTCTGACAAAATTTTTATTTCTGTAACTGCAGTGGCTTTGAGGAAATGGGGATTTCAAAATCTGTCACTTCTAAGTCCATCACGAGGGCTGGTGTTAAGAAACAGATCCTTATATTTCATCTCTTGAACTGTACATCCACCAGCAGCCGCGCGGAAAGAGTTGCTAGTGTTTCAAGCAGGGTTCAAATCTCGGCCAACGTGTTGACTGCTTGGGAGACTTCGTGGTTTTTCCCATGTCTATCGTAAATACGAGCCAGTTTCTCTTGGGACGTCTTCAAAGCTGAATGCTTGTTATAATCTAGTAAATTCATAAATCCAAACCTTGACATGCTCTCAGTGAGAACTAGTTTTTAGTTTATGGAGGTATTTTAGTTAAAGAGGCTTTGGTACTTTTCGGTTAGCCGAGCGCAAATCCCACCAACTTTTTTTTTGGCGGCGTTTTAGGACTAACTTGCGCAAGTGACCAGAACAAAATGGTCGTTAACCAAAACCGTTTATCAATATACACACACACAAAAAAAGGGGGGAGATTTATTTTTATGAATATACAAAGAAGAAATTTTTACATTTATTCATTTTTCTCAAAATATGCAAATAGCCTTGAAAACTTCCTCAAATGCATCCTTTACTCTCTTCTCCACCTAGATTCGGCGAGGTGCGGTGTGCTAACGGGTAGTGACTCGATGTTTTATTTCTCCATTTGGCACCGCCCCAAAGTAGTTCGAATTTTGCGTATTTATATCAGCGTCGGGGTTGGCAAAATTATACCTGTGGTTGGCTTTGAAATGCTGTAGACGCGCTTCTTCGATTTTAGTGATGCAGTAACCCTTCCAGGAACAATAAATTCTTCTCCGATATGTTTTTTTATTGCGTTTAGAGAACGGTTTGGAACCTTAACTAGGAAGCATTCATCGGTTTGACAGCAAATACCATCAAATATCCACTATTCTGGAAGTATTCGACCAGTATTGCTCTTTCGTTTGGTAAACAAGCTTTCATCGATTTTAACGATCATTTCATGACTACCGAATTTTTTCCTTCCTCACCCCTTTTCGCGACTATTTCTGCACAAACTTCTCGTAAGTAGGTCTTCCAATTTAAATTCGCCGAATGATTCATCTCCAGTTTTTTTAGCACCATTTGATTTATATCATTTCTTCACTTCAAGCGTAAATAAATCTTAAAGATTTTAGAAAATTTAATCTGGACGTTTTGAACCACGTATCTTTACGAATGCTGTTCTTGCTGCGGCAGGTTGAAATATGTCAACGTCATCTAACTTCGTCAGAAAAAATAAAATTTCATTTTCTGATTTTATTTACATTGTTGAATTACTTGCCAATATCCCTCAATTTTTTGGGGGGGGAAGAGAGATGGTCTCCTCTTCACTTCGAGGTAAGTAAAGAGGACTCCTCTTTACTTCGAGGTAAGTAAAGAGGAGTAAAGTTTATTGTTAAAAAATTTTCAGCATTTTTGAATACCAAATTTGCGTGATAGTAAAAATAGATGCTGCTTGTTTTAAGTGAATACTGGAAATGATAGTGAATGATTCTCGTCAGGTTTATACTCAAGTTGGGCATTTTAAATTATTTGGCGACTTTCCGCTTGCGCTCGGCTAACTGAAAAGTACCGAGGCTTTTAGTTTAAGAGAGAGAGGGAGTTTAGGGAAGTATCCTTCGGATGCTTTGTTTAAATTATAATCCAAACCAAATCCATTCCAATCATCTTCGAGGAATTTCTGCAATTTTCTTCGCAAATTTTCGTATCGAATGTATCCGTGGTTTATTAAAAGTAGTTTCGTCTTTTGATGACAGCTTATTATGCTCTATGTGTTGTTAATATTAAAATACTTAAATCTGGAATCTGAAGTGCAATTTTGCTTACAGAAATAGCGTTAATAACGTCACAAAATAGATTAACCAAACGCAGCGATGGTAAGGCTACTTCCCTCTTCAAGCTGGAAATTTTTGCTTTTTTATTTCTTGAAATTATTACACTTTTAACTGTAAAATCATTGAAATGAAATGCGATTAACGAAATAAAATTTACTAACTTGCGTTAGTGTATGTATTTGAAGATTTGGAGGGTAGGAAAAATTGAACTAAACTATAGAATTAATATATAGCTAATTGGCAACAAAGAGACGAAATTTGCTATTGTATGAAGTGAAAAGTTCTAAGACCGAACCTGTAGGTGAGATAAGCTAAAAGTTTTAGTAAGAACTGGTAAGCCTAACAATGCTATTTTAACACCACAAAATAAAATTAAAAAAAAAATAAAAAAAAACTCCATAAGACTTACTTTTGTTAATTAGGGTGCAATGTGAATTATGAAGATTTCTTCATTTGGGATAATTATGAAATTATGAAATTTTTCTCTGCTCTACAAATTTCAAATTTAGAGTATGGGAGTTTCTTCTCTTCCTTCTTTCTTGATTTTATATTGCTGACTATTTGTAAAACCAACTTTCTTATTTCTTGAAAGAAGTTGATTATGCCCCTGGATTAATTGTTTTTGTTGGTAAAAGGCCGGAAAATTTTGAGATAGCAGACATTCAGAAATTGGTGGATGAGGCAACGTACAATTCAGGTATGGACCCCGAAAAAAAAAAAAGAAAATTAAAAATGATAAGAAAAGGCGAGAAGTCGTTCTAAGGTGGGAGAATAATGAAGAATTATTCTGAAATTCAAGCGTTTAATTTCTTGTGCACCAGAAGAAAAAATGGAAATTTTTGTGATAAATTTGAAAGCAATTCTTAATTGAACAAATTAAACAAGTGTTAATTTTAAAAAGGAAGCCTGAGGGAATAGGTAAAAGCGAACCTGGATTAGGCGAAAAAGTATTAGGAACAGGCTGACATGCCGCTCATAAGGGCTGTGCAGAGTGAACTCCTGGCATGAGAATCCTGCCAGAAACCAAGCACATCAGAAAAGTCGGTTGGTTCAGTAGCGGTGCCAATGACCGCTAGCGGTTGAGCGGCAAAGTCGCTGAACATTAGTTTGGCCTGAGTTCAATTCCAGGCGAGCGGGCTTGCTGCATCGATCGGCGTTTTTGGGGTTTTCTTCATGTGTCCGTGGATACGAGCTAGTTTCTCTTAGAAAATCCTCCACAAAGGCATCCCTTCCCTTAGGCAGATATCCCTCGAATGTTTTGCCATAACTTAATAAACAAAACAACTCAAATCAAAAATCAGTAGCGGAGCGTCCGCAGAGTAAAAAGAAGGATTGCGGGAATGGCAAGGAAGAGAACAGGCCCAGAATGAAAGATTCATCGAGAAGGAGAGCTATATAAAACAGGGTGAAAGAATAAAAAAGTGGACAAGAAATGTACCAAAGGTTTCAAAACAAAGGTCAAGTATCTTTGAGATACTGCGACCATCCCAGTAGGAAACAAAAGCAGTTTGAGGGACGGCGAAAAGAAAAAGTCCTGGCTAACATCATCGGCGGGAAGCTTGTATTGACGAGAAACGAGTGGCCAGTCACGGAGAAACCTACTCTGGAAAAAGCCGCCGGAAGGATAAACTATTGCGAAGGAATTTTAAAAAAGCCAACCATCAGAAAAAGCAGATGGACGACAGACGTGATGGTGGAGACCATGCAGGCAAACAACGCCAGAATAGCAGAGGGTGAAAGAAAATCGATTAGGATCAGGAACCGAGCTGAAAAATGAAAGGCCAGGAGATGATCTGAATGAATACCACCTCAGAAGAAAAATATGAATAAATAAAATTTATCTCATACGAAGCAAGTCTCTGGAAAAAAAGAATGGCCACCTACCACAGCAACAAAAGATAGTGAAAATTTACTTTATTTGTTCAAACAGAAGATCAATTTTATGCATATTAAAGTTTATGTACGAAGTTGGTAGTATACTTGTGTGCTACCTCAAGTGAGACTGTCTAAGTTAACTAAGAAGCTTTTGCGTTGATGTATTCATCTCACTTTTACAAATTTTATTGTTATGTATTAAACACGCCTATGTTAGTTTAGTTCAAAAGACTATGGCATTAGACAAGTTTGGAGCCAATTTAAGTCAAAATAATAGCAACTAGTGTAGGCATTTATTCATTTTCCAGGTAAAGTCAAAACTAAGTAAAGGTAATCCTTTGATTGAAGTTTAATATCTTGAATGCATGAATAATATATGTTAAGAACTATATGTGGTGTAAAAGCAAAATATGATTTCATAGCGTGTGTGGTAAATGAACATTTAATAGCTCTGTATCACAAATGGAGATGACTTAGATGTTAGGTTCTCTAATCAGGACTTTTAAAGTTAAATGAAATTTAAGTCTAGACCATTAAATATATCAGGACTTAGCATTCTGTGTGTATTCTTTGAGAACATGGTAAATTCTGTAAAGGGTTCTTATCCTTACGTTCTAAGTCCTGAACTGGAACAGGGAGCGGAAGGTACGCTATGTTCTGATGTAACTGCTGGGCTGGAGAATAACTGCACGTGAAGGGATTTGAAATCCTCTTTTATTCAATCACTATTAAATACAAACCTCCCAATTCGGGAGAGATACAGAAAGTAAAAGACCACACTTGGGTCGAACTTAACAATCAAATAAACTTAAATAAATTTAAATGTAACTTAAATCAAACTTTGCTTCGCAGAGCAATTCGCGGAGATTGGCCTCTATCTAAAAGGGTGCGTAGCAAGATATACTAAATACTACCGCACTTTAATTTATTTTACAATGCAATCACGTAGTAAGCACTATGGCTTATAAATTTAAACTGCTAGCTGGTCAGGCGAACGTTGAGCAGCGTGACCGTGATCTGAGGCAAAGCTCTCACACACCGAGAGGTTTCTACCTCTGGCTTAAATAGTGCATGGCTGAACTTCAAAAATTAGCATAAGCTAAAAACGCGCGCTTCTTCTGACAGGAAGTTGAAGCAGAGAGGAGATAGAAAAGATTTAAATTAAAATAAACTTGGTTAGTTTAACTAAAACCTTACAAATATAGATTTTGAAATAGGGCGCCTGATGTGTCTTATTATTCTAACCATGCAGGAATTTACTCAGTAGGTAGAAGTTGTCGAAACAATTCAATTTTACATACTTCTTCACCCCATACAGAGCTGGACAGCGAGATGAAAAAGATGTTAAGAAAAAGTTAATTAAAAAAGTTTATTTTTGTACGTGCCTACTGTGTACTTCAAGTATTCTCTGCTAAACTATTTTTCCTTCTAGGAATCTTGAAAGGTATATAAGCGAAGATATGAAACAAAAATTTGAGAAGAAGTTTTCTTCAAGAGATCCAAATTTAAATGTAATAAAAAAATGTAAACTTAAGTTTAGAATGTTAAATGAGTTTTTTGTAAGAGTTGGCTCACGCTTTTAGATTTTAGAATTTACAGTCTCACTCAAGAGCATTAAGACTTTCGTTTTCAATTAGTTTAAATTCTAGTAACGACAAAAGAGAACAAGAGTATTTTATGTTAATTAAACAATTACTGTGGTTTAGACATTTATAATAACTCCTAATTTGTGCAGTCATCTTCAGAATGCAAATTAGTTGGTTGAATATTTAAGTCGAGGGTTCTGAATGTTTACCTGTTAGAGCTTTTGGAAGCCTCGCCTGAAGTTCACGCCTTGTCGACAGCTCTGCCAGTGATTATTGCGGCTTTAGCCATTTCGCTAGCCGATGTTAAAAAAACGCGCCGTTGAAAATATTGAACCAGCTTAAGTAGAGCAATTTATGCAGTATTACCTTTAATTTGAAATTCCAACTTACTTTATTTTATGTACCCGCAAGTGGTGGCGGTTACTTGTACGCCACAAGTTGCGCTTTCTGTTCATTTAAAGATTAAATAAAAAAAAAGGTTATTTAAAATCTTATCGAGACTGTTGTCATAAATTTTTGACGGAGCGATAATTCCGTCAAAAATTCGTGAGAGTGTCTCGCCTCGTTTGTCACTCTAACAGGATTAGATGAACTGAGATTTAATATTTCGGAAATATAATCCTATACGGTAAGCCATGTGATATCATGCTACATTGTTAAATGTATTACGCGCGCGATTTAAACCACTTTGCTTTATATTTTCTCTTTAAATTTCTTTTTAGAGTAGTTTTAAATTCTGTTAAACGCGTAAAAGCAAAGAATAATAAAGAATGTGAAAAATAAGCAATATTTAAAATGCAGTGTTAACTGAATATTTCACAGGAAATGCTTGCTTCCATCAAAGCTAATACAAGTTACACCTGCCCCCAATAGATTCGCTGCAGGAGCTCCATCTATCCAAGGGGGTCGGGCAGCGCTGTGAAAGAACCAGTTTAGCTATCAGTAACTTCTCCGTCTGGCAATAAATAATACTGACATTTTTATCGAAGTTACAGCTCGCGATACATATAACCTTTTAAATCCTCAGAAGTGTACTTAATGTGCACTTCTGATTCCTGGGCTTGTTCTGATGTTGGTTGAGTTAATTAAAAATATGTGTCTTTTTTGACAGAAAAAAATACATCTTCTGTTCTTCAAAAGCTACAGTTATGTCGGGGTTTAGTTTCTGGAAGTTATTAAAAAGTTTCCTCTGAAAAGAAATTTGACATGTTATCAGAAAACCACGTGAATGTTATCTAATATTACATAAAATACCATTTGAAAATTTATTTTAAAAACTACATCATAACACCTGAAATGTGTCTGAAATTAGCAGCTTTCTAGTTTAAAACCTTTGAGTCCATTTAAGAACTGTCTGGAAAACGTGGATGGAAAATAATTATCTTCCTGAGACAGAAGATTCTTTGACAGATAGCTCAACTTATGTAGATGACAAAGATGTATCGGTTTTAGGTTTAACGTGGGATACTAAGAATTACATCCTGCCATGCCAATTGATAGAAACTGAGAAATCATATAGAAAAGTTTGTTCAAAGCACGCCAGTTATTTCATATCATTGGTTTCACTTGTTTGGGAGCATTAATTTCTAAATTGCTCCTACATGAATGCTAGAAACTGGGAATCTCGTTTGATTCTAAGTTACCGGAAAATACAATTAAAGGATTTGAAAAACGAGTTACCTGAACTGAAAAACCTCAAAATACCGCTTAGTCTATCTGATTTAAATCTTACTGAATCCGATATAAAGCTGCATCTATTTTGTGACGAATCTGACATATGGGATTTCTATTTTTCTTAGAGAAGAAAAGGAGGAAGACTAACTTGTCAGTTCATACAGGCTAGATCAATAATTGCTCCTTAAAAGGTCTGTTGATTCCGGGGATGGAATTACTCGCGTGTCTTATTGGGGCCAGATTAACAAATGTAATAAAAAAGATTTGAAATTAAAAAATATCCAGTCAGTCTACTGGTCCAATGCGCGGTGTATTGGATCGCAAGAAGCAAATCTGTATACGTAACCGTGTAAATGAAATTAGAATTCTATTTGAATCCAGTGAGTAGAAATTTGTTCATAGAACTCAAAATCCTGCAGACATACCATCAACATGTTGCTCGGTTAAAGCCCTACTAAAGAAACAATGTTACAAAGGACCTCCATGGCTTAGGGATTGCACAGATAAATGGTTGGATTATGAACTGTCACCTGACGCCGATGTGGTAAATGCGGAAAAGAAGAAAACTATAGTGTCTTATTTGAATCAGAGAAATGATGGTTATTGTAGTTACACTTTCCTATAAGTAATTATAGTTAATTCAGTAATTTTAGTTACCAGTTGAATATATTACTTTTATAGAAATTCTAAATCACCTAACAAGAGATCAGGAAAATTATCCGCTGAAGAACTTAATGAAGCTGAACTTTGAAAAAGGTTCAAGAAAGCTCTTTTCACAGCGAGAAAACTCAGCATTTAGAATAATTGTCGATATTCATAGATGCTGATGGAATTTTGAGGATTAAGACAAAGATCCTTTTGAGAGACGATGAAAATTTAAAAGTCTGTTACAAAGTTACCATTCAAAGTTATCATTTTGATCATCATGCATTTAAATGCCTAATTTTATTTAAACATCGAAAGCTTGGACAGTGTGGAATATAATCTCTAAAGGGAGATTTGAGAGAAAATTACTATACACTTAAAAACCGACGAACTATAAAAGCAATAATCAAAACTTGCGTTGTCTGTCAAAGATTTAGAGTTAAAACTCCTGAAATTTTAGTAAGAATTCTTCTTGAAAACTGTGTAAAAAATACCTGCATTTTCGAAATTATCGGAGTGGTTGTGGCAGGTACATTAGTACTGAAGGGAAAATAAGAAGATATAGATCCTAATTTTAACTTGTGCAGTTTATAGAGTCGTGCATTTAGAACTTCTGACTTCTCTATCAATAGACAATTTCTTATTGGCACTTAGGAGATTCATAGCTCGTCGAGATCGCCCTTCCGTAATATTCAGACAGTGCAACTAATTTTACAGGAACTGAAAATTTATGGAACAGTGCCAATCTAGAAAGATTAAAAACATCTATTTCTCCTGTTACTTGAAAATTCATTCCTCCATCAGCTCTATGGTAGGGTGGCGTTTCGGGAAAGGTTGATTGGTCTTCTAAAATGAATTCTGGTTATGGTAAATAAATATAGTGAACTTTAAAGACTGCATTTATTTTATTGTGATTTATGCACTATCGACGAAGTAGATTTAATTCAAAATTCATTAACTGTTAATTCAGCATGTTTAAATGAAATGAGGAAAACTGAGTATAATTTAATATTTCGTACAAGGAAGTCATATGGTGTACACATCAGATTTTTTTTAATCGTTTTGGACGCGTGTTGGGGTCAATTCTATGCCATGAGATCGTTGCGCAGTGTCCATCCTGTGTTCCATCTGTTCTACGCATACCCAATATTTTTATACTGAGAATGATACTTTTCAAATTAGTACATTAGAATTCCAATATCTGGGTAAAGTGGAACAACATACCATCTGATTAATGTCTTCTATATATCAAATACGTATATATTATAATAGGAATAGGAAGCGTTTTCGCTTATAATGTCTTTATTTCAACAAATATTACTCAGTTTAAAAAAACTTTCATTTCTATAAATCTATATACAAAGATAATTTCATCTGTAAAACTGCAAAATATAATTGTTTTTACTTTGCATAAAAGATTTTCTATTTCAATCTAAAAAGATTATTTTTTATTAACTTAGGATCTAAAACTGAACACATAAGTAGTAAGTTAGTAAATTTGTTTAATTTTAGAGCAATAAGAATAAACATTGCTTACGCATTTAGTAAAAATTAACATATAAGCATTCTTAATATTCTGAAATCAAACAAGACCTTTAAAAAAATTTTTTTTTATGTTTTTTATTTCTTCAAAACAACATACTTAGCCTATTTCTGCGCAACCAAAATTAAACTTCAAAATCATATTTTTAAATAAAGTAAAATAATAAATTAATTAAATTGATAGTAATTATATATTATGTTTATTTAGTTACAAAGTAGTTCACCTTCCGATTTAGTTTTGTACATTGCTGAAGTCAATGAAAAAAAAAATTAAAAGCA
>KK116222.1:30256-46698 GCA_000611955.2 Stegodyphus mimosarum
TAGAATGAATACCTTTTACGTCTGCAGAAGTATCTCTCTCAAAAAAGACTTACCAATCATTTATAAGATCGGATTATTTCTCAGTTCGTTACTTATTTCATGGCTTCATTAATCATAACTGACAGCATCCTCTCATTACATTCACTGGTTTCAGATATTTGGACACACGAGGGATTTAGGTGTCGGAATTTTTTTCATCTGGGTTAGTGGCAGGACCCTATTCCAAATATTACCTCTGCCCTTTCTCCTGCAATTCTTCGATAATATTCTTGCGTTGGTTTTCTCCTTCACCTTCTGTCGTGTTTCCTTCCTTTTGCATTAGTAATCACTATTATGTTTTACATCAGGGTTTCTCAGTGACCAATAACGTTACCTTGGAGGCGACTGAACTATCAAGCGGAACGGTAGGAAATGAAGAGGGTGGCAAGGAGATTTACGGTTCGGGGCAACAGCAAAAGCGGTCTTAAATTTATAGTACAAGGTGTATGTAATTAACGAACCATATTTCAAAGCTGCCTACAAGCGAAAATACTGATCAGAAAATTGTGAAATTTTGTGGCGGACTTATTGAAGGGATAAAAATGTCTTTCAGGGAAAAAAATTAGTTAAAATTAGCGTCACCAGAGGGCATTATATTAATAAATTATATATTTAGCCACATCTTTACAATAGTTTTATAATTTTACAAAAAATAAAATAAAATAAAAATAAAACCACGTTCCACATGATGGCAATAATTTTCAGCTACAAGATGGCATATTTCACAGATGACCGAAGCGTGGGCTGAGAAATGTTCAGCACGTGGCCTTAAGATGCTGGCCTTAAGATCAGGTAAAGTTCTTGGATTGTCATGACTTATCAGATGTTTCAAATGTCCCCAAAGGCAAAAATCGCATGGATTGAGGGATAGGGATCGAGGAGGCCACACATTAGGAAAGTGCGGCTGTTTGGTAAAACAATCTTATTAACGATGCGAGATATTGTAAATCTATCGTCATTATGAACAATAAGCACATTGAAAACAAATTCTGTTGTAATGTCAAGACGATCACTGGCATACATCGTGAAGCACGACGTCACCAATTTCTCAGCGCGAATGTTTCTAGGTTCACAATTTTCCGATCACTAGTTTCGATTATACGTAGCTTTGAAATGGGGTTCTTTAATTATAAACACCTCGTATAATAAGATTGAGGGAAGGTAGGGTGGTACGGAACAAAAAGTTGAAGCTAATCATAAATAAAAAAAACTAGAGAAATTAAAGAAACCAAGGTAATAGAGACCGATGGGTGTTTTATTCTGTGGTAGTTGTAGTTTGCAGCGATAAAAAAGTAAAAGCTACAGATAAGCTACAACTACAGCTAAATAAATATACGTTAAATGTCTACTGTGTAAATTTGTACTGATAATAAAGAAAAAGACCAATTTTTGAGATTCAAAGTCGCGGGATATTAAAATGGCTGAACAAAAACTAGATTGCCACGATTTCGCAACATAAATAGCCTATAAATTAAGCCATAATCAGCGTAACATGCATATATAAATACGTAGCGTATTCGGAAACTAAGTACCGTTTCATTCTAGCGCCGTCGCAGCGCTGTGGTAGGCGTCCCGTGCATGCGCACTAGTCTTTCTTGTTCACTGACTTTCAATTGTCGCCATTTTGGTTGCTCTATGTTGTGTTTTGAATTTGCTGTGCACATTCAAAATGTTTAAGACAATTAATTCTCCCGCTGACTGTGAGATTCGTGCCGTGATTAAATTTTTGAACGAAGTTTAAACCCGAAATTTATCGTCAAGTGACAGAAGTTTACGGTGAATACGCGATAAGCGATGGAATGGTGAGAAAGTGGGTAAGAATGTTTAATGCAGGTCGAACAAATGTCCACGCCGAGGCTCGGAGTGGTCGGCCTTCTGTTGTCACCGATGATTTGGTAAGGAAAGTTGATGAAGCAATTCATGAGAACAGACGCTTCACAATGACAACTCTTTCAGAGGCATTTCCACAAATTTCACGTAGTGTTTTGTTCGAAATTGTGTCTGACCGCTTGAATTATCGCTTTGAATTCCCGATGGGTTCCAAAATGCTCACTGATGTTCACAAAACAAAGCGACTTGGTAGTGCCCTGACATTTCTCACGCGGTACAGTGATGAGGGAACAAAACGTTTTAAACCAAATTGTGACAGGTGATGAAACTTGGGTGTGTCATTTCACACCAGAATCCAAACAAGGAGATACACTCATTCTCCGAAAAAAACAAAAGTTCAAAGTGACAATGTCATCACAAAAAATCATGTGCACTGTCTTCTGGGATAGGAAAGGCGTTTTGCTTACTGAATTTCTTCCCAGAGGTGAAACCATTAATGCGGCACGATATTGTGAGACTTTAACAAAACTAAGGCGTGCCATTCAAAAGAAACGAAGAGGAATGCTCAGTAAAGGAATTGTGTTGCTCCACGACAATGCTCGGCCCATACTGCTGGTGTCACTCAATAGTTAATTCGACAGTTTCATTGGGAGCAGTTCGATCACCCGCTGTACAGCCCGGACTTGGCGCCGTCCGACTATCACTTGTTCCTGCACATGAAGCGCTCCTGCACATTGGTGGCAAGCGCTTTGGATCTGACGATGACAGGAAAAATGCTGTGGAGTCGTGGTTATCGAAACTGGCGGGAAGTTTCTTTGATTATGGTATACAAAAACTAGTCACCCGCTATGACAAGTGTTTGATCATTGGCGGAAACTATGTTGAAAAATACTTTAAGACATGTATTTTCATGTAAAAATAAAATTGGATTCGAAAAAATTGTTTTACTATTTTTTTTTTCTAAACGGTACTTAGTTTCCGAATACGCCTCGTAGATAGTAATAGTTTCAGGCTTTTTTTTTTTTTTGCTAGGATTCAGCGGTCTAAAATGAAAATTACGGGGTATCTTCTTGCGCCCTGCTACTCCGCCCCATCCATGGAGGAAGGAAAGACTGGAAAAGCACGAATTGGTTTTTTCCATAAGTTCGCTTGAAGCAGTGACACGTCCCTCTTGTTTACAAAAACATTCAGTGATTTTCCATTAAGGTCAATAGGTTTTGACATCTTCGGAGGAAAACATTTTGTAATTACGTCGTGAATTTAAGTATAAATATATGTATTTTCTTTTACTACAATATTTCAGAGTCGTAAGTATATAAAAGAATACATTTTGAAAGAGCATTTCATTCTGAATGGAATCAAATGCTATATTTTTGCCACGCTCGAAACAGTTTTAATCTGAATGAAGTGTATTCACAAATTTTCGCTAATTATATTAGAAAGAAATTGTAAGGTAATTCGATTTTATTCAGTTAAAGATTATAAAAATTAAAATCAAAATTTATTGTTTTGTTAGTATTAAAATCACGCATTACCGGGTGTCCCAGAATTCTTTCCCTGCTTACAAATATTCATAAGGCACAAAATATGTCGCATACACAAATGTTTTTTATCTTGAATTGCTGTAACATATTCAAGTTTTGGTGTACATACTTACTGTTACTTTGTTTGTTGAATTACAGTGTTCGTTATGACTTTGCTGTTGCCATGCTGTCTGAGACTGAGAAAGATGTTGACTATCTGAAACGTGTCCTTTTCTCAGATAAGGCCACATTTCACTTGAATGGCGGTATCAACCGACACAATGATAGAATCTGGAGCTGCAAGAATCTCCACGCTGTGGTTGAGACTGTCAAAGACAGTCCTAAGCTAAACGTGTGGTGCGGACTTATGCACAGTAAAATTATAGGACCTTTTTTCTTCAGTGAAAAGACAATCACAGACAATACATATTTTGATATGTTGCAGTTATTTGTTGTGCCCCAGATTCAAGATATTCCGGACTTAATTTTCGAACAAGATGGTGGGTCATCTCATTGAGGGTTAGATGTCCATGCCTATTTGGATAAAACATTTCCGGGAAGATGTATCGGGCCTGATGGTCCCATAAACTGGCCTCCACGATTACCGGACATAAAACCATTGGATTTATTCCTTGGGGTTATTTCAAGAACCAGATTTACTAGACACTGGTGAACGACATCGCAATATTACGGTGCAGAATTACTCAAGTCATAACATCTATCTTTCATGTAATGTTGACCAGCATATGGATGCAATTGGAATATCGCCTTCGGGCAACGAAAGAATTACATGTAGAATTTTATTAATTTTGTACACAAAAACTTGAATATGTTATATGCAATTCAAGCTAAAATGTATGTGTCATGAATACTTGTAATCAGGGAAAGAATTCTGGGATCCCCTGTATTTCTTTTCTATTTAAGGCGATTCTTTCCGAAATACTTTTTCAAACATGAGATGATTTTCTGTTTCTGAGGCATCTTTTAAATCAGAAATCATATTTACTCTATAATTAATGCTCTGTTAGGTTTATTTCAAACGACAGCACAATTTATTTTCATAGCTAAATATGTTAAATATTGTAGCCGATTTCTGACATTCACCTCCATGAATCCCCCTATTTTCAGATTCTTAATAAGCTTATAGGGATTTATATTTATTTTGACTATCCAATTAAGTTTATGCTTTCTTTCATATACGCCTTCATTCCCCTAATTGTCAATGCCAGAATACGTACATTTGATAGCGCGCGTGGAGGAACGCAGTGTCTACCACTGGATACCTGGTAGGAGAAAAAAGTTTAAATTCTAAGTTCTAGAAGGTAAAGTTAGAGAGACTGGAAAAGTACTGTGCCTCTGTAGCGTCAGGTTCTGATTCTGTACTTATTGCTGGTTAAAGTGGCGTAATTGCTACTATTCTGCTGCCACTAAACTTCGACGCAGTTTTGGGTAACAGGATTATCTGAGCCCTGGAGAAAATTCTACTCTTTTGAATATCTTTAATATCTTTGAATTTGAAGTTTAGTTCTTGTTAGTTGAGTTACCACCCAAGCGAGGCGTAGTTTGTCAACGTCAAGTCGACGCATTCTGAATTTTAAAGAATCTAATAAAGAGTTCTTTTAACCCTTCCTGTCTGGTTCCTGCTCTTACTTCAGCAGTCAGACTGAAAGTTTAGCAACTAAACTCTACAAGCTGTTATGATGACGTGGCACGTGGTCTCATCCCCTTGACCGCAGTTTCGCAGAATTGGCAAATGTTTCTGTACTCAATTTTGCATATATATATGGTTACAAATAAAAGAAAAGTTAACTTATTTGCCTATCTGTCTCTATATTTATTAATTTTAACAAAGATTACTAATTTCGAGGTAATTTCATTTTTCAATTACGATATATAAACCCAAAGTGATTATTTTCCAGATATATAAACCTTAAATGAGTTTAAATTGAGCAACTATTATGCCTCTTCCCTAAAATTTTTAGAAATTAGTTTTAATTCTGTGTTTAAAATTAATCGATTATGGTGTCGCAAACATTCTTTTACATTTATTCAAAAAAAAATTCTATTACTTTTACCGTAGATCATTTCAACTATACATTATTTTCTATTTATGCTGGTTTAAAAAAAAACTAAACATATTGATTTGTTTATCCACAACGCTGAGTGCAGTGCATATCGCTGTATTAGGTGAATGACAAAAACATATTTTATTTAAAACATTTTGATATTTGAAACATAAATTTAAAGTAGCAAGTGCATTATCAAGGGCGTCGAAAGAAGTATACAAATTTTCACCCTTATTTTTAAAACCAGTTAGTTATAAAGAAACTGAGCTCTAAAGTGTGCTCTAGTTTTGAGAAATTTTGACATTTTAAGGGTACCTTAAGCTATTTTTTATTGTTTGCGCATAACATAAACATGTTGCTAAAGTCTATATTTCTGTAGTCCGGTAGCTTGAAGAATTTTATAAAACACATTTATATTCAAAAATCGCTGTTGCAAGCTATCGAAAGATAACCAAGATGTGATATGTGCGGAAATGCGACTAAACTATACAAACTGCTATTACCCATCAGCCAATGAATGTTTCTTTTGTGCGGAAATGTCCCTGTTTTTATATTAGTGTGGAAGTACTACTAAACTGCTGTCAAGGTACCATGCTCTGAATGTTAACATTGTAGAGACATTAGGTATTTCTTGAAAGCAGGAGATGTGAAAAACGAGCAGTGCCTTCGCAGGGTCTCGAACTACGGACTTCTCGAATTCGCGCCGAGCGTGCTGACCACTACACCGCGAAGGCATGCCAAGAAGGCGGGAGGAATACCGTATATGCTTCCCCTTTTAAAAGGCGACTGGGGATTAGGGGACCCAATCGCCAAATCCTAGTGGTGGAGAATTATCATCCACCACTTTTTTTAGTTCGGGCGCCACTGTAGAGACATTAGGTATTTGGAAGCAGGAGATGTGAAAATGCCCTCGCCGGGACTCGAACCACGGAACTCTCGAATACGCGTCGAGCGTGCTGACCACTAAACTACGAAGGCATGCCAAGAAGGCAACATAAGTGCCACACTCCCTTCGGCTGTCAAAGTTCGGCAGTACTGTGTCAGCTGTAGGGGAAGGAAGGGCGTTTCACCATCGCAAATTCACCTATATTGAATTTATCCTACTTCAACATACAATTCCTTTCTTCAAAACTGATGAGGAATAATTTCATACTTCTGATTTCTTTTTCAAAATTATCTGTCCCTGGATCATATTCAGAACACTTAGATTCTTAACATTACTTAGATTTAACCCTAATATTGAAACAGTAAATTTCTCATGAAGCATATATCCCACTGATTAAGTTTAGTTTGGTTTATTCGATTATAAAGCACTGGAGGATTATCTGCATAAGGAGAGGGATGTCTTTGTGGAGGACTCTCTTAGGGGAACTAACTCGTGTATACGTTAGACATGGGGAAAACCAAGAAAATGCCCATGCGGCCAGGCCGTTCGAGGGATTCGCAAATGGATGTTTGCAAATGGATGCAGTTTTTTTCCCTCAGCTGGCAATGCGAGGATCTGTTTAAAGTACGAAGATTATAGGAACTAGTTCCTCGGATTCTCAGCTGTTCAGTGCTCCGGTTCTAGTCGCAGATCTGGGTCCTTCGGAGTCGTTATTAGTCGCTATTTTTATCCCTCCTGCTCTAGCCGCGGATCTGATTCCTACGGAGGCTTCATTATTTGCTCTTTTCGTCCCTCCTGCTCTAGCCGCAAATCTGGCTCCTGCGGAGTCTTGGTTATTTGTTATTTCCGCTTCTTCGGAGCTATTCTTTTGAGTTTCATTTGGATTCTTTGAATACCATGTTATAATATAGTTATGTATTTACTAATGTCTTGTAATCAAGAGCTGTGGATTTCTCTTTAATTTTCTTTAGAATTAGTATATATTTGTAAACATAAATTTTTCTATTTAATGCATTTTTTTAAGGTTGCAAAACAAAATATGGACCTTACCGAATAGAAGAACCTCGAGCGAAATTTGGTATCATCATGTTATATTAGATTAAAAAAAAAGTGAAATGCCGGTATTGTCAGCAAACAATTTCCTGTTCTTTGGAATCTGCCTCCAATCTCAAAATTAATTTTTACACTGTGCTTGGTAGTAGCAATAAAATATCGATTACAGTAATAAAATAATATAATCTTTGACTAAATTGATTTTTACACTGTGCTTGGTAGTAGCAATAAAATATCGATTACAGTAATAAAATAATATAATCTTTGACTAAATTGAGTTTCGTTTTCATTATTTTTTAACTTTTAGCATATTTTTATTCCAGAATTTTGTTCTTGTTCTATGCAGAAAGATTTCTTTTAGAGAATCTCAAAAGTACAGTTGAATGAAATCAGTCCAGTGAGTGAGCGGTTTGGTTGAGTTGATTCCAATCATAAAACTCCTTGTTCAATTCTTTTTGCTTTTACCCCATCTTGGCACACCGCTCTTGATCCACTCCTGTTCGGAGCACATTCATCAAGGTTATTGTTAGTAAGTGGTGAATCGTTAAAAAGAACTGGTTCACTTCAGTGAGCGAACGGTTCTCTCTGATCCTTTAAAAAAGCAGTTTTGCCCATCTCTAGTGTTCTGTGAGTTATAATTTTGAGAATATATCTAATGAAGAATTTTTATTTTGCGAAGCATTGAGTATAGCAACAACAGCAGAAGGAATTTAAACTTTATTGATAGTTCCATTAGTCGAAGCGACCTTGACCATAAAAAATGCGTGAAATTTAGCAATGTTACGCTCGCGAAATGGCAGTGTATATGCAGGGTTTATTCCAAAAATAATGGCCATGACGCCAGAATATGCATGGTTACTTTGAAACATACATAGAGAAACCTTGGTTATAAAAAGTACTATTGCTTTTCCAAACCGTTACCCTTGAATTCCATATTATTCAATGCATTACCTAAAAAAATGGGCAATGAATATGAACATCTTCTTTTGCGTTGCAAAGCATGAAGATTAAGCAGAGGGAATGTTTTGAAGAGACTTTTGAAAATGAGAGAAGAGTTTTATTGTTTTCTAGCCAACATCTCCCAACGGCTAAAAATGCAATATTTGAATTTAAAGATAGTTTTTTTTAATTGGTTGATGTATAAGGTATTTCTCTAGCCTTCTTCGCATGCCTTCGTGGTGTAGTGGTCAAGCACACTCGGCGCGTATTCGAGAGGTCCGTGGTTCCAGTCCCGGCGAAGGCATTGTGCATTTTCCTCTTTTCTGCTTTAAAAAAAATCTTAATGACTCTACAGATGATGTTATCTTATTTTGAGACATTTTTACTTCTTTGTGCGAAGTGAAGGAAGTATTGTAATCACGAAAAATTCCAGGTGCCATATTTCAACGAGAACATCCATTTTGACCGCTATCGAATGCTATTTAACGTTGTTTTTGCGTGGCATCTGTTTGCGTGGCAGAATAAAGGACTCTGTTTCTCCAAACGAATTATAAAACTGATTTAAAACGGATTCGGAAGAGAATTTTTCATGGTGTCTGTGGGTACGTACCTACGTATGTGTATATATATCGCATAACTCAAAAACGAATAATTTCAGAACGTTTAAATTTTGTTATATAGGACTGCTATAACATGTAGATGAGCACTTCCGTTTTTGGTTGCAATCGGCCACACCAAAGGTATAAAAATACATCTAATTATATATCCGCTCTGTTAGCTCAGTTTTTTATTCTTATATGTTGGTAAATCGGGCATTTTTTGCTTTAAAAATGATTGAATTCTGTTGTTCTTATCTTCCGGTTAACGTTTTTAGTTAATCTGCATGCAGTATTTACAGAATTATCAACCATTTAAAAGTTGTTTAAGCACTGCTAAGCCTAATTGTTGTTTACCACAGCAACCATATTTGTTTATGAAACTTAACAGAATAGTCAATTAATTCTTTCAGCACCTTCAGTGTCTTTTTGCCGAGTGGGACCAAAAGAAAACTTTCAGTTTTGTGCACCGAAAAATCTGCCTTCTTGCCTGCTGGCCGAATTGCTTACTTTTGCATAGAAACTGTAATTTTAACTGTAAAAATTGTTTTTAAATTGTTTTAACTGTACCTGGTGTTTTATGTTTTTCTATATGTTTAAATTTTTAATGAAAATATTTTGAATTTTTATGCATTTTTGCCTTGCCGTGAAGTGAGAACTGAATTAATTGAATGAGAAATATATCTCTAATGAAATTCGAGAAATAAGTGTTTCGTATTAGCAGCAAATATTGTCACCAGTCTGTCTCAAAAAGAGGAGAATGTTTACGTGTAGCGCATGCGCATTAGATAAACGGCACTGAATCGTCTATGAAAAACTGGTTCTTTTTTATTTGTTTAATTTCTTTTATACATCGTTTTAGATTTATTATAGTATTTGAATAACTGGCAACGATTAGATAATTTTGGGGCAACGATTAGATAATTCTTCGCATGATATAATTTTTGTGCAGTCTGAGTTATCAAATGAATGAGATGTAACGCTGTTAAGTGAACATAGTGCCAGACTGTCGCTATCATAAATAAATGTAGTGGATTTTAAAGCGTGCATTAATTCTGTTGTGGTTTATGCGCTATCGACGAAGTAGATTTAATTCAGTTCAATAAGTTTAAATGAAATGCAGGAAAAATGCGTATAATTTAATATTCCGTACAAGAAAGTCATGTGGTGTAGACATCAGCTTTTTTATCTCTAAATTAAATCTCTCATTACAAGGCAATAGTGCAGCTGTGTTTGATGAAGTGCAAGAAAAGATGGAAAGTGTAATGAAACGCTCAGTTTTTAGTCCCTTAGTGTGGAAAATAGGAAAGTATGATGGTTTTAAGTGAAGCGCACAAAGATTACAATATTAGTTCCATATCTGATGAAATTTAAGTTGCCATTTGTAAATATCAGACAGAACTGCAGACAAATCTGAAAGAATGTTTTTCTCCAATTCATAGCAACAAAACATGAATAAGAAATTCTTTCACAGCCATAGAATCAGAGACAAAATTATTGGATTCAGATCCTGAATCCATAATTAACTGTCTTGTAATACAGCGCTTGCAACAACAAACTTCGTTAAAATACCATTGATAGATTTTTGTTTTTCTATCTTCAAGAATATTGTTGCGTTCTACGGGTTCGTGGATTTGAGAGTATCCGATGAAAACACGATGCAGAACAATAAAAAGCACAATTTATTTACAAGAATCACTATTTACAGCACAGTTCCAAAATTACCTTTAAAAGCGTCGAAAATCTACAATAAATACGCTGAAACAGTCAGCAACACAGCTTCAGGCTGTAACTGTAAAGGTAGCTTCACGACAACACTAAACTTATAATAAACACCGTGGAACAATCACCAATACACTGTCAAGCTATACTGTAAAGGTAGCTTCACGGCAAAGCACTATCTCGATCGCTTTCCGTTCACCAAAACTCTCGTGTAGCTTAGCACTCACAATAAGCAGCTATTCTAATTAATCACACTGCTTAATCACACTCTTCACAATCTGCCTGCTCTTAGAAACGCAAGGGTTTATATAGCTTTTCTTTAAGTTCCACACGTTTCGAGAAATATCTCGACAGGAAGTTATTCTAGAAGCTTCCCGATTGGACCATGGGATATCGCCAATTTGGGCGCCAAATGGGCGATAAAGTCGCCAATCTGGCAACCCTACCATACACTATTTTATGGCAACCCTAGTGCTATGCCGGAAAGCTTACATACAGGTGCAACCGCCGAATTTTTCGCAACAATATGCATTTTTGGTGCGAAAGCACGTAAGTTCCTCATGCGTTTTCTTACAACTTAAAACAACTTCAACAACAGCCTTTTCGAAACTTGTTCTTCTAAAAAAGAAACTGATTAGATGTCGATCCCAATTTAAGAATAAAGTTGTTACTTTTTTCTTTAGACCTGAAAGTTTTATTTAATGAGAAACAATATCCCATTTTCCATTAAAGTTTTGAGAAACAAAATCGTATTTCCCCATTAAAACGTTTTTACTTTTTTACATTTTTGTACGTACTTTTGTTACTTTTACAATAAAGGAAAAATATTTAAACAGTTTGTTAAATTTGCCAATAAGCCATAAATTTTTTACTAGGTGACGAAGGCAAAATACTAAAACAATCATGAGGGAAAAAAGTTCGGAAAACGCTGATCTATACTTATTAGAATTATAATGCACTCCTCGCTAAGGCTAAATGATAATCTAAAAAATAATACTCATTGATTTGTTTTTAGTAGTGTTCAATAGTGTAATTGTTTATGTCAATTACCTGCAAATGAAGGCAAAATTGGATTCTGCGCATAGGTTAGGGCATGAATCATACAAATTAGGCGACTGACAAATTAGGTGTTCTGCAATTAATGTATGTTAGAAATCAGGTCTGTTGTCTTACTTAATGTAGTTTCTGAAAGTGATCAATATTCGTTAGTTATGACGTAAAACTATTTTTTAAGTAAATTGCAAAAGTAGCAGTTAATTGTCAGACTCAGTGGGTGGCAAAACGAATGAAGGTCGTCCAAGTTACACTGACTACCAATAAGTATTTGGACACCTGTGATAGAAAAGAAAAACTAACTTTATTCAAAATTAATAGTTGGTAGAACCCCCACGAGAGGTAATTACAGCGTGGACCTTCCGGGGCATACTTTCCACAAGTCTTTGTATGACAGCTAGTGGTATTTTCTTCCACTCGGCTCGAAGAAGACATAGAAGTTCCTTTACCGATTTTACACGGGTAGTGCACCCCTGAATTCGGCGATGTAACTCGTCCCAAAGGTTCTCGATAGGGTTCAGGTCTGAACTCTGCGCAGGCCAGTCCATTCGATGAACTCCATTGGCACCATACCAAGCCTTGGTTAACGTCAAAACATGACAACTGGCATTGTTGTCCTGAAAGTAACAGGGGTCCAACCCGTAAAACTGCCACAACGTAGGAAGCACATTGTCCTCCAAAATAGTCCAGTAGGCATCGGAGTTGAGCTTACTATGAATGGGGACCAAGGGTCCCAGCCCATACCAGGAGAAACACCCACAGACCATAATTCCACCTCCGCCGAACTTGACTGCTGGCACAATGCATTCTGGCAGGAGACGTTCTCCAGGTAGACGCTAGACGCAGATCCTGCCATCCGAACGGTAAAGGGTGAACCTTGCCTCGTCACTCCAAAGAACCCATTTCCACTAATCTACGGTCCAATTTTGATGTGCTTTGCACCACATTAACCGAGCAGCGCTGTTGGACTTTGTGATCAAAGGCTTATGGGCAGCAGCACGACCATGAAAACCAAGCAGATGTGCTTCCTTACGGATGGTATTCATTGAAACAATACTCCTGGATGCCTGTTGAAACTCCTCGCGGATGAAAGCCATCGGTTGGGTGCGGTTCTTCCGAATTTCTCTGGACAGCACTCGTCAGTCTCTATCTCCCAGTTTCTTTGGTCTGCCTACTCGGGGCACATTCCGACAATCACCGCTCACCTTCCACTTCTTAATCACATAGGCCACTGTCGATTTTGGGTACTTCAGATCGCTAGATATGTCCCTTAAGGATCGGCCACATTTGTGATACCCGATAATTATACCTTTCTCGAAATCAGAGAGCTCCGAACTGCGAGGCATCTTGCGTGCGACTAAAGCCGATGCTGTTTCGTACACGATACATACTGGCGGAGTCCGTGACGTACCTTAGGACCGCAGATATCGTCATTTGCATAGGTGTCCAAATATTTATTGGTAGTCAGTGTATAATTATCCCTTCATGTGTCATACCGATAACCTAGAATCACTTTTAGAGCAATGAATCAGTTAATAGACAATCTGGTTGAGAAGGGGCAAAAGCAACAATATCCGAAGACCATTTCCTATTTTTGTCGGCTTGAAGAACCGGTGAAATGACTGGAAGACAGTCGGTTTTAGATCTTTAGGCTGTCATAGGAATTCGAATCAGTCGTTTTACTCTGCGCAAAGGCTTCATGAGGCTGGCAACCAATGATTTGTGTCCCACTCATTTTGCACTTTAAACGAATCGTTTAATGTGATGGTGTCTTTATATGCAGTGAAGTCAAGAGGAAAGGGAGTATATTTTTAACCGACGAATCCAGGTATAGCCTTAGCTGTGATTCTAGGTGTGTTTTGATCTGGAAGGAGTGAGGAATATGCAGCTTGCTTTTCTTATTCATGAAGAATGCCATTTTCGAGGTAGCGATTTCACATGTTTGGAAGATGAATCATCAAAAATGGCTGCACCGATGAATATCTACCGACGATTGTGTAAACACTTACAGGTGTGTGGACGAGGTTATGGAGTAACAGGTAAAGCTTATTGTTCGTCTATGGTTTTTGCTAAACGATGACAATGCTCGTCCATATCGAGTACTCTAGTGTCAGAATTTTTGAAAATAGAAGGCATCGTTCGAAAGGATTGGTCAACTTACTCACCAGATTTGAACTCCATTGAACTTTTGTTTTAATCCATACAGAGTAGCACACCAAATTCCTTTTCGGTTCAGAAGAGTCGTATACAGTTCCGTAAGATCTGATCAATATTTCGGTAAATTCTACAACATTACGATGTGAGAGATGCGTTTGTTACCATATACATTTCTAAAGAAAGATTGTTGCAGAACAGGAGAAATTGTCCTTTAATTCTGACTGCAGTGCAGTATGTGCTTGAGGATTAGCTGAAAACCCTAATCATAATGCTACATTTACGTAATAATCTCTTTTAGTACAGATAATTTTCAAGAGAATCTCATACATATTCAAAAGATATGTGTATCGCATTTAATAAGGTTCTTTAAAACTTATTCCTTTACTCTAACTAGTTTATGTTATATTTTCATGGATTATTCAAACGTAATACGAATAATTGCCCATATGAAGCATTCAGTCTGTTTTAATATTACTTGTTGTGATAGTATAAACTCAATACAGTAGTATTTACTTTAGTAATTATTTCCTTGTAACAATATTTTAAGGCTTACCTATTCTAATCCAGTTGCCTCTTATGTCAGAATTTATATTCGTTCCTGAATTCCCCTGATTCTTCCCTTCTTAATGGCTATTCACTGCGGTCTGATAGAGTCAAGAGAAGATAGTCTGAGTTGCTAACTAGAAGCAACTGGAACTTGTAAAATTTTCCTACAACCTTTCCTCCCCAGAAATTGTGAACGTCTTTGAACTCTCCTTTCTCCTTTTCCACAAAGATAAATAAATAAGTAAATACATAAAACAGAAAAACAAAGAGAAGGAAATGAGGATTACTCTCTAGCTTTACAAGAATGAATTCTCAGTTATAATTATACTATTTCAAAGTATGGAAGAAAAATTTTTTAACATTTCTTTAGTGTTTCTGCCTAATAGTGGGGAGGAAAAAAAAAAAAAAAAAACTGAATGGCTTCTCATAAAAGGTTTCAGAACATACAGAAGTTCTTGATGTACAATAAGCTCTCCGTTTAGGAGTCAATAAATTTTCATAATTTGAAAGAATGCATTTCATGGCTCATTTGTTAATAAATCAAAAATAAACACATTAATAAATAAAAGTTTTATTTACGTATCTAACCACCGACTGTATTCATTTCCCTTCAGAAAAGAGACTTTAAAAAGTTGCTGCCAATTTTATTATTTTTTTCATCTTTTGCTACAGGTTTTCGTCTTTATGTATTTGGAAATGGCCCGTCCACCAGCGGCCGAGCGGTAAAGTCGTTCAACATTGCTAGTTCGGTCCAGGCCGCGATTCCCGGCGAACAGGATGGCTGCATGGGCGTTTTCGTGGTTTTCTCTTTTTGTAACGCGTATACGAGCCAGTTACTCTTAAAAAGTCCTCCATGAAAGCACCCATCCGCTTAGTCAGATAGACCTAGAGTTCTTTGCCATAATCAAATAAACCAATCAAACTATATTTAGTAGAATTTTTTTAAAATATAATTTCATTTATGTTAACTACTATTTTATTTACTAAATTTCGAAAAAAAAAAAATCAAGAAGCATTTTCAGCAACTCTTGAATAGTATCGCTATCTTTCTCGAACAGTTATATGGATGTTACACAGTTTTTACGAATTTTTAATTGAAAACACTACTCATAAATATTTGCAGTGAAAATGCCATTAATTGCTTTCTATATGTATAATAAAATAATACCTTTTAATCGTCGAAAAACCTAATGCATTCCCGTAAAGTTTTGTTAGGCGTTTCGGAACAAAGAACTTTGTTGCGTCATTGAAACTTTCTCTAATTCTGCGACTGCTTTTGTATGTTTTTTCTGGTAGTCATTGACCGCAGTCATTTTACTTTCTTACACGAAATAAAGGAAGTACTGTAATCGCGAAAAATTTGGGTATCATGTTTCAATGAAAATATCCATTTTGACCGCTCTCGAATCCATTTGAACGATGTTTTTGCGTTACATCTGTATGTACGGACACAATACAAGACTCTTTTTTTCAAAACGGATTGTAAAATGGATTTTAAATGGATTCAGAAGCAGTCCCCCCCCTCTCTCTCTCGCAACGTATATATCTCGCAAAACTAAAAAACAAATAGCCGTAGAACGTTGAAATTTTGTTTACGGGACTGCTATAACATGTAGCTGTGCACCTCCTTTTTTTTGTTGGAATCACCTGCACCAAACGTATATATATTGCCACTCTGTTACCCAGCTTGATGAGTGCAGTTTTTTTTTATTATAATATGTGGGTAAATTGTGTACTTTTTGCTTTAAAAATGATTGAATTATGTTGCTTTTATGTTCCGGTTAAGGTTTTTATGCCTTTACTTTATTTGAATGATAGAATTATCAACAATTTAAAAGTTTAAGTGCCACTAAGCCTAATCAGGCCGCCATTTGTTTACATTTGAAACTCTTAGTAGAATAGCGAATTAAATCAGTTGGTGCACCAACTTCAGTGTCTTTCTGCCCATTTTAACTTTTGGTGCCAAATTTTCGTGCACTGAAAATTTTTCTTTCTGCCTGCCGCCTGAATAGCTTTTTTTTTTTTTTTTTTT
>KK116222.1:55423-83685 GCA_000611955.2 Stegodyphus mimosarum
TATTCGCAGTAGGATTACGTCATTCAAAATTCGATGGCTCTAGGTTTTATCACAATGCGAGAAACATGCATACATTTATGCAGATTTTTCATTTTTTAAAATTTAATGCAGAGCGATAACATTTAGTGGCAACAATTTGAAAAGTGAAACGGGCATTCAGAGTGAATCGACGCAAAATCGCAAAACGAAAGTAATAGTCCTTCGGGACTAAATCCCTTTGCACTAATAAATGCTTACTTTAATTGTAAAAGTGCATTTCAATCTATTAAAAATACTTTTTAATTTTCCACTTTAACCAGAACTTCGCTTAACCGGTCCCATTTACGCCCGCTAAGAGGGAGTCTACACTAACACAAGTTGAAAACACAATTTAAAAAATCTGATGTGTACACCACATGACTTCCTTGTACGGAATATTAAATTATACGGATTTTGCATTTCATTTGAACGTATTGCATTGAATTAAATCTACTTCGTCGATAGCACATAAACCACAATAGAATAAATGCACTCTTTAAAATTCACTATATTTCTTTACCATAGAGACACTCTGCCGGTAGATTCACTTAATAGCGCTACATCTCATTCAGGCACCCAACCGGTATAGTGGTTAGCATCGCTGACTGCCAGGCCGAAGGCCTGGGTTCGAATCCCGGAGAAGGCATGGATGTTTGGAAATGTATCGGTGCGACACGGCGGCACTCTAAATATGCGGCGAGTCGAAAGTCCTCTCGTGGTGGAAGGCGACAGGGGTGGGAGACCCTCGAACCCACCTGAATGGTGCTCAAGGCCTGTTGCCAAATGCAGGCGTAATCTAGCGCTCCATGCCACGTGGGCTTGGGCTGACTATATGTCAGGCAGGTGAGCATAAACAACAACACATGTCGTTCATTTTACAACACAAGAATACACAAAAATTATACCATCTCAAAAATTATCTAATCGTTGCCACATGTTCTATTCAAATACAAAATAAATAAATTTTACAGACGATTTAGTATTTCTCATTCAATTAATTCAGTTCTCACTTCGTGACAAGGCAAAAATACATAAAAACTCAAAATATCTATATTAAAAATTACAAAGTAAATCTTAAACACTTATTTCCTCGAATAAATTCCAGAATGGATTAAACAGGATTTAATTCGCAATAATAAAAGAAGACGTTACTTTGCTGTTGCGGAACTTATTTTCTCTAGATTGGCAACAAATCCCCTATTCTGCTAAATTTCAAATGTAAACAAATATGGCAGCTATGGCAAAAAAAATTAGGCTTATCGGCACTTAAACAACTTTTAAATTGTTGGCAATTCTACTACTATAACATGCAGGTTAACTAAAGGCATAAAAATGTTAACCGGAAGATAAGAACAACATAATTCAATCCTTTTTAAAGCAAAAAATGCGCACTTTACAAACATATAAGAATAAAAAAATTGAGCTCACTGAGCCGAGTAATAGATTAAATATATGTAGTTATATACTTCTGGTGCGGCCGATTGCAACCAAAATAGGAGGTGCACATCTACATGTTATAGCAGTCCTATATACAAAATTTCAACTTTTTGAGGCTACTCATTTTTGAATTATGCGAAATACATGCATACATACGTACGCACAGACACCACGAAAAAAATCTCTCCAGAATCCATTTTAAATCAGTTTTATCATTTTTTGTGGGAAAAAGAGTCTTATTCTGGTCCTTACGTACAGATGTCACGCAAAAACATCATTAAATTGCATTCGATAGCGGTTGAAATGGATATTTTCGTTGAAATATGATAGACGAAATATGAAGTTGAAATATGATCGACGATTACAATATGTCCTTTTTACTTAGTATAAAGGAAGTAATAGAAATATCATGCGGAAGACTACAAAAATTTGACCTAAGTAAGCTGGCTCAAAGTTATAACGGCGTAAACTAACGTCGGCTAATGCCGGTATGTTAGCTTGCAGAGCTGGGCAGTAACGGTACAAGCGCCACTGCCAAAAGCTCTAAAACATTCCAAACACTTGCCTTAAAATTCTTCAGCTTCACTTGCATCCTGGTGAGAGCTAATGAAAAAGAGAAGTTATAGTAAAAATTTAAGTAATAAATGTTGGTTAATTAATACATAAAATACCTTGCAAGTTCTTATAATCGGCAAAATGTTTTACCTTTAAACAATTCCTTCTTTCTTCCTTCCCTACCCCCCGCATTATAATAGCAAATGCGTATTTACGATGGAATGGCTCTAAGCTGTTCACGAAATCAAATCCTGAGGGAAAACGTTACTAACATTAAATATTGCGAAGATAATTACACTAATATTTAAAACCTGACCTAACAACGGCTCAGTTACTGATTACTCAAACTGACATCAGCACTGATTACACCAAACTGAGGGAAAATAAAGTTAAAAAAAAAAATTCTGAAAGCTTTCAGATTTTATATTACGCGCAAAGGTGCGTTTTTTTAGCGTTTTGTGCGTTACCTTTATTTATTAAATATCATGTTATACGTACTCAAACCATAAAATTCATTTCAACAGCAGTATCAGAGAGTATGGAGCATATCTTTAGAATGGAGCATATCTTTAGAATTTCCAATACAAAGTCTTGAGCGCTGGAGTTAAAAGTATTTTTTTCGTACAGTGTTGTCATTACTGGCTTTGAAATCGTTGAGTTTGTTAATAAAAAATTCGTGAAAGTTTTACAAAATATGAAACAGATAATAAAACAAATTCCAAATTCCAATTTGGGTTTCCAGGTGCCCATGTTCGGCTGGAGGATTACGTTATTCAAAATTTGTTGGCTTTAGGTACCGTCGTTTTTTCACAATGCAAGAAATTTATGCAGATTCTTCAGTATTTATTTCTTTCTATATAATACAGGGTGATAATATTTGGTGGCAATAATTTGAAAAGTGATGTGCCGTGCTAAAAAGGTACAATAAATTAGATTAAATTAAATACGTTCTTGAGCTAAAACGTTACTATAAATTAGCTATTTTAATTTGCGAGTGCACGCCGGTTCGTAAATTAAAACAGCTAATGAATGGAAGAGATATCATAATCATCCACTCCGTTTTACCAAGCTGATTCACGAGAATTCGAGTGGAAGTCATCTGATGAGAAGACACGTGTGCCAAACCAGACTTTTGGAACGTCTCTGGAAAAGGTGGAAGGAAGAATATCTACTTGATTTAAGAACAGCTTACCATTCGGGTACCCAAAAATCCTGGTAAAGAATTAAAAGGTGGAGATGTTGCCTTTTGGAAGGGTTTACGAAGTCCAAACTCTTGTGGGAGCTTGGTGAGGTAACAGAGTTATGCAGAGCCGCGGTCTCCAACCGCTGGTCCGTGAAAACGTTTTGATGCTCCGCAGAAAAATTGGGATATCATTTATATTTTAATGAAGATTCATTTTCAAAAATGAAAAGTAGCAAAATGTATTATGGAATATGGATTATACTTTTCTTTTTTAAACTTTAGCTACTACGTTTGGCGAAATTCCTTCTGAGTTTAGCGACTTTTTAGCTACTTCTGCAGGTGTATTTAGCGACATTTGAAAGCCCAAGTTGGCAACCATGGACATGCTCGTGTTATCAAGAAAAGCGCGAAGTGGAATTATTTTTCCTTTCTGAATTGCAAACATACTATTGCAGTCACTAGTAACACATTTTTTTCTTCGTGCGAAAAGAGAAACTTGATTGATTCTTTATGCGAACCGTGTGTATACTCGTTTATAATCTCATATCTCGATGTTTCCGTGTAACTGTTGATCGATGGCGCCATTGCTGAGTAAGCGATGGATTAATGAATGATGGTTTTTATTGCACATAATTTATTGTTGTTAACTATTCCATATCTTTTGATTTGGATTTCATTTAAAAAATGAGTCGCATTTATGTAGCGGATGATTGTTATGTTAACAATAATTTAAAATTGGCGGCATAACACTTCAGTTTGTTGATACTGCTTTGTGTTGCCGGTTTTTTCTGGCTTTTCGTAAGTTCCTTTTCAGTTATATGGAAATAAATGTAAAAAAAGACGAAAATAAGTGACAATGCTTTATGAAGGTAATATGCTTTATGAAGATAAAAAAAAGCCATCTCGGCTATTTATATATAAACGCACATACAAGGTTTCTGTTCAAGAAGGTGAAATTCTTGTACTTTTCATATAATCAATCTTTCAATGCGAACGAGATATATGTATCAGTGAGAGATTAATAGTGTTTTAGTTGTTACTCATAATATTTAAAACTGTGTATAATCAGCGTTATTTATTAGCCACATTAAGGGGACCAAAACTCCATTTTTTTTCTTCGATTATTACTGTGGAATAAATAAATTTTGCAAACATATACTTAATATCAGCACCATATTATTTATCACAAAATAAAAGCCAATTTTTTTTCTTCTTTTAGTTCTTTTTCAAATTAAAAAAAAATTTAATAGGAATTTTAAAATGCTCCCTGCGTTCCATTTTTTACTTTCTTCAATTAGTTTAACCTAATAATCACATAAAAGTATAATAAAAATTATTTTATTCATTCATTAATAATTTCGTTCGTAACTTTTTTAAAAAAAAAGTATTTTCTTTCACTTGCATTTTAAGTTTTGTTTCACACTTACCTTTAATTGTTATATAGTCCATCCTCTGCTTGATTGAAATTACTATTTATGAAGCACTTCTGAGTTACTCTATTGTTACTAACTTACTTTTCTAACTTGCTGTGTATAAAATGAATATTTTATTGAAATTACTATAATGGTTTTATTATTTCATGCGTAATTTATGTTTATTTTCAGTTTTGAAGATTTTTCTGGCCAAAAGATAGATTACGTCAAGATGATTGTGCTATATCTAATGTTTTTTTTTTTTTTTTTTTTTACTATTTTTTTTTTTTTTTTTTTTCCTAGATGCCGCAAGGAGTGAAACACTGTAAATTTCAATTTTTCCTATTAAAATATGTTTCAATGTATTCTCTGTTGTCTGTGTTGGGTTCTAATCAGAATTTTTTATTTACGAACTGCGATCAAAGTAGTTTCCAACATTTTACTGAATTAGTATTAAGGTGATGCTGTATTAAAAAATAAAATAGCTGCCGACCCGTTCATAGAAACTCCCCGGCCGATTGAAGACGACCGCTTTCCTTCATTGGGCCGACAGCACATTTTTTTCTCTTTCTAATATTTACTTAACATTTCATAATTGTAACATCTATTTCAACATATGTGTAGCACGAAAAGTAATATTTACATTAACATGAACAAAACTGTAAAATTATCAAATTTGACGGATTTTAGGAACGTTTTAGGAAGTGGCCCATTGATAGCAACCTTACCCTAAAGCTAAACTAAACTGAAAGAGGCCCATAGGTAATTTTTGCAACACCAAATATCTATATTTATTGTAGGCATACTGTAGTTTCGTCCTTTTCTACCATCAGACATGTATAAATTTATCATTCCAAAGCCTCTTTTTATCTTATGTATATCCATGTGGAAGAAGAAGATTCTAGGCAGGGAAGTATGTGGACAATAGATCCATTTTCAACAAACACTGATTATAGCAAATTAAGCATGAATGAAAAAGAAAGCCCCATCGATCTGTCTCGTGACGACAGTTTAAAAAACTGAATCCCAGTCATCTTTATCAAAACCTCAATTTTGGGTCTCTATAAAAAAATGAATACCCATCACTGCGTGAAAAAGCAATGAAAATTTTAATTCAGTGTTCAACAACATATTTATGTGAAAAGACATTTTCATCTGCAGCAGCTATTAAAACTCGGTACCGGTCTCGGCTTGATGTAAACGCGGCTCTCCGTCTTGCAGTGACGTCAATAGAACCAAAAATCCATAAATTGGTTTCAAACAGACAGGACATCACGCTAAAAATGTGTAATACTTAAATAAACTTTAAAAAAATTTCATCTTTTTAATTAATTACTCTATAACTTTTTTACCTTTAATGTGTGCATTTCACATTAATAAAATAAATAATTAAGTTTTCTGATTATTATTATTATATAAATCTATTTACCTCCCCTCCCTCTAAATTCATATTAGCGGAGGACGAGATCAACGTGTTCATCCTTGTTTAATGAAAGAGTTCAAATGACAATTGAAGAGACCCTACAATTCTTATATCCTCTAGAAGTTGTGAACGATCTTTAGGACTACTGACTTTTGCAGCATTTATGAGAATAATTTTAACTAATTGATCTTTGTTTAACTGATTAATTTGTCTTATTTTTAGTAGTAGATGTTCAAGAAGATTCTTCTTTTTTTTAATTTATAACAGTAAGTAACTGTAAGTATTTTAATTTAAAAAGTAGTTTCATTTAACCTGTAAATAATATATTAATAAATATTTATCTTAATCAAGCTTTGAATTAAGTACCGATATAGAAACGTCGCTTATATACACGATTTCAAGATAAAATTACGATTTGATATAGAATAATTTCGTTTTGATCTCTCCTTTGTTTCAGTTTGTTAAGTTCTGTTTCCTAGAAACAGAAAAATGAAACTACCTACGATTTGGATGTATATGTTGATTCATAACTTATGGCCTCTTTTTCTTTTTAGCTTTCTATAAAAATAAATAAGAAATGAACAACAAATCAATGAGCAACGTATTCTCCGTTGGAATTTTCTGATCTCTTCACACCGTTCAACAAACTGTTCAGAGCCTCGGATTATTTTTACTTTAAAGATATTCCTAGGCTATACATCCTTGGCCTATAATCATAATTCAGTATGGTTGGAAACCTATTCCTGTGTGAATGTAATAGCTCTTGCTAACTCATCAAACAAATTTCTAAAGTACTATAGAACGTTGATTATCCGAGGTAACTAGTACAGTAACCGCCTGGGAAAATAAAAAATTCCGTTAATGGAGGGTAAATTTTATATCATACCAATTTCTCTTTCAAGAAAGTCTCCTGAAATTATCTGTTTGAAATTCTAGAAAAACGTGCACTACAATTGACATTTTAAAAAATGTTTTATTAATTAGGCAAAATTTATTTCCATCAGCAAAACAAATAATGATTACAAAATTTCATTTTGTGACAAAAATTTTCAAGAAAAGCCAGGAATTAATAAACTCCATCAAAATTTACGCAACTTGTGATATCTCCTCAAGTTTTTTACATGCATTTTCATGAAACATTTTTCTTTTTTTCTTTAAATTTGTTGCCCTTTTCGTGATAATCCCGCAACTCCATCAGTCGTCTCTCAATCATGTCACGTTTTTATCAATAAAAGATCCACAGGAGAAGCGTCAGGACGTTGCTTTAGAAGTTAAAGAGCTTTTCTGAAGGGCTTCAGCGTGGCTAATTTTTCTAATTATCCTCCTCAACATCACTCATCACTACAATTTTATTATTCTTGGGATCGTTGGCGCGAGTCATTTCTTCGTCACTCAAACCGAAAAATTGTTTTTTCTTCGTTTACACATTCCAAAATGTCATGTTGGGCGATGTCTTCGCATTCTTTTATCTTCTGAAACATGCTTACGAATTCATTGGCAGCTGATGTCCGACTATTAATGCTGCTTTTATATTTAACACATACAAACCATATGTTTTATTGAAATGCAGTTTGTTGCCAGGCTATTATACTCATCACTGATAAGAAAAGTCAAAATATCAATCACTGATAAGAGAATTCGCTGATATTATTGATCCCCGTTGTAATATTAATACATTTTCCGAAGGATTTCTTTAAACTGATTGCTGGTTAGGTTAATGGAAGCTTAACACAGTTAATTAAAGGAGAAAACATTCAACAACGTACTTATTTTAAAACTCAGCCATAAAGATGCTGGTACGTGAGTTATGTGAGACGATACAGTTCTTAAATTTGTATTATTTTAGCCCATGTACCATTCTGTTGCTATGATTGCTTTAATTATTTTAGCAAACCATTACAATATTTAATGACGAGTATTTTTACTCCAACCAGTGTCTTACGAGATGCTTTTCTGTCCACCAGCGACTAAAAGGTTATGTCGCTGTACTATGGTAGTTGGACCCGTGTTCGATACCAGGCGAACGGGTTAACTGCATGGACGTTTCCGTAGTTTTCTCCCATGTGTAACATGAATGCCAGGCATTTTCGCTTAAATGGTCCTCCATAAAACTGTCCCTTCCTTAAAGCAGACAGCACTAGTGTACTTTGCTATAATCACATAAACGAAAACTGAGATGCGTTTCTTTTCACCGCAAAATTTTAATCTGTTATTTTATGGCGATGCTATATTTCCCTCAGCTATTTTACTTTTGCATTTCCCGAGCTCACCGGTGCAATTTCTGGAATACTTTAAGATCTTTCTTCACCACAAAATGGTAACTTGGTAACGAACAAGTAAAAAGAATAACATCCGCGGTTCCTGAAAGTGTACTTCAGGAAATGAATGCTGTCCATTTTTGAACAATTCAGTGATTTGCGTTATTTCGCTTCGTTGCCCCTTGATGTATACCGTCTGTTTTTGAAGCCATAAAATTTTAAAAAGAGGAGCATATCAAAAAATCGCTCAAAAGGCAACAATCTCCAAAACCTTTCAAAAGGGGCTTTTGCGGTTAGAGAAAATTTTTCAGGTGTGTGTGAAGGGGGGAAGACAGCAATGAACAATGCAGATAACCAGCAGCTACACGAGGCCCGATTGGTTCTTGTTTGGGGAATAGGGTGGACTAAATTGACAGCCATAGAAGTGAGTAAAGGTCCCGAGAGGCCCCCTATTGTAGCAAAGGAGGGGAAAGCAATGAAAAAGGGAGAGGCATTTCATCCCCTTCTCATTCAGAAACATAGATATAAATGATCTATCCCTGATATGCACTCGTAGATGGGTTTTAGAGGAGGTTGCTTTGGGACGGCTGACGGCAGGCATGTTTCTTCTCCATTGTGCAATTCTTTTCAGAGATAACACTTCAACCTTGCGATCTTCCTTGGTGACTGCTGAGTGTCGAAATGAAGTGGGGTGCTTTTGAAGATCGTAAATTCTAACCACCTTGTGATCGTAAAAACGGTTTCTTTTTTTCTTCTTTTTCGGAGCGCACCCGCGTATGTTTGCCATTCAGTTCTTTTGATTTAATTTTGTTACCTACAGTTCATTTTATCTAAATTAAAAAGGTAGGATACTAAGCGCTGAAAATTTGAACAGGAAGAAACTGCCACGTAACAGTTACACCAGACACTGAAAAACTGCGGCTGTTTTGCATCTTAAATAACTCGTTACTATAAACAGCTGTTTTATTTGAAATGTAAGTATGATATACAACAGAAATCTTGTTAGGACATACTACCAATCAGTAATTTAATTATTTTACCCCAAATCTCGCCCTCTTTGTGCTTTTCCAGTGTCAAGAAATAGGCTTAGCCTAGTTCGTTATTGCTTCTCCTGTCATCTATTCAAGTAGGAATTACGCTTCGTGATACTTAATTACGTAAAATTCTTGGAAGCTAGGATTCTTCAAGAAGTTTAGTTCAAGGAGTATTGAAGGAAACTACTGTCTGGTCTGATAGTAGTTTTACTTTCTGTAAACCTTAAACGTTGTACATGTAATTTTATATAAGAAACCAAAAATTTGAAGAATATACTTTTCATAAACAAAAACAGTGTATTAGAAAGTATAGATCCAATGACGCAGCAGGTACACATGACAATAAGATATTAATAAATGATCTTCGCCTTTTCTTTTCTGCACATTAGGCCTTGTATTTTATTTTATAATCTGCGATGGCTCAACGCATTATCGTTAACGGCTACCCCGTTTATGATTGCTCTCTTTTCAATATTGTAAATCTACATTAAATATAACTTAACTTCTATTTATCTGTTTTAAGCATTTAGCATTTCGTTATTTCTTTTATCGTTATTTTAATTTTAAGACATGGATTTTAAGACATGGATTTTAATTTTAAGACTAAGATTGGAATCATTTAAAAGCTCTGTTTAAAAAATTCGAGAATTCTCAGAAGCTTTTTCCGTATAAATTAATAGCAACTGCTTCTGCCCTTTACAACATTTCGACTTATGGAAACATACGCAGAACGTTCTGCTTTCGTAAAAAAGAAAGAAGAGAGAAGGAGAAGAAGGAAGGATGGGGCAGTAAAGAACTGAAGAAAAGTAGGTTTTTCATAATGAAGAATTTGTCCTCCTGTAAGGTCTATTTTAACTCATAAAAAGTAAAAATTACGGAAAAATTATACAACTTTGATGCATTTCTGTTTAGTCAAGGAAATACATTTTTTTTATATTATACTAGAAATTAGAGTTTTAAAGCACAGAGAAAAAAGACTTTTGTAGAACGGATTAATAAGGAATGATTTTTGTATATATGCTGCAGCAAACATTTACGTGAATTGTACGATAACTTTTGATATATCTTTGTTAATTATCTAAGACTATCGGAAATACCCGACGGCAGTTAAGTTAAATTGAGAGTAACACATTTAACAACAAAGAGAACAGTACAGCTGTAATCCTTCTCTAAAAACGTTGCAAAAAATACGATTCACAGTCATACACTTTTCTGTCTCATGCGATATTGAACCCACATAAAAAATTTCGAAAGAAAAATAAACTAATTCTCTCTCATTATATCAGCAACAACGGCACACAGTTTTTAATGATTTTCGTCTTTCTAATCAAATGGTCGCAAAAGCTCAAGTTCCATCCAATATCTCACCTAGATTCCTATATTCAATTTTAGTTCATTAAATATGGCAAAAAATTTGATCATAACTCATCAGAAATCAGTAACGCGAACACACACACACACAAACAGATATTCTTCTTTATATAGAGAGATTTTGTAAAACTTACAAATTTTTGATTAACAAATTCTGCGATTTCAAAGCGAGCAGTAGCAACACGTTTCGAAATAAAGCATTTTTATCTCCAACGCCCGAGTCTGTTGCCACTCGGAAAAAATGAGTCCGAAAATTAGTGTTTTCGGAGTTTTTAATTAATATCTTGGCTGATTAAAGTCGGACGCAGTCGAAATGGCTTCCCACGAATTTTTGGAATCGGGAACAATGTGTTTAATGTTTGGCAATGTTATTTTTATTTAATTGCAAAACTAATTTTTTATTAACATGCTCTACGATTTGAAAGCGAGCAGTGGCAACACTTCTGGAAGTAAAGCAGATTCGACCTTTTCCAGAATCCAGAAAAGATTTGTAGAAAGTTTGGTGACGACAGCTATAGTAGTGACTGAGATATTCGCGAACAAACGCACAAACAAACATTCCTCTTTATATATAGAAGAGATAATACTGATTACATTATTTCCACTGGCCAAATCTTCAGTTTCGCCTTTGTTACTATAGATGAAAAGCAGGAGTTAGCGGAAATAGGTCTTTGAGATCCATGAGGATGCGGGAAGTAGCTATTATTCTAAGTTAGCGATTCCTGTGCAAATTCTGTTCAGTTTTCAACTCTATTTCAGAGTCATAATTAGTGTTTACTCTTAGTTTCGAAACAAAAACTGCGTTTACTAATGGTAAAGCGCAGCAGTGGTAGAACACTGAACAGTGATAATTTAACCCGGATTCAAAATCCAGCGAATGGGGGGACTGGCTGTATTCTTGTTTTTGTGATCCGTCTCTCGTTTAACGTGAATAGGAGTCATTTTCTTTTACAAAATCGGTAAGATTTATTTAATTTACATTAAAGTTATCTTATTTTTAGAATCTTCACTGTCAATTCTCTCTTTGCTTTTCCCCGCTAGAATTCAAATTGATTCATATGCATTTAAATGAGGGTTTGAGAGCGTGTTCTGCCTCTTGAAGGCCACGTTGCTAGTTTTATTAGTGTAGATAAAATTTCCCGTGTTCCTGCGTTGCATCGCTTCTTATCGATAGTTTAAATTCACGTCGGTGAAGTCCGAACCAACTTCAAGATTAAATTGCTGTGCGCAGCCTTTGGCCATTTAGTTTTACATTTGAATTTCTACTTTGAGTGTCTCGCCATGCTGGCGGACTTTGTAAGCACCAGGAGAGCTTTCTGTTCATCTTATTGAGTTTAAAATAAAAGGGTCTTTTATACCCTTCGAAAGTTTCTTTGGTTTAATTTTAGACAGAGCGATAAGTCGCTTTAAGGTCTACCAAAAGGTTAAGCCATATTTTACAGTAGCAAAAGACGTAAAGTATAACGTAAAGACGAGTTGTAAAAGACCTTATAAATCTTTTACGAAGGCATCCCTCTTCTTAGACAGAAAGGCCTCAAATGCATTGTCATTATCTAAATAATTCTCTCCAGTCTAAACAGCCTCGAATGCAATTCTTCCCTTAGACAGATAGCCTTTGTTTTCTTTGACGTAATTAACAAAACTAAGTTATTGGAAGTAAATCAACATACAGCTTTCAACGCGTAGTAGGGGGACTGGAAAGTAATGTCGCTTTCTTACTTTAAATTCAAACGAATAAATTTTTAACAAGTTTTTATTTTTAATCAATAATACAGTACCCTCGTTATCAACAACCTTTTGCCATCTAGTGTGCAGATTTTCAATCCCGGACCGATAAAAATCAATTGGTTTTTAAGTAAAATATCTCGAGATGGCATTTTGGGCATCATCTAACATTTAAAATTTTTTTGCCACTAAGAAAATGTTGTAGGGATCAGAATAAATGGAAATCCGAGGGTGCGATATCGGACGAGCATGGTGGATGAGGCAGTACCTCCCACCCCAATACATTAATTTTTTCCAGTGTTCGTCTTGCATTGTCGTGTTGCAGAATGACGCCTTTTCTGTTGACTATCGCCGGATATTTTTCGATTAAACATTGGTTCACTCTATCCAATTACTCACATTAACAGTTTGTCCAGGTTTCAGCAATTCAAAATGAACAATTCCGCGAATACTCCATAAAAGACACAGAAGCGCCTTTTGGGGATGTAAACCCGGCTTCCCAGTAATTCACTTAGAGAGAGCCACTGCCCTTTGCGTTTTGGATTATCATATAGGACCCATTTATCGTCTCCAGTAATCAAACGATCAAAAAACGGTTCCGTATGGTGCAGATGAAGCAATGTGTTACATTTGTTGGATCGGTTGGTTTGCTCTCTTCGTACAGATTATGGGGGAGCCAAACATCTGCTCTGCTTATTTTTCCGATCTCCTTTAAATGTTCTTGGATGGTCGAACAAGGTTGGTTAAGAGGGTTTGACAATTCCTCGATTGTTTGACATGGATTTGCTTTCACTTCTGACCTTAGCATGTCGTTGTCTAATGTTGTTGGTCTTCCTGATCGATGGGAGTCAGAGAGATCAAAATTACCGGACTTGAACTTAGAAAACCATCTTTGGCGTTTACGAATGTCTAATGCACGTGAATAAACATCGCAAATGTTACATCTGCTACAAAAGCATACAATGACGGATATGCTCTCCTGTTATTTGGCTGACCATTTCACCATCTCACCTCAAATTGGGGGGGAGGGGGGAAAAAGAGTTTAATATTGTATTATTTAGAAGTGAGAAAGTCACAATAATGGCTTGACAAATGACAATCAAATATCGACATGCGCAGAAACGATATTACTTACATTACTTTCCGGTCCCCCTGTTATTTAGGGCATTCAATAAAATACCCACACTGCCCTTTTTTATGGCACTAATAGCGCTTCTACGATTGGTTTATTTATTAAAAAATTAAAAATAAACTTTAGTGATAAAAGTATTATTAATACTTTATATTTTAGAAGAAAGTTTCAACAAACTATAATAATAAAATTTATTTTTGTCCGCTACAGATGTTGAAATTGTAACTAAAAAGATATTTTTTTAAAAAGAAGTTTAAAATTTTATTGTCTTTTATAAACAAATTTATTTAAGCATTTTAAAAAGGAGGGTATTACAGTCGGCTTATTTTCCACAAATTATTTAAATACTAAGGCTATAATAAATACGTGAGTATACGAAATCTATTTTTTAAATTTATAGAGCTCTTTTCGGGTATCAGTGAAATATCCGGATAAAAGAATTGATAAACCGTAGTCCAAACGGAGTTGATACTGAATAGTAAATTTTTTTGATGTTCCCTAAAAAAGGGTACAGAACACGATCCGTATCACTGATATCTTAATTAACATTTGAGATTATCGCTCCGATTTTTCATATTGAACGTCATACACGTCACGATTTTTCATTAAAAGTGGAGTAAATAAATGTGCATTTGTTATTTATAAAGCAAAAAGAAAAGAAATTCCAGAGACTGTAAAAATGAATAGTACGTAGAGCATTACAGCATAGAAATTAATAAAGGAAGTAAAAACTGTGAACAACGAGAGAGTTATAAAACAATAAATTTCTTTATTTAAATTAACAAAGCATAAAAAATTGATGCATTTTTGAAATCAAAATACTTAATTGCTTAATACGCTTTCCAAACGTACAAACAATTGAAAAGAATTTTTCTTAAATTTTAAACCATGCAGACAACCATGTTATAAACCTTTGCGAGCAAAAAATATTACTTACTATTCCGGCAACCGATGGCATCTTTTCTCTAGAACTAGTTCTAAGAAACACCTTTTTAAAACAATAACACGCTGCAATAAGAAATTTAAACAAGCCCGCGAGACATGAAAGAGAAAGAAAAATGAAATTGTGTCAAAAATAAGAACCTCAAAAGTCATAATTGGCTTTTCTCGAGCTGGTCAATAAAAGCAGCGGAAGAATAAAAACCTGAAATAGATGAAGAAGAAACGGAGTTAAAGCCTGGAAAGAAGAAAAAGGTTTGTTGTACTGGTCCTTGAGAAATGGAAAATAAACAGTCGAGATGACAAGACGAAGCAGTAATTAGACGGAACCGCAGCTTCTGATTTCAAACGAGTAACGCACTTCTATCAGTATAATATGATCCGTACGAGATATTCAGCTTAGAATTTTTTAGAAATAGACTGTTATTTTATTAGAAATATCCGCTGAGCACATTTTAGAAGTACTCACATGTCTGCCTTTAGATACCGTTTAAAGACACAGAGGTATTTGAGTAACTTTGGTTATTTCTGTGTATAGCGAAAATGACCTGGAGGTCTTCGGGCTGCAAGCATCCTACAAGGTCTTTTCTGATGGAGCCAGCCGCTGGGGTAGTAAAATTTATCCTAATTACCGAATATTTATAGCTGAGTGGTACGACGAGAGGAAGGAGTTGATACCAAACTAAATTCAGCCAACTATCATCTTTATTTGCAGGTTTCTAGGCACACTAGAATGATTCGTTGTAGACAACTTTAATCATAGCAATTATGATACTTTCTTATATGCACGGTATATCATCTTAGAATATAAGGTATTTCTCCCGCCTTCTACGCATGCCTTCGTGGTGTAATGGTCAGCACGCTCGACGCGTATTCGAGAGGTCCATGGTTAGAGTCCCGGTGAGGGCATTGCTTATTTATCACGTCTCCTGCTTCGAAATACCTAATGTCTCTACAAGAATAAGAACAAAGGGAGGCATAGAAATGTCGGCAAGGTGGAAGCTAGGGAAAGGAATGTAGCAGAAGAATAATGACGTAATTAACTGCCAGTACAGCTAATCTATGATTGGTTAGTTTTAGTTTCTGTTGCCCTTTTCAAGTAGCGTTACATAACGATAGAATGATCTCGAATTTGGGAGAACAGATGAATTTAGGGAGAGAGCACCAAATTTAGAATGTTAATTTTGAGATCGCCAATTACTTTTTAAAGCAGCTATCGTATTTTGTTATATCTTATATGTATATTTTCATGCTTTCAAACATCTTAAAATTATTTTCAGTTAAAGATTGTTTGAAATTGTTTGAAATAATTGCATAAGGACTAACCGAGTTTCCCCATGAGTGCTCTTGAGGTATACCTACCCAACAGTAAAGAGCTGTAATTCGAATTGCAGTGAAGATACAGTTATTTCTCACATTTCCTGGTTTAAAGAAGTAAATAAATAAATAAAGCTAATAGATTCTGATGTGACGCAATATCTACAAGTGTGATAAATTAAAACTCGTTCCCATTTGGATTTAGTCCACTCGGTTTCGTGGCTTTCTAAGTCATCCTTTAAATGAAACGAAAATCAAGAATTATCTCCTTCTCCTGTTCGAGCTGTCGTGGTGTGAAGTTGATATTACACCCACAGATGCCAAACGCAACAAGAACATTTTCTGGAAACGCATTTCTCTAAAATCTATTTTGAATCCAGCCACAATATTTTGTAACGATGCCGATAAAATTCCATTTGACACTATATTTCTCGAAAGACAACCAATCAGAAGAAAGGAAGAATCACAGAACGTAACTACGTAAAATATTCTTGGAAGCAAGGATTCTTTGAAATGTTTCATTCGAAAAGACGATGAGGGAAACTGTTGTCCGGGCTCACGGCATGCATAAATAGTTGGCACGTCCACCTAACAGTTGGAAAATCCATAATTCGAATTCTGATGAGGACACAGTTCATCTTTTAACTTTCTTACCTTCAGAAAGGTCTAAAGGCCCAATAGACGTGTTTGTTATTCCAGAATATATGCCTAAATATTTTTTTCAGCTAGCTATTTTTAGCAGACTTTGCATACTATTTTTAGCAGACTCCCGAAGATAAAAGAAGAGACGGAAGGAGAAATAAGTGGCTTAAATAGCATCTTCCCTTATAACTAGAAATTAATCGCCATTGCAGAGCGTATACGAGTGGTTCTGAATATGATAATTTTCATTTTCATTTATGATATATGATATATATGCCGTATGATAATTCGCGCCAGAAAAAGAGGCATTGGGGCTTTGGTTTTATACTTTGTTAACTGAACAGCTTTGTGTACATTAAATCCAAGTTCCCGAAGGGATTCAGTTATGATTTCAATTTTTGAATCTGATGGCAGGCCTCTTAGTAAGACTTTGATGGGCTTTTTGTGCCGAGGATTAATTACGTAGTGCTCTAAGGAATTTTCCAAAAAGTAACTACTAAGCACTCTATGGTCTTCAGGGGTAGTGGGTTCAACCTTTAAGATTTCGCCGTTAATACGGCCATAGAACTTAGTTTCAGGTAGTTTTTCAGACAACATTTTTAGAAAGCAATCCCTTGCTTGTGTTTAACCTTTACGTGGGGGGGGGGGTTGCAGGATTCTAGTTGCTGGTGTGTTTTAGTCCGTCAACATTCATAACATTACAATCCTTATCATTACTAGTATTTGGGTTAACATCACATGATAAATTTTCATTACTGGCATGAACAACATCAACTTCACTAGTTAGAGTAGCAAATTTATTTCTAGGAGGGACTGGGGAGCTAACTTTACTAATACGTTTACGTTTAGCAGATTTAGCTGGTTTTTGGAAATCTTCAGACATATCATTATGTATATTAGATATAGTACACTTTCTCTTTAGACATGGTACTAACTTCAGATACACTAAATTTAGTAGCGAGTAAAACTGCGCACTTACCTTCAATTTCAGTAGCGCTCTCTCTGAGGAATTGAATACGATCACGAATTATGTTTAGTCCAGCCATGAAGGAAGGAGTAACATCCTCGCTTGGAGACGTTTTTAAACTTGAATCGTAGTATTTTTGTCGATTATCCGCATCAGCATGAAGTTGTTCAACACATTGTCGAAGGCACTTACTAACTTGGTCAACACGAGGAGTATTCAAGAGTTTAAGTTGCGAAAAATCCAGGTGCTTCAATTGGTCAATAGCCTCCGATTTGGCAAGTGTTTTAACATTCAGATTTACGATAAAGTCGAATACATCATTTGTTTCTGACGATCTATTCACCTCGGGAGGCACACAATCCATATTTCTGAACGCGGCTTCATCCATAACATCGGCCTACGTCGTAGGCTTAGCTGCGCCATTTTCACCCGGAGTAACTGCAGAAGTAGCAGAAATGCTTTCACATTCCGAATTATCAGTATTAATCGAATTATCTTTCATAGTAATCTAAGAGGAACTTGATCACATTTAAGGACAGCTGAAAAAGCCGCTCACGAAAAGCAAAAAGTGAGAGATAGCAATTTCATCCGACATTGTAAGTTAACTTTTCGGATCAGAGGTCTGACATAAAAAAAACTGCAAGCTACCTCCGACTGCCCGTCCACAGGTTCCAGTTTACTGCTTGAATCCCTACGATCTTCTCAAAATCTACATAATCCTCTGGGGGGGAACAAGATCGGGACTAGTTTCGGAGTTATAGAAGAATATGCAAATTGCCACAGCATTAATCAACATATTAATTTTCTTCACTTTATTTATCAATAGCTAAAAAATTTAGCGTGTTCTTCAATTATTAAAGAATCAAAGTCGCTAATTAATGGCCTGTAAATAATATTTATGAAAGGCACAACACGTATTTTGCATACAGCAAATGGTTGGTGAGTTTCTTGAAGCTAATTTTAAAAGAAAATGTTTTTAAAATATGTTCATCAAATGTAACATATAGTCTTTAATCTGAAACTGCTTGCTGCAGTATCTTTCTTTTCTCAGCCCTTATTACTTCCTTGTACGAAGTAAAGGAAGTATCGTAATCACGAAAAATTCCGGGTACCATATTTCAACGAAAATATCCATTTTGACTGCTATCGAATGCAATTTAATGATGTTTTTGCGTTACATCTGTATGTAAGGACAGAATAGACGACTCTATTTCCTCAAACAAATTATAAAACTGATTTAAAATGGAGGTTGCAATCGGCCGCACCAAAAGCATAAAAATATATCTAAATATATATATCTGCTCTGTTACTCGGCTCAGTGAGCTCAGTTTCTTTATTCTTATGTGTTTGTAAACTGTGCACTTTTTGCTTTAAAAATGATTGAATTATGTTGATTTCATCTTCCGGTTAAGGTTTTTAAGCTTTTAACAGACGATGAACTTTATATTTCACAAAGATATTATGAACAGACTTCTGAAAAGAATTCAACGAGTTACGCTTGAAAAGTTCAGTCGGCAATGCGCTATCATAGAATCTGTTCTCGTGAAGTTTTCGGTGAAAGAAAAGCGTAACAGTTTTCAACCGCTGCCCTTTTACACCAGATTTGATACCCGCGAGCTAATTTCTCCTACTTCACGTGAAGTCTCAATTTAGTAGTGTAGCGTTGTGACCACGGCTAGCTGTAAACAAAACTGGTAAAATTTAAACCAGACAAACTTTAACATTTAACAAAAGAATTTAATTTCACACAAACACTACATAAAGAAAGTTACACACAAAACTAACAAGAACAAATACAAAGAAATATTACTCAAAATAAAGAAGTACATGTTTACAGTCCTCTGCCGAAACTCGAACTAACTAGTTCGGGCTTGGTTGTTTTTTGAAGTGTCCGATAAGGTGGCGCTGCAATACAGGGGACTGTTTGCTAGCGTTTGTTACAGTAGTCTTTATTAAACACCACCGAAGATATTCAGAAAACAATAACAAGTAAAGTTAAGTAGATTCCAAACGATGTGCTCCAAGAAAACATCAATAGTATGAACATGCTAGGAATTTTATAGACTTCTAAAAGATCTTTTAAGGTTTAAAGTAAGAATATTTGTTCCTTCAATTTTCGATTTTATACAAACTGAGTCCTGAAAAAATCTATATATGCGCATTATTCTTAAATTGTAAAGGTAGAATTTACCTCTTTTACTTGCCGCTGTTTCCACGTATGTTTTTGCAGTCGCATCGAGCTCTGTTCGAGCTCGAGTGTGATAAATTTATACGTTATTAGAAACTTGAGAGTACCAGTTTCTAAAAAGTATCTGAATTTAGAGATGACTAGTGAATATATCTTTCTCTTTCATTCTCAGTCTGATTAAACTCCAGATAGATCACTCCGAGGAATTTTGAATGGGTCTTCTCGAAACGAACAAATTCATAATTAATTTGAAAAGTGAATCGTCAAATATATTTAATTACCATTCGTTTAAATTTAAAAAAACATTTCCCTCACAGAATCCACAACAGGTTGATAAATATCAATGTTAACGAGATGAAAACTATATCGAATGAGTTCCCCATGAAAACGAGGCCTGTTTCATTGTTAATTCTCTGTTAGAAAAATTAGTTGTAGAGAAGTAGGCAATTTTTTCAAGACACTGATTATTTTTATAAAAAAAATAGCAATAAAAATTAGAAAAGTCGGTGAAATTTTTGTACACTTTCAATAATTAAGAACAATTAGTATACTTATTGATAACACTTCTGGCGTTCTCTGATGTTGGTGAATTAGTATTTTTCCATTTTTAGTTCTCCTAGTTTATCATTTTTGATTTAACCCCTGTTTGGCATTCTAGTATTCGGAAATTCTTCATTGCTATTCCATAATTTAGCTGCTTTAGAAGCAGCACTTTCCTGTTTGTTTAAAATTCACGTATTTCTGCTGAGCCGTAGCCTCGCATGCTCGGAGAGTAGCACAAAATCCGAAAGGGTTCAGATTTTAAAGGTCGTCCAAAAGGCTTTATTGAGGTTTTTTACGCTTTCGCTGAACTCGCACTATACCAATCTGTTGTTACACTCACTCCTACTAACCCCCCCTCTTCTGGACAATTATCATTAAACATCATTTTTATCTTTAATTATTAAGCATCCTTTTCTTCTCGCTTACGCCATATATAATTCAACACCAAAATTACAAAAACTTCAAAAGCAGCATAACAGTATACGTTTAGAATTCTCGATGCAGCGTTAAGCGTTGACATACATTTTTTAGCCCGAAAGGGCAATTTGCCCATAAAGGCTATTAATTTCGTTTTGGTATTTTGCGTTGATTCATTATAAACGGTGAATCACTTTTTAAATTGTTGCCACCAAATATTAGAGCCCTGTATTATATTTAAAGAAATTAAATAATGAAGAATATGCATAAATGTACGTATGTTTCTCGCCCTATCATAAAACAACGGTGCCTAGAACCATCCAATTTTGAATAACGTACGTCTCCATACGAGTATGGACATCTGGAAGCCCAAATTTGGAATTTGTTTTATTATCTATTTCATATTTCGTAAAGCATTTATGAAGTTTTTGGTTAAGAAACTCAACGATTTCAAAGCGAGCAATGGCAACACTGTACGTGGGAAAAAAAATCTCCAGCGCGCGAGACTGTGTATGGGAAATTCTAAAGATATGCTCTTTTTAAATTATTTTGTGATATTGCTGCTGAATTGAATTTAATGGTTTAAGTGCGAAGAACATGATATTTAATAAATAAAGGTAACACACAAAACGTCAAAAAAACGCACCTTTGGGCGTAGTATAAAATCGTAAAGCTTCCAGATGTTTCCCCCCCCTTAACTTTTTCTTACTAAGATGGCTTTACAAAACTTTTTTGGTCTTTTTATTATTAATATTTTGTGTATCATGTTCTTAGCGTTTATACCACATAAAATTCGATTCAACAGCAAAATTACAAAATATTTAAAAACCGTATATCTTTAGAATTTCCGATAGATAATCTCCAGTACTGGAGATGATTTTTTTTTTTTTTTTTTAATTTTTAGCTTGTTTTAGAACTGTTCAGGTTGTTAATTAAAAACTCGTTTTATAAAATATGAGAGTGAAAGATAATGCATCTGTATTATTCTTTCCTCCAAATTGTACTTCGATCATTCACCCTGTGAATATCGGAATAGCGCGCACGCTGAAATGCAAATACAAAGAAGCATTTGTAAAATCCATATGAGATAGGTAGTCAAACAAATTCGAAATTCAAAATTCACTCTTCAAGGTGCCCATGTTCGGGTGGAGAACTACGTTATTCAAAATTTGTTGGTTCTGGGTAACGTTATTTTTTCACAGTACGAGAAACATGCATAGATTCAATCAGATTCTTCATTATTTAATTTCTTTAAATATAATACAGGGCTGTAATACTTGGTGGGAACAATTTGAAAAGTGATTCGCCGTTTATAGTTTTCAACGCAAAATGCCAAAACGAAATGAACAGTCCTTCAGGTCAAATTGGCCCTTTGGTCTAAAAAGGCCAAAACGAAATTAATAGTCCTTCAGAGCAAATTGCCCCTTTGGACTAAAAAAAAGAGAGAATGGATGTTCGGATGATTTGTTTTCGTCTGTGTATGTGTTTTATTATTATTTGTTTTGACTAAAGTTTTGCGTCAGTGTTACTGTTTTTGCTAAAGCCTTCTCGTTATAAACTTTTTTACATGTCTTTTCCAAAATCTGGTAATTTTAGCCGTTTTTCTATTTCTGTTACTTTGTGCTTTTAGTTTCAGACGACAGTCATTTCGGAAATGTATTCTTGAAGCTCATGAAATGTTTGAATCAATATTGTTTTTTGTGCAAAAGCAAACGACAAAATAAAGCTCCAAAATTTATGAGAGTTAAATGTAACTTTAAATCTTCAATATGTTTCCAAAATTCTGCATCCATTTGAATTGCCATTGCTTCTTTTTTTTATAATAAGGAAAAAATAGCAAGAACAGAGAAAGAATTCTTTTTTAAATTAGGCGAAACGGCAACTGTAAGCCTGGCGATCAAAATCTGTTACAGTTACTGATTTTGAGGACGATCAGGCACAGTCAGGGACTCCCTAACAGGCATTTGATTAAAATCTATGTCAAACATAAGGTTTTGTTTTGCCTGATTTTAAGCTGTACTTTAGCATTCTCCGCTTCTCTCTTGAAAGAATTCTTTGTTTTGTTTCTGCAGAAAATTGCTCTGTTGCAAAACGTAATCCGTAAAGTTATAACTAATTTTTAGAAGACATTTATCCGAGTCTTTTGACAATTATTTGCTTGTTTAATAAAGTGCATGGAAACATTAAGACTATAATTCATATATAACTGAACATATGGAGTTAGTTGCCTAAGAGGAATAACTTTGTGGAAGAAGGTTTAAGATAAATCACTCCTTAATACATATTGTTATGAAAGAATGTTATAATCGGCGTGCTCAGTGATGGGAGCAACTTAATACTATAACATATTTTCGGTTGCATGGACTTTAATAAAACGAAGCAAAATAAAACAGGATAATAAAGGATTCATGCAGCTCTACAAATTGGCAAATTTTATTTTAAGGTCAATGTGATAAACGATGAGGAACTGATGCTACATGGTTATAAGAACCTTTTTTGTGAAATGCTTAATCATTTATACCGTAAAAGTGTTTCCTATTTTCCCCCCTCCTCTCTAATTTTTTCTTTTGCCTTGGGCAATACTTCTTTAGTATCTCATAATTTCACTAAATCGTTAATATTCACTTAATAATATGTAAAATTAAAAGAAATTGCAAATTATGCTTATTTTTACGAAAAATATTAAGCCAAAGGTATTACTTTTATCGCCAAGCATTATGCAAACATTCAGAAACAAATAGTTAAGCGCATATGTGCATAGCGAACTGTGATTGCGGAGGGAATATAAGCATATAAGGGATTTCCGACGTTTTGTATGCCCGTACATTCTGCGCTTGGCGTTTTGTATACTTCACGATACTCGCCGTGTTTCTCGCAAGAGTTGGGTTAATTTTAGAAGGTATGAAGGAATGAATGAAAGGAGTAGCCACAAATTGAAGCCATTGAAGTACGTTGAAGACAAGCCAATCACAAGTGGAGGTGGCTATAGAGTGCAACGTAACGCCTAGTGTCGTCTCCAGTTTGCGAAAACAGTTTCAGAACAATGGATCGATATCGAGAAAACCTGATTCGACCAAGATACACGACGACGAATGTGGATCGTTATTTGGTACTTTCAGTGCGGTACTGCTACAGATTCGCAGCTCTCACAAGAGCTGTATGCTGCTACATGAATCCAAGTTTCACAGTCAACAGTTTTCCGAAGGCTTCATGAGATAGGGCTGTATGCCAGAATACGCGCTGTTTGCATCTCTCTCACTTCAGTACTCAAGAGAGCTCGTCCAACATGATGCAGACAACATGCTCATTGGGGCAGACTTCAGGGAAGTACCATGCTTTTTAAAGATGAGTCGAGATTCAGCTTGGCACTGATTCTCGGCTTACCCATCCATATCTGGAGAGAGATGTAAAGGTTTGGGCAGGCATTATGCTGGGACGGCCGCACACCCCTGCATGAATTTTGTAAAAATTTTCTGACTGCTATGAGATATAGAGAGGAGATCTTAAAGGTCGCTATGTTCGATTTTTCAAGGGAACAGTTGGTCCTGAGTTCTTCTCAATGGACAACTGTCGCCCACATGGAGCTCAGCTGGTCGACGATTACCTGAAAAGTGAGGATATTCGTCTCATGGATTGGCTATCTAGATCTCTTGAACTTATCCCTATATGGCATGTGTAGAACGCTCTTTGGAGGGCAATTTCATCGTCACCCCTTCCGAGAACTATCACGAACTTGAAAACTGCCTTGGTGCAGGCGAGAATTCGAATGCCCACATGGATACCTCAACTGCCTTTTGTCTAGTATACTGTCATACTGCGCGACCTGTTTGGCTGTAAGAGGGGATCATACCTGATATTAGACTCATTTTGGATATCCCAGCACTATGAGCTTTACTGATAATTATGTGTATATAAAATGACTCGTATATATAAAATGCGAATGGTACATCTCTTCTCTATTATAAATGTATATTCATACCAAATTTCATTAAAATCTTCCATTAGTTTTCTACATAATTTTTATACAGTACGCAAATTCTCTTAATTTTGCACACTAATGTATTATGGTACACTTACAATTCACTTAAAACGATAGGGCAGGGCTTAGCTCCTCCCAGAGGTTCTTCAAGGCATCCCTGCCTATTTATGCCAAATAAAAAAAATATTATGAGTAGTTATGAAATGATTCTGCTGTCCCTTAAAACCTGATTTAATTAATATTATGCAAATTAATCTCGGTATCACAGCTTATTGTTTTAAATGAAATAGATGCGGAAATGTGATACATGGTTTTATTTAACAGTCGCAAGGACACTTTTTTTCTTCCCTTTTATCGCCGAAAATAATTACTGTGTTTTATCTGATAAAAAAGGGGAGGGTAATCTGAAGGAATTCTGATACAAAGCAAACAACTCTGTACAGAAGAGTTTATTATCTTCAGCTACGTCTTTCAAATTTAAAATAAATTTTTAGTTAGTAATGGCCTGGGATTTACATTAAAGAAAACAAACTGTGAAGGAAAAATATTCTTCGAAAATGAAGACAAAGACAACTTAATGTGCATTGTTCTCTAGAAAAAAAGTGTTGAAATCGGGGACATTAAAGGAAAGCGTATCATAATAAGTAAATATACATTCATATATTTCTTTAATTTTATGCATAAATAAAGAAAGAAGTACAAATAAAGAAGTATTTGTTTATAACATGCATAAAATTTTTTTAAAAAATGGACAAAAATCTGCATCTCAGTTTCCGTATCTTTAATCATTTCGAAACTGTAGAGCATTCCATTTTATACTGACCAGGTATTCCATATTTTTAAAATGGAAACATGAGGACTGGAAATATTTGTCGTTTATAGTTATTTCATAAAGTTCTAGAAGAATGGGCGGACTTTCGAAATCACCGCATGTGGATCAGTCGTGTTGACCTAAACATATTGCATGACAATCAAGCTTAAATCAATGCGGTGTTTTCTTTCACCTTGGACTTGAGCAACTTCATAGTTTGTTTGCTTGGTGTATGCTCAGAAATGATCTTTATAAGTGTCTTCTTAACCAAGTATCACTATCTATACCAGGGGTGACCAACCTTTTTGACAAGAGTGCCACTATCTGAAATAAAAAAAAAAGTTATGAGTGCCACTTCCAAATTTTCCAACGTACTAAACCTATAAAAAGGTTAAAAATTGTTATTTATAGGTTGATTATGTGATTTTTAAGCAAGTAGCAGATTTTGTTATGTAAGTCTGAGCAGTGGACATTTAAAAATAATATAATAAGTAAAACAAACGTATAGACTAGGGTTTTATTGTTAATAAGCATTTTTAACAATTTAGTCAGTTAGGATATGTATAAAATAAAAATGAATAATTTGAAACATTTAATTCTAAAAACTATTAAACAGCCAGTACATTAACTAATGTGGTTTTTGAATATGACATTTGTTCACAAACATATATTGATCCAAATCTACAACAGTATCCGAGAGCCAAATTTGGAAAATTGCTTGTTGTACAAATTTCCAAAATTCAATATAATCTGCATGATTTTTCAATCGAAATAAGTTCATTATATTTGCTTTTCAGTGTAGTATGCTGCTGTAGATGAATAATTTCGATTTTGTTTCAGTTTACGGGGTTTTACGATTTCATTCTAAAGTTCTAACTTACAACCCCACGAACACTGGCAAGCGAATAATCGCTTAAATGTGTGAACAGAACACGTAAGACTTAAAGATGGTTTATAACCCTTTATTTTTCAGTATATTTACAGTCAGTTCCTACTTGGAACCTACTTGGAAGACAAAGCCTCCACTCGGGCTTAATAATAATTTAAACTAAGCTATTTGAAGGGTATAGTCGAAGCTATCAGAAATCTAACTAGTTGGCTATTAAGTATTAATTAAATCTGCGAAGCCAAGCAAGGGCCTAAGGTATGGCCGAGCGTAGCAATAGCTAAGAGAGACGTAGCGAAAAGGCAAACGCGCGCTAGAGAATCAGACTCTTTCTTTCGAAGTCGGTAAAGTATCGACTTAAATAGTACTCTTTCTCATTTGCATTAACTGCGTTTCTGAAATTACACTCTGGCAGGAAATTGTAAGCTCAAATTAAAATAAGATAGGAAAGATACAAAACTTAAAATAACTGTTGATAAACGTAGAATAAACCTTACAAGTTGAGTAACAATTAACGTCTTGCAGAAAAATTGAGGAAGGCTTTGTGAAAAGATCAGCCTTTTTCTTTTATCATCTTGAAAATCCCCAAACCTAGCACTGAATGAATCGTGCAAAATAAGTATTAATTTTTTAAATCTATCAGAGTTCGGAGCATTATTGACTTTGGTAACTAGTTTCTGCATTAATATGAAACGCGTTAATTTTTTTTTTCTCCGAAATCGGGACAAGAAAGCAAAAGTTTGTTCATTAAAGAAAATATATGATATGAGTGATAAAAGCTAAATCCCATAGCCAATCTTCATTTTTGAGTCATCACTTGGCCAGTTCATTGTTTTCCAGATATTTTAAAACACACTCTCTCAAATTCCAAAATATTGCAAGTGCATTTTCTTTAGAAAACCAGCGCATACTACAGTGAAGGAATAACATGACATCCTCTTCCCTTTCTTCCTGGAAAAGCTCACGAAATCATCGTCGATTCAGAGCTCGAGCTTTTATTTTGTTGATACAGAGCACTACAGGGTCAACGACAAAAGACAGATTTCCATGTCTTTACCACAAAGAGCTTCTTGATGGATAATACGATGATACTTAAAAGTTTTTTTTTCCCAAATAGTTTTCAAGCAATGTAAGAAAACCTTTTATACTGCCAACCATGCAAGGAGCTCCATTTGTGAAAATACTATCTAATTTTGCACACTCTACATTGTTTTTCAAGTTCTTTAAAAATGTCCTCACCTGTAGTTAAAACTAGTTAGCGGAAATCAAAAAGATCTTCCACAATATTATAATTAACGTTCGTGCAATGCACAAATATGCTTAACTGCGCAACTGTCTGTGACGTTACAACTTTCATCCAAGGTTAATGAAAAGTATTTGCAGTATTGTAGTACAGAGACAATTTGTGTGGCAACATCCTGGTCCATGTCATTTATTACAATACATGATGGTATTTTTAGACAAAGTTATTTTATCAACCGTATTTTTTATGTTTATGTGACCAACATCTTGGGCAAATATTAAAAGGCTATTTTTTATTATCTCCTCTCTTTCAGAATAAGGCTTTTTTCTTACGGGCTAGCAATAAAGTTCATAGGAAACCTTCACCATAGTTTCCATTTCGTCATTTTTCTTCTGAAGCAAGAATTGTTGGTCGGCTAAAAATTTCTTTTACTTTTCTTTTTTCTTTTCTTCTTAGTCCAAAGGGATTTAGTCCCGAAGGACTATTACTTTCGTTTTGCGATTTTGCGTCGGAAACACAAAAACGGCGTATCACTTTTCAAATTGTTGCCACTAAATGTTATCGCTCTGCATTAAATTTTAAAAGAAAAATCTGCATAAATGCATGCATGTTTCTCGCATTGTGATAAAACCTAGAGCCATCGAATTTTGAATGACGTAATCCTACTGCGAATATGGGCATCTGGAAGCCCTAATTTTGAATTTGAAATTTGCTTTATTATCGATTTTATGTTTTGTAACATTTCAACGAATTTCTGATTAACAAACTAAATGATTTCAAAG
>KK116222.1:83901-97706 GCA_000611955.2 Stegodyphus mimosarum
TTTCAGATTTTAATTTAATATTTTTTTATTTGTTTAATTTCTGTTTTATATCATTGGAGTTTATTATAGTATCTGAATCGAGCTTGCAGCAACGACTCGATAACTTATCATGTGATATATTTTCTTGGTAATTCCACTTCTGTATGTAGCTGTAATTGAATTTGGAGAATAGCGTCGGAGTGGAGCTATAGTGAAGTTAATCTAAACTAAAATTCAAAGCGTTGGTTGTATTTATTCTGATGTGTTTATCTATCGACGGAGTTGATACAGACAATGTTGTTATTTTTTTAAATCTTTTAATTTTTCAATAAATTTTCGCGTGCCACTGTTAAAACTCTGTCGTGCCACACTGTGGTACGCGTGCCGCGGGTTGGCCATCCCTGATCTATACTATTAAAATCTGTGCGCGTCTGTTTGTTTGCTTGTAGCATCATCGCCTTCGAAACGGCCTGGAGTTAAGTTTCGAGAGAGGAACTCTCGGATTCCAAAAATTCGTGAGAAGTCATTTCGACCATTCTCACCTTCGTACGACTTTAGTCACAGAGATATTAATTAGACACTGTGAAAACACTAGTTTTCGCCCTCAGTTTTTCGAGTGGCAACAGTCTGGCACGTTGGAGATAAAAATCTGCTTTGTTTGAAAAAGTGTTGCCACAGCTTGCTTTCAAATCCTAGTTTGTTAGTAAAATATTTTTAAGTTTTACAAAATATGAAATAAAAATAGCAATGCCAAACATTAAACATATTATTATTACCTAAGATCGTCTGAGGTTGAAGAAAGCACGCGATTGCACGTGACGTCCCTGTGTGTCGAAAATGTTTCCCATCGCCGTTAATGTCAGCAATTTAAATAAATACCTGCTGTTGGCAACATTTTTTTTTTCAGGTTAGGATAACTGATACGATATGTTATTGCCGCGTTAATTCTTCTATTGATATTGAGGAAAAAGTTGTTACATTAGATTAAATTTAAATCATGAAGTCATACGTATACGTACTAACCTGAAGTGTCAAAAGGTTTTGTTTCCTGGTTTGTCAACAAAAAAATTATTTACATATGATTGGTTGATGGCGGGTTTGCTCGCTAGTATTGTTTAAATTCGGGATCACTACCTTAATATGTTTTTCTCCGAACTCTTTCATATGTGATTATTATTATTATTATTATTATTATTATTATTATTATTATTACTATTTTGACCACGAAATAAAATATAGCAATAAAATTTCGATCACTTCGTAGAACCATGTGAAAGTTAAAATATAATTGAAACAATCCGCCGTTAGTTAACGACAAACTCACATGTAGCGGCGATGGGAACAGTCATAAATCAATTACAATGTCTTCATGCACAACTGAAGCAACTCAAATTCTGCGTCATGTAAAAATTCATTTGAATGTATCAGGTTTCTGAAGACAATAAAGTTCCTTTCAATATTTTTAAATGTTAAGTAAATGTTAATTAATAAATGTTATTATCAGAAATATTAGCCGATTGGAGTAATTATGACTTGACTTAAACGTCTTAAAAAAATTTTCGTATTTTATTCGCCATGTTTGAATTTTTTCAGACCGAATCCATTGAGGTACAACTGGTAGCCGACAACCCACAAGGAAAAGAGGGGATCATTTGTTCCACCCCCGTACCTGCACACGTGCCGCTCACCCCAGGCACAGAGACCGACCCCCACGGCGACAGGTGCAACATCTGCCTCATAAACTCCCCTTCCCCATCATATATGGCACGCGTCATAGCACAAAGAGCTAACGATTTCTCTCTCTCACTCGCTCTTGGTCCCATTCTCTTACCTTTTATTGTTTATCTTGTTCATTTTCCCCGCACCGCGTAAGATGCCTCGAGGGGATGTAGACAACCACCTACTTAACAAAAAAACTGGAGCTATTAACAAAGATGATGGAATGTGTTCTTGTCTTGTTATTCGGTCATCCAATTATTTCACTTAATAATGTTTGAATGTTGCTAAAACTGGTTGAGAGGAACATAAATGTTTTCAATCTTAGATACAGAGGAACGTAACGAAAGATATTTGGGGGAGGGGGAGAGCAAATATATATATAACTGGAAATCATGACTTTAATGCTCATATTTAGCATTACGTTAATGAATGCTCAGGAATGATATTCACGGGAAATATAATTAGGATCACAGAACTTCCCGCAGCAAAAGCCTTGCCGTACATCGTTGCTTCTCATACTGACTGGCGGTTGGCAGTCAACAACTGCCACACCAATTAATGACGTAAAATTTTGGCGCGTTTTGAGACTGTCAAAAAAGTTGATTTCCTCTAAATAAATCATGTATGTATGTGAAGAAGTAGATTTTCAATTCATTCATTGACTTGAAGCGTTGAATTTTTTTTTTCCTTACATATGTATAAAATTATTTCTCGGCATATAATTAGTACTTTAAATATAACTGAGTTTGCCAAGTGGCAAAGCCGCTGAACACTAGAAATTCGACCCAGTTTCAATTCCAGGCGAAGAAGTTGGCTGCACGGATGAGCGTTTTTGTGATTTTCTCCATTTGTTCGTGGATACGATCTAGTTTCTCTTAGATAGTCCTCCACAAAAGCATCCCTTCCATTGGGCAGATAGCAATCGAGTGCTTTGTTAAATCAAATCCCCCCATCCAAATAAGAAAGACTCCTACTAACTACTGTTTTCCAGCTCCTTCTTAGTTTCTATAAATAGCTCAGTAGCTAAATTTCCCAATCCTCGTTTCTAAAGTCCAAGTGGTAAAGCTAATGTGTTATAAAATGTGCGGTGACATAACAGATGTTTCATACCTCCTTCTCCCATTAGGAAGTTCATAATTCTCTTATGTATTAAAATTCAATATGCTTCCTTTTTTCAATACACCGAAATAGGGTTAATTGTATTACATTTAAATTTTAGACTTTCCACGTGTTTTATATATGACCCTTTTCTTCTTCTTTCCTCTGGCTTATCAGAGCTTGTTGAACATTTGAAGTTGACCCCTATTCAAATTCCGGTGAAAGAGTTGAGTGAGTAGGAGGGTTTTCTTGGTTTCCACGGTTCCGTAATGTAAGTACGATTTAACTTCCCATAAAATGTTCTCCGTGAAGGTTTCCTAGTCCTTAAACTAGATAGCCTTACAGCGATTATCATTACCATGATCTAATAATCTATTAATTTTTCTGCCTACTAGCCTTTTAGGTGCTCATTCCAGTCGTGAAAGTAACCGAAATTAATCATGAAAGATGAACCGGGAAATATTCTGTGTAAGAATGTGTCTAGCAGGCATGGCCAAACTGCGATTCTTCGTCCTCTTAAACGTAAATCGCTCTGTAATAAATTTCATTTTTGAAATATCAGTCTATTTTCAAAATCGAAATTATGTTACTTGTTTTTAAACCGTGGCAACAATTAGATTCAGCGCATAGTAACGGGTTGCCACAGTTACGATAAGCTCATAAATTTTGGAACGACAATTATTGTATTTTTGACATTTGAGTTTGTATCAGGATAAGTTTCTTTCATGTACTTAGATTTTATTAACGGGTAACTAACTAGATAAATAAATAAATATTTAAATACTAATGGAGTCATATTTTAAATACTTCTCCTCACCTCCTAAATTGGTTGACTCGGATATCTGAAGACATCCTGTTAGAATGATGACCAACGGCAAAATAGAAACCAGTTAACAACTTTGATGATCGCCGGTTCTTAAAAAAGTAAGATCAGTAATTTATCTTACAATTTTTAATTGCTCAACTTTTGTGTGTTATTTTATATTTAATTCTGTTCAGCAAGTTAAAAAAATTTTTTTCAAAATTAAATGCCGCGCAACAGCGAAACTCAAACTATCGAACTCTCTCGTATTGCTTTCCGTGCACTTTCATTTTGGGAAAATAACCCAGAATTATGGTTCATGCAGTTAGAATCAAATTTTAATTTATCTGATATCACATCAGATCAAACGAGATTTCACCAGTTATAACTGCATTAGATGTAAAAGTTCTGGCATATGTATCTGATATTGTGCATAATCCTCCGACAACTAACATATATAATCAACTGAAAGCAAGAGTTTTAGAGCAGTTTTCTCAATCAGAAAAACTCTAAAATGCGCATACTTTTACAAGAATTACAGCTGGGAGATAAAAGACCGTCGCAACTTTTATTTGAAATGCGCAATTTATCAGCCGGTAACGTAAGCGAGGAAGTATTAAAATCCATTTGGTTTCAAAGACTTCCAATTTCAGTTCAAAAGATATTATCAGTATGCAGCGATACATTAGATGGTTTGGCTAAAATAGCTGATAAAGTTAATGAGATATCTGGTTACCCACCTGAAACAGAGGTTGTAAGTTGTGATGCCCTTTCTCTTCAAACCTTAAAAGATGAAATCATGGCATTGAAAGCAACAGTGGAGCGCACATCCTGTTAAAAATTACGGCAACGTAGTGAAAGCAGAAAGAGAAATTCTAGCAAATCAAGAAGTCATTATGTTAAATCTCAAACTCACGACTTGTGTTGGTATCATGGCCGTTTTGCTCACAGAGCTAAAAAATGCATTTCCCCATGCAAATGGCAGGAAAACTTCCAGACGCCACCGTATTAGCGGCGACGGATTGTAGTCAAGCGCACTGCCGCTTATTCATTTTGGATAAAAGTACCGGTTTTCGATTCTTGATTGACAGCGGCGCTGCAGTTAGTTGATTTGACTTTATATGCTGCCAATGGTTCAAAAATATGCAGTTATGACACAAAAAGACTGGAACTCGATCTTGGTTTAAGAAGACGATTTCCCTGGCATTTCATTATTGCTGATGTATCCCAACCTATCATTGGGGCAGATTTTTAAAATAAATTTGGAATTTTGGTGGATATTAAAAATCGACGTTTGATCGATAACCTCACCAATTTGACTTCTAAAGGATACAGGGCCCTAGGACCTTATTTTGGATTAACTATCATTGACAATGCTCCTTATAGTGAAATTTTAAACAAATTTCAGGAATTATTTAATCCCACAATAAGTGCAAGCTCAATTCTTCATAATGTACAACACTGTATCGAAACTAAAGGCCCTCCTGTCTATTCGAAAGCCAGACGACTATCACCTGAAAAATTAGAAGCTTTAAAAAAGCAATTCAAATCCTTAATGAAACAAGGAATCATTCGCCCTTCGGAAAGTATTACGCTAGTTCTATACATTTTGTCAAAAAACAAATGGTAATTGGAGAATTTGTGGTGATTTCAGGAAATTAAATTCCATTACCTTCCTGATCGTTACCCTTTACCACATATGCATGACTTTTCTCAAAGTTTGACCAAAAAAAAAATTAATTTTCAGCAAAATAGATCTGGTCAAGGCTTATCATCAAATTCCAATACAGCAATCTGATATAGAGAAGACAGTGGTAATTACTCCCATTGGATTATATGAATATACAGGGTTAAAAAATGCAGCTCAAAGATTTATTGATCAAGTTTTACGAGGTTTAGATTGCTGTTATGTTTACCTCGATGATGTACTCATAGCATCAGAAAATTAAACCATACACAAAGCCGATTTGGAAAAGGTGTTTGAACGACTGAAGAACTACGGACTTAAAGTTAATTTATGTAAATACATTTTTGGACAAAAAGAAATCCAATTCCTAGGTTTTCTACGGATGTTATATCCCCATTACCAGAAAGCTCTATCCGAATACCCGTTACCTAACACTGTAAAGGATCTAAGGCGATTTCTTACAATGCTTAACTTCTACTATCATTTTATACGAAATGCAGCTGAGACGCAAGCTTGCTTTTGTGATTTGGTTAAAGGAAAAATGAAGAAGGACACGTTAGAACTTACACGTGATGTTAAAACAGAAGATGCATTCAACTTATGCAAGCAACTATTATCTAATCTACTACTATGTTGGCGCATCCTGTTCAAAATGCGAAACTTGCGTTAGTTACCGATGCATTAGAAATAGCTATTGGAGCTGTATTACAACAACATATTGGTAATAAGGTTCAACCCTTAGGGTTTTATTCCAGAAAATTAACACCTTCTGAATGTAAATACAGCACTTACAATAGAGAGGTTTTGGCAATACCTTCAGCAGTTAAATTTTTTTTGCACATTGTCGAAGGTCAAGATTTCGTGGTATTCAGTGATCACAAACCTTTGATTTATGCTTTACAACAAAAAGATGATAAAGCAACACCTCCTCAAATTCGTCATTTAGAATTTATATCACAATTCACTACCGATTTGAGATACGTTTCTGGAAGTAATAACACAGTAGCAGATGCTTTTCGAGAATTTCAGAAATTCAGTTGTCTCAAGTTATTGATTAGGATGAATTGGCTCGTGCTCAGGAATATGATAGCGAGTTGCAAACTTTTCTCAAATCCGAGACTGGTCTTGATTTTAAGCAATTAAATTTTCCTTTAACAAATCTTCCACTTTATTATGATATATCTTCAAAAAAAAAATCGGCCATATGTACCTAAAAAGTTCAGATTTCAAGTTTTTGAAATGTTACACTAATCTCATCCAGGAATAAAAGCAACTACAAACCTAATAAAAACTCGATTTGTATCGAAATCACGCAATAGTGATATAAACACCTAGTGCAAAAAATGTTTAATGTGCCAAAAATCTAAAGTTCATCGGCACACTAAAAGTCCTCTTGGTACATTTTCGTAACCTGATGTTAGGTTCAGCCATATACATATAGATATAATCGGCCCATTTCCCCCATCAAAAGACTACAGATATATTTTAACTTGTATAGATAGATTCACTAGGTGCCCGGAAACTTTTCCGATGCCTAACCAAACTGCTGAAACTGTAGCTGAGACTTTTTACTCTGAATGGATTGCTAGATTTGGAGTACCTGATATCATAACGACTGATTGTGGTCCCAATTTCGAAAGTGAATTGTTTAGATCACTCACAAAATTCCTAGGAACTCACAAAACAAGAAATACTGCCTTTCATTCAATTTGTAACGGCATTGTAGAACGCATGCATCGACAACTAAATAACATCCATTAAATGCCATGCAACAGTTAGATGGAGTCGTGTTTTACCATCAGTTTTGCTTTGAATGAGGTCATGCATTAAAGAAGATATTGAATCTTCACCAGCTGAAATGGTCTATGGAACTTGCTTGAAACTTCCAGGAGAATTTTTTCGCAATTCTTTTTCTAATATTCTGCAAAAGACTTTGTTGACAATCTTCGTCAACAGATGCGACTTATTCGACCATCTCCTGCTTCGCGTGGCTCTTCGAGCAAAGTGTTCATTCATGATGATTTACTTAAAAGCTCTCATGTCTTCCTTAGACGAGACACTGTGCGAAAACCTTTAGAGCAACCATACCAGGGACCATTCAAAGTATTAGCTAGGACTGAAAAATTTTTTACAGTCGACATAAATGGCAATAAATCTGCAGTATCTGTAGATCGCTTAAAGCCTGCATACATACTAGTAGACTCTCGAGAAGAAAATCATTTAAGTAACAACAAAAAGGCTAAACCCGATTCTACGGGATTCTACGAGTTCCCGATACCAAACGTTCCCAACTTTCACAAGCAGATGCGTAAAAATTGTTCAACCTTACCAAGCTTCTAAGATCGTCCTCTGCACTAGAAGGGGACCACTGTGGCAACAATTAGATTTGCATAGTAACGAGTTGCCATACTGACGATAAACTCATAAACTTCGGAACGACAATTATTATATTTTTAACCTTTGAGTTTGTATCAGCATAAATTTCTTTCATGTACTTAGATATTATTAGCTGGTAACTAACTAGATAAATAAATAAATATTTAAATACTAATGGAGTCATATTTTAAATACTTATCTCTACCTCCTAAAAAACAGTTGGCAATTTCATTTTCTAAATTGTTATTGCATGCGTGCGGGTACGTTAAGTGTTAAATGCATACAAAAAAGATGATAGCTTGATAAAACTTATTTTACCAAAAGAAACACTTTACAGTTCTGGAATATTCCACAAAAATACTCGTACAGCTTTTCTCAGTATCACAGAGCACAGACAGTTGCATTTCAAGCTACTAATAACATTAAACTCAACGCAAAGCAAAGAGCATCTAAAGAGCGAAGTTAACATGGAGCTATCTCACTACTCCAAACCACGCTAAACTATTCGGTCTTATATAGCTTTCCCCCGGCTGCCGAGAAATCTCTAGTACTTATTGAAATGACTGGACGGCATATGAAGGCCGGATACGGTTACACTTCCATATGTCGATTAATTACAGTTATTCATTTGCAGTACACATTATAGTCATGCGGGCGCCGGACCAAATGGCCGCGAGTTTAGGCGACTTTTGGCTATTTCTCGCCAAATTTGGAGACAAAAATTAGTCGCCAAAACCATCGCCAGGTTAGCGATATCTCAGTAATTTAACAAGATGGCTATTTACTCAGTGTTAAATAGACTTGCCCCTGTATTCTTACTTTTCCGGCAAAGCGTCTTCATACCACACTATGCTAAATATATACATATATACTTCACATGTAATTTTACTAAAACTATTTAATTTTAGTAAAATGTAGTTTAGTAAAATGAGCTATGTTCCTCCAATAACCAAGTTAGATGAGCAGGAAGAAATTTACAAGTTACTACAGTAATAACAGCCCACAGTAAAATAATATCTGTAAATACCTGAAGGAGAAGGTAGAGGTAAGGCAAATTCTCTTTAGCATTACCCATATTACTTACTAAATAAATTATAAAGTGCAACTCTGAATACGCGAATCACTCAGTTAACTCTTTGAATCGCATTAGTATACGAAATAACGCCCCCAATGGTTCTCGGAGATGCTCGTATTTATCTATGGTAGACGGGCTTGTATTTATCTAAGGTATGAAAGCTTGGTAAAAAAATCTCACCAGATCTATGATACTGTCTACAAACTGAATACTTACAAATACAATATGTGAGCACACATTTGATTTAAAAAAACACTTGCTAAAATTATGACATAAAATAAAACAAATAAATAAATAAAAACCGTATAAAACTTTATAACAATACAAAAAAAAAAAATAAATAAATAAAAAATCTGAAAATTTCAGATTTTAAATTACGTCCAAAGGCGCGTTTTTTTAACGTTTCGTGTGCTACCTTTTTTTATTAAATATCATGTACTACGTACTCAAACCATAAAATTCAGTTCAAAATCAATATCGCAAAATCATTTTAAAATGAACATATCTTTAGAATTTCCGTAAGTCTCGTGCGCTGGAGATAAAAATGTTTTTTTTTTTTTACAGTGTTGCCATTGCTCGCTTTGAAATCATTTAGTTTGTTAATCAGAAATTCGTTGAAATGTTACAAAACATAAAATCGATAATGAAGCAAATTTCAAATTCAAAATTAGGGCTTCCAGATGCCCATATTCGCAGTAGGATTACGTCATTCAAAATTCGATGGCTCTAGGTTTTATCACAATGCGAGAAACATGCATACATTTATGCAGATTTTTCATTTTTTAAAATTTAATGCAGAGCGATAACATTTAGTGGCAACAATATGAAAAGTGAATCGGGCATTCAGAGTGAATCGACGCAAAATCGCAAAACGAAAGTAATAGTCCTTCGGGACTAAATCCCTTTTGGACTAATAAATAAAAAATAAAAAACAGCATTTACAAAAACAACTTTTACATCTCAAACATTTATAAAAATTTTCAACAATATGTTTAGCAGTTTTAAAGAATTTCAAACTGAGGGACTTCAGATAGCGTGTCATTTCTGAGACTTATAGAGTAGTCGTACTATTCTGCTTTTGAGTTGCTTCCCAGGTGGACCCCTGTTATGAATGTGCCAGCACCCTTATAAAATATACTCTTAAGAAGAATTCTCTGTTTATGAAAGATGAGCGTACCCTCATGAAGATAATTTTCAAACATGGAGAAAAGCAATCTTCATAATTATTTATTATTATAATTAAATAATCTTCATAATTATATTACTCATAATAATTTTCGAATTGTGGCCGAATCACTTAAAGGTGCGGGTTTTAGAAATAATTGCATTTGCAACAGGAAAAAAAAAAAAAAATTTGCAACAAACATTTTTTATCTTAGTACATAATGGATGTAGATACATAAAGTATATTCGGGTGAAAGAAGTCGTAATAATATAAATATGGACCAATTAATGCGTTAATGCCTTTATCGACCTCGATGCTTGAAGCACATTTCTTTATAAAGTTACTATAGCCCTGATTGTCAAGATTTACATTTTCGGTATTAATGGTTGTAATATGCATCACAGCAAATTACATCATTCCCGACAAAAGGTTTAGGCTAGAAAATGCTGTAGTACTATTAAATAGTTTTAGGGCTTTTGATATTAATGCCTTGATAACAGTTAAAAAGTCCTTCCCTTTAACATGTGGGGGGGGGAGAGTGCCTAAATTCTGAAAACTTCCGATTATAGTCTCTAAGAAGAGTTTATAGAGTCTCACTTTCTTGGAAAGCATACCCTAAGTCTAGACTCTGTGTTGATCTAAGAGACTTATCGCTACAGACCTTTTTATTAAGAACTCAAATAAACTTGTTAAAATGAACCACCATTTATGGCGTAACACAAGAAGATAGAATATGAAATTAAACTAAATTTAAACCTAAAGTTATCCCAAAGGCTACACGGAGATAATTAGCTCGAAAGTTGGCTCAAACTATACCAGCTTGACAAGCACTGTTGGCAAGGATAAAACAACACCGAAGACAGACTGTCTCCTAAAACTGCTCTTAGTAACGTAGCTTTCAGCAGGCGGAACACGTTCTGCCTGAACAATCTAAAACCTTCCTTTGAAAACTAATTCTTTCTACCTCATATGAATACCCGCGAACTAAAAATTAGTATTCTGGCATAAAAACGGAAAGGGAGAATGACAGTAAAGGTACTGAATATAAAATAACTAGCTAGGTAAAATAAATGAAAATTTCACAAGGCTACCGTAAAGAAATTTTTAAAATTAAAAAATTGAAAAAGGTTTAAGAATTATGCAAATATTTCTTTTCTATTTTTAAATGAAAATATTATCTATTGTTGCCATAATTAGAAAACTATATCTATTGCTGAATAACAATTAAACTTACCTCAAGACGAATTTCTGTTTTAAAAATCCAGCATTTGTTTCTGCATTCCCTTTTTAAATTTGAAACGGAACAAAAAGAAAAATATGAAAATATTATAAAAATTCGACCATCCATTTTCCCCTTTTTTCCCCTTAAAAATATAATAGAACTTAAGGAAACAAAAACTAGGAGCAGGTCCCACCGAGATTTGAACTCCGATCGCTGGAATCAAAATCCAGAGTGCTAACCATTTACACCATGGGGCCTGCTCTGCGACGCGCTAATAAATGAATATATTAAAAATCAATTTTTTTCTCATTTTAATTATGAATTTTTAATACATATAGTCTAAAATATGTTATGAAAACTTTAATTTCTCGAAATATTCCGTCATATATATAATTATTTCATTAAAAAATGAACAAAATTAAATGAATAAAAAAAGTGTGAAAGGTTACAGATTTTAAATTACGCCCGAAGGGGCGTTTTTTTTTTTTTTTTAACATTTTTTGTGTTATCTTTTTATTAAAAATCATGTTCTTCGCACTTAAACCATAAAATTCAGTTCAAGAGCATAACACAAAATAATTTTAAAATGAGCATATCTTTAGAATTTCCGATACACGGTCTTGCGCAATGGACATAAAATTATTTCTTCTGTACAACGTTCCCATTGCTTACATTACAATCGATAATAAAGCAAATTCCAAATTTCAAATTTGTGCTTCCAGATGCCCAGATTCCCATGAGGATTACGTTATTCAAAATTGGATGGCTCTTAGTACCTTTGTTTTATCATATTGCGAGAAACATATACACATTAATGCAGATTCTTCATTATTTAATTTCTTTAAATGTAATACAGGAAGATAATATTTGGTGGCAACAATTTGAAAAGGGAAATAGCTTATAGTGAATCAACGCAAAATGCGAAACGAAATTAATAGTCCTTCTGGGCAAATTGCCCCTTTGGACTAAAAAGTATAATACTTTAAACCCAATTAATAAAAAAAAAAGATCTCATGTATACAGTATATGACTTTCTTGTACGGGAATATTAAATTATAGGCATTTTTTGCTGCCTTTCATTTAAACTTATTTCCTCGAATTTCATTAGAGTGAGAGTTCTCATTCAATTAATTTAGTTCTCACTTCGCGACAAGGCAAAAATACATAAAGTATCAAAATATGATAAAAATTCCACTATCCATTTCCCCCTTTAAAATAAAATCTAACTTAAGCAAACAAAAAACTAGGCTCAGGTCCCACCGAGATTTGGACTCGGATCACTGGATTCAAAGTCCAGAGTGCTAACCGTTACACCATGGGACCTGCTCCAGTGCTCCTTAATAATCGAATATATTAAAAATCAATTTTTAATCAAAATATCTATATTAAAAATTTAAAGATATAGAAAAACATAAAACACCAAATACAATTAAAAAATTTTGCAATTACTTTGGTCTCACTCGGCAAAAAGACAGTGAAGGCGTAGAAACTGACTTAATTTGTTGTGGACGTTATGCTGAGTCAATATGTGGCATAATTTAACAACTAAATGAAAATTCCCGAATGGTTTAAGCGCAATTTAATTCGCAATAATAAAAGAAGACGTTACTTTGTTGTTGCGAAGCTTAATTTCTCTAGATTGGCAACAAATCCACTATTCTGCTGAGTTTCGAATGTAAACAAATATGGCTGCTATGGTAAAAAAAAAATTAGGCTTTGCCGCACTTAAACAACTTTTAAATTTTTGATAATTCTACAACTATAAAATGCAGGTTAACTAAAAGCATAAAAACATTAACCGGAAGATAAGAACAACGTAATTAAATCGTTTTTAAAGGAAAAGCAAAAGCACAATTTACAAACATATAAGAATAAAGAAACTGAACTCACTGAGCCGAGTAACAGAGTGGATATATATATACATGTATTTATATACGTTTGGTGCGGCTGATTGCAACCAAAATAGGAGGTGCACATCTACATATTATATAGTCCTATATACAAAATTTCAACGTTCTGAGGCTAATCGCTTTTGAAGTATGCGAGATATATACGTAGGTACATACGTACGTACAGACGCCACGAAAAAATCTCTTCTGAATCTATCTTAAATCAGTTTTATAAATCGTTTTGGGAAAAAGAGTCTTTATTCTGTCCTTACGTACAGATGTCACGCAAAAAGATCTTTAAATTGCATTCGATAGGGTCAAAATGGATATTTTCGTTGAAATATGATACCCGAAATTTTTCGCGATTACAATACTTCCTACAAGGAAGTAAAAATCGAAAAAAAATTGTGTATAAAAAGATCGACAATCTATATGTCAGTACTCTTCGCAAAATTTCATCATACCATTAGATACTCGAATTATTCTAGATAGTGATCATGATTTATTAACAATGTGTAGGGCTAAAAATTCCGCAGTCGACCTGCTTCAGTGGCTAGAACCCTATTTTTTTATGAGACTCATAATGTGCCTGCCTGCAAAATATTACTAAGACATCTAATAGAGAAATACATTTTACGATGGAAATAAATATCTAATGATAATATATAATCTAAATATCCAATGATAATATATATTCTAAATATCTAATAATAAATATGTAATCTACCCCTTTACGAGGGAAAAATATACTTTACAATGTAAATATATGAAGATTTTTAAGCATCAACAGTGT
>KK116222.1:97732-114264 GCA_000611955.2 Stegodyphus mimosarum
GGTTCAGTGATTTCTAACTGCAAAACTTCCATCTGTGTGCTTATTATCATTGCCGAGAATACTGTCATTGTAAACTGTACTATAAAATCTGTGTTATATAATGCGATTAACCGATTTGTCTTGCTTCAGAAACGGAGCAACTCCACCCACGAGAGTAACTCCGTTCATGAAGCACTCTCTCCCTGATTTGTCACTCACTGATTCACAAATTCATTAGTATCATACAGGCTTTTCACTTTATTGGAACTACTTGGTATTATATGAGCAGATACAATTTTACGCATTAATACCAACGTATGAGTGGAGAAATAACTAGCAAGAAAAAAGAAAAAAAAAAGAAAAAGCGTTGCACATCGTTATCGGAATTATCTTCTTTGTGGAAAGCCTTAGTCTCACTGCTCCGTGCTAACTTCCTGCTCAGTTTTGAATCCATTAAGACTGAAGATTTCAATTTATTATACTTGAAGCTGCAAGCCTGATAAATCAGAATTAAATTACATAAGTCTTCTTATTAAAAATAAAAATATTTCATTCACATAACTTCGGTTTCGTGTTGTTTTTAACCTGTCTTATTCATCGACGTTTCTTTTCCCAGTTAAAATAGTTTATCGGAAAGTTATTTCTTTCTTTTGGCCCTTTCGTACATTACATACGATTGGAGAAATTTAAAGGTGGAACATCTGAGATGCGGGTTGAAATTCGGATGATAGATAAGAGGAGTGATTTGAAAAGATAGAATAGAGGGGTCTGTTGACTAGAGAGGTTTTCAGGTGAGAGCAACTTCATTCCTCTGGAATTTGTCAAATGATGTTTGAATTGGACTGTTGCTAAGCCTGCTCACTATTAGTGCTGCAATGGTCGAAATAGCACAGTATATTGGATAGCATTGGAATTAAAATCTAAAATAATTATATTAAATATCAATATAAATAAAACAAAAAATATAAAAGAAAAGCATCTACATTAAAATATTCTTGGACAAAGGAAAATCTCAAGTGACCAGTGAATTTTTCTTGGAATGGTTTTCCACCCCCATCATGACGAATGCTACAGCGCTAACAATAACCTACTTAAGCAAAGTGACAACTTCTTTCTTGGACGCTTTCACTACTGTGTGCAGTTTCCCTTTGGGACAGGATTGCAACTTCGGGCATCAATAGCTAAATATTGACAGCAAACAAAGGAAAAAGAAGGTGCATTAAAATGCCAGGACTACTTTCAGTCGCTTCAAAAGAATGATTGGCGTGTCATTTAACAGTTCTCGAAATCAGTGAGAACTGCACTAAGGTGATGGGGGAAAGCACTAGGTCAAAAATGATTTAGGCGTTCGGGGAGACCTACCCGTGTATGAATGGGCTGGCAACTTCGATGTGAAAGAGTTAAAGCTAAAAAATTGTATTTCAAAAAAACTAAAAAGTAGGACGATTAGAATTAAATTTGTATGATGTATATTATATATATATATACATTATCATGTTATTAAATCAAAATTTCGAGTCTTCTTCATTTAGGAGTCTTTTTTGAGCTATCTCTTGAAAAACCTAAGAAAAGGTGTATATGCTTCTGTGGTATATATCTGAAAATCCGATTTTTCAAATTTTTAATAAACACTAGAAGGGATTTTTGATTAATTGGCAAACTGACGTAGTTTTTTTTAACTTGGAAGAGCCAGATGCGCTCCTAATAATCATAGCCGCAGAAGGCTTTTGCAATATTTAACGCAGACTTCAAATGTTCACAACAATCATTTGTTTCTGTAACTTTTAACCGTATTTACGTGTTAACCATCCGTGAAGTTGGTCTTATGGTAAGAGTCTATCTGGCCAGATGGACTGGGGCTTCACCCGCCATTATTATTAGCGAAGAATTTTTGCAGCTATTTGGTTAATTTTTTTCTCCAAAAGCTTTATCTCAGCCGGCTGGAAAATTTTCTAGTAACGAGCCCTTGAAAAACACTTTAAAATTAAATTTTCAAGCGTAGTCTATTATTCGGAAACCCAAAATGGTACTAGGAACAATGATGCTGCGGGTAGTTACACCCAATCAGAAAGAAGTTACATAGCTATCAGACTCGGGCAAAAGTTCCCTCGACACCTCCTCGAAGGCAATTTTTTGAGTAAACTTTGCTTGTAGGAATTTTACGTGAGATAGGTCTTGTCATTATCCCTTCAATTTGATTGCTTGACCTATTGAAAATACGACTTAAAACAGAATTTTTTTCTCCATTCTCATGAAAACAGAAATCTACCTGCAAATTAATTTTGTGAGAAAGCGTTTCTAAGAAATGCCTACTGCATCTCGCGCTCGTATGCATGAGAGTAGCTTCAAAGAAGATACTGAACCTTCTTTCGAAAATGTGAATGAAAACTGATGTCTTTTGATGTGCTTTTGATTCAAAGTGCTAATTGAACAGGCAACCTTTCTTACTGTAAAAAATTCCAGGAAATGTACTGGCAGAATTGAAGTGGCATCGTTTTCTGAATCCGATAGGGCTTTTAGTGAATTATTTGACAATACACTCAGTTCCACTAAACATTTTAACACTTCTTTTCTATTTGGCAATATGTACCTTTCAATATCTCATGGTTTTATTCACTGTATTGGGAAGAAATTTGATCTATATTAACTCCTTATAAAATCGTTAAAACTTGTCATAAATGCTATCCGGTTTTCTACAAACCAGTTTCCTAAGCTCATTTTTTAAAAAATCTACTCCCACAGCACATTTTATTTGATGATGCAAAGTTTGGCTGTTCGGGATTTATCGTATTACAGTTGCTTGACTATAGAGAATAATTCTGAAAAGATGAATATTTTCTGTTTCATCATTCTGAAAATCCTAAATACCTTTTATTAAAAATTTGGAATTTCAAATTTAAAGAAAAAATTAAGTTCTGTAGATTAACTATTTATCGTATAAAATCTTACGTCTTTAAATAGGAGGAAACGATATTTTTAAAATAACAATTTTACCACTCAATAACTAAATTGAAAAAGGAAAAGAGTAATAAACTTGAAGATGAACTAAATTATTCCTTTTCTTGGAATTTCTGTATTATTGTGGCTCTTGTTATTTATAAGATGCGAATATTATTGATAAATCGGCAACGTATATCGGAAATCGCCACTAAATGGTCAGCAATTCTAACCATGGTCATTTGTAGCCCTCCCGTCACGAGACTAGTTTCGTTTAGGGGATTACGACAAAGCACTCGAAGGCTATCTGCCTAAAGGAAAGGATGCCTTCGTGGAGGACTTTCTAAGAGGAGCTGGCTCGTATACACGTGACACATGGGAAAAACTACGAAAATGTCCATGCAGCCAGCCCGTTCTCGGGATTCAAATCTCGGACCGAACTACCAGTGTTTAGCGACTTTACTGCTCGGCCGTTAGTGGGCCCTTCACGAGAAGAGCTGTGAGTAGTTCACGAGTTACTGTGATATTCTTCCTGTATTTTTCGTTTCTCTCCCCCAGAAAAAAAGTTAGCAATTTTTCATTTACCAAAGTGTGAGGAAGATGCTTTATCATTCTTCTGAGAAAGAGGCAATTTTATCTCGTATTCGAGTGCTTCTAGCACAGTGTCATAATTCTCAGCCATCCTTCCTGTTACCACATTTGGCAGATTGCTTTCTCTTCTCTAAAGGGAAGTTACACTCGAAGGATCATTATTTTAAGAGCACTGAAGAGATTCGGAAAACCCTAATTAGAGACTTAAAAATCTTTCAACAGATGAATTCTACGAAAGAATCAAGCACCTATATGAAAGAACTAAACATTGCATTGACTTACAAAGATTGCATATTGAAAGCTAAAAAGCAAGAATATTGTTTTCTTCAATTTTAGGGTCCGTACGAACTTAAAACTTTACAGACGAACTGTGAATGTGATGAATAATGAAAGTAGAACTCTTAATACGAGTATATTTTCATACTTTTTTTTTAATAATAAACAACTGCGTAGTGCATGATCAGATTTTTGAAAACTGAAAATCAATTTTTATGAACTTCTTGCTTCCCATAAGCAGTATTCTCATTAAGATCAGTTGTGAAACTGAAAACATTTAATAACTGGTTCGTTGCCTCAATAAACGATAATTTGGTTATATATAAATAAACGTGATTTGATAATAATGAACTTGATTCAAACCCTGAATAAACGAGATTTGATTGGTTACTAATTAGGTTAATTCGGATAATTCATGAAAGGCATGAAATTTCCACTTTAACAAACGGTTCGCCGAAATTATGAATTTAAAAAACAGTACTTCATACCGATGTACAGTCCAAACGGAACTGCATCCCGACCATGCGAAACAGGGAATCTACCATTGATTATCATATGTTTTAGTGAAATTTTCACCAGTTTATATTACGTCAAAATTTACTGACTTATATTCTCATTATCATATATTAAAATTGTAGAGACATTAGGTTATTTCGAAGCAGGAGACATGAAAAATGAGCAGCACCTTCGCCGGGAATCGAACCACGGACCTCTCGGTTACGCGTCGAGCATGCAGACCACTACACCACGAAGGCATGCAAAGAAGGCGGGAGAAATACCTTATAAAATTAAAGGGTTTAAACGATTTACGGTAATTTATATTTAAAATGTGTTTCGAACTTTTTATGTCTAAAATTTTATATTTTATTTCGATGGAGGTCTACCTGAAAAACAGTTTAGGAAGATTAATGTAAATAAACACTATTGTTTTAATATAAGCACTATTTAACATTAAAATATGTGTTCAAAATTTTGGCTGAATAAAAGTGTATATTGTGTGCCCTGTAACTCCAACATACAGTTCAAATTGGTATTTACATATGTATATATGACGCTAAGTAAAATGAACGGACACTACAGTAATATTACCAATAATAGTAGCACTGTAACTTATTGCAGAAGAGTTGTAATGGTCGATAACTGAATTTCAGAATATCGTCATTTGCAACTGATAAGAAAAGTAGTAAGACGTCTGATAAGCGAAATTGAATTAACATTAGTGCTTTTACCTTCGCAGCAGAGTGGCGCAGTGGAAGCGTGCTGGGCCCATAACCCAGAGGTCCGTGGATCGAAACCACGCTCTGCTAGTTTTTTTTTTAACTTTTCCTCCGGCGCCGAAAGAATGCCTCCGCCCCAAACAAGTAAGTAAAAATTGTGAAAAAAATTAATTTTTTAAATATGTGTTACACTCTTCAAACAATAAACTCTTTGAAATACTAATTTTACTGTATAAATATCTCATTGCGGATCATTCAATTATTACATTGCAATCTATGCTCTCTGAAAATCTGATAAAAATAAATAAATTTAGACAATTTTCAGAAAATCATATCAGACTAATAAACTGGCAAACTGAGTGAAGTTTGCAACTAAAAATCTGCGAAAGAAAAATACTTTTTTGCATAAGAATACATTTTAGTTTAAATTATCACCGACAGATGTCGCATCTCATTTGTTTGATATATTCAGAACAAACCCGCAAAAAATATCTTGGCAAGGAGTGCTATTTTTGCTGCTATTTTTATCTTTTACTCTTTATTATAACATATTATTATGTTATAATAAAATATTATACTATTTTGCACGCGTATTACTTACACGTATTTAAGTACTTACACCTTAATTAAGTATTTTACTTGTGCAGCAATAGCAAATTCAGATTTAGAATTTCTTTGCTTTTGTTTTCGCTGTAATCAAGTTCATTGAATTTTCGTAATTTGGCATGAAACGTAATCACCATACAGGTCACAAAACGTTTCCTGCTCGCATCACCAACAGATGACGAGGTTTATATCACCGTATAAATAAAGGTCAGAAAATTTTAGATTATGCAATATTTATTCATTTATACTTGCGAATTTATTTACAATACTACTACCACTGCAGGAAATCCTCTTCAGCTCTCAACTGCGCATCACCTGTTAAAGGGTTTAAATTCGCACATTTTTGCGATACTAACAATACCCCGCCATCTATTGGTAAAAACTGAGCTAAAATGCTCCTTATGCTCCTCCTTCCCAACGAAATAAAAAATCTGCCTCTGTGATTATGAGTAAATCGCATTTTACATTAATTTGGCTAGATTATATCATTTTTTAATGTCCATATTTATGGAAAAACCTGTTTCTTCGTGTTCTGTTTTTACAATATTTCTTCGTTAAAGTTTTCGCAATAAATATGGAGAACATTTTCCTAACGAGAGTTCCTGCATTGAGCTCATTTTCTTGACGTTCTTATAGCGTAGTGTACGGGCCGTTGAATATCTAATTTATAGGTCTTGGGCTCGAATCATGGCTAGGATATTTAATTTGGTGACTGCACCGGTGCTTGAGACCGCTGAATGATGTGAGTTCGACCCGGGCTCGAACCCAGCGGAAAGTTGTGGGTGCATGTTTCGATTTTGTGGTTTTCCCATTGTGTAACGTGAATATAACAAGTCTTCCTTAGAAATTTCTCCACGAAAGCATCTCTTTCTCTTAGGCAGACATCTTTCGTACGCTTTTCTGTATTTAAGTAGCCCATGATCTTAAACATGGAGATTTAAATCTAGAATATATTTTTCAAACTCTTTCCGGTTTGTGCGACGCATTTTTAGTTTGGCACGACTGCTTCGCATTTTTTGGGGGGCAGGGGCTGAAAATTTGAATGAAACTCTTAATCACATACACACTGATGTAAATTCAACAATTAATCAACATTTAACAGAAATTAGCAGTTTTCAAAATACAAATCGGAATTTAACGCATGCAGTTTTTATTTTTAACTTCTTCTTATGTATTTATGTATTTAAGAAAGAATGTAGACGTTTCTTCGGTACTTACGTAAAAATACGTCGACCATTTTTGCCTATTAAAGAAAAGACGCCAAACTACGTTATTTTTCGCCAAAAATGGAAAAGTCTTCTTCAAACACGCTGGGTTTGGTGTAACTTCGATTACACGTGTTAGTTATTATTCTTCACTAAAGACTCCTTTTTTCCTCTATCACACATTTTCAGGAGAAAAAAAAAATAATAACAAATAAAATAAAATTTGGGGCCTGCCTACTACAGAAGAGCATGCTGTTGAATATGTCCAAAGTTATGGAATCTTACCGGCCTCAAAAAACTGTGTTAATGGCCACAATATGCCGATATTATGGAAAAAATAATGGGAATTTTTAATAAAAATTAAATATAAATAAATGATAATATAATAAAATTGAAAGAAAAATGAGAACGTTTTTTCTTGTATTTAGTAAATGGGTTTTTTTGGTTTGGCGCGATTGGCGCCGTCTCTTGTGATGGACGGGATTTTCCGTAAGTAACATATCTTCCGTATTTATTTGGATAAAATACTTCCTTCTGTTCACAAATACACAAATTCGGACTTGGAACAGGATAGCATCATCAATTAAAAGTTATAGCTTTAAGTAAATCACAAGTGTAGGAGTGGTTTTCTAGATTAAAGAAAAAGTGAGTCAGGGCTGTTAATAAATATCTTCAAAAGACCATGACCATATTTTTGAAGCAACGTTCTCCGCCCGCTTTCGCAGGATGAGTTTCTATATTTCGAGTAGTGAACAAAACATCGGGAAAAGTGTATCATTGCTGGTGAAGAACACTTTGAAGTGGTTCTAAGTGTATAAGTGTAATATAAATTCGTAGTGCTTGTTAAGACTTATACATTCGTATAGAAAGGTTACGGCCACTCGAAATAAGTGCACCAACGGCTAGAAATTGTAGATGAGTGGTACGATGAGAGCAGAATGACATATGATATTAAAACAACAGTTCATTAACAGTTCTCCATTAACTGTCCTACCTTTTTGCTGAAAACAACAGCGCCAAACGTACATGTATTTGTGTATATATATATACATATATACACTCACGTTTGTGAAAATTGCAACACCAAGAAGGAATCGTCATAATTGAATGCAATTTAATACACAGTTGAGTGGTAGTGGTACAAATAAATGATTAAATGTTCAAAGCAAACAAACAAGAACAAGAGATCAGAATCAGTATTTTGTGTGGCCACCACGCGCCGCAATAAGTGCTGCTACACGACGTGGCATGGAGTCAAACAAAGTTTGAATGTCTGACTGAGGAAGAGCATTCCATATCGTTTGTACGCGTACCCAAAGTTCGTCTGCAGACGCAACAGGACGAGGATCACGAGCAAGACGCCGACCAATGACATCCCACACATGTTCAATTGGCGACATATCCGGGGAACACGCAGGCCAAGGAAGAAGCTGTACCTGCTGCGCTGCAAAGAAGGATTTAACAATCCGAGCAGTATGAGGGCGGGCATTGTCCTGTTGAAATACAGCGCCTGGCAAGCTTTGAAGGAAGGGAACAGCTTCGGGCTGTAGAACTTCACGGATATACCGGTTGCTGTTCAGATTGCCCACAATTCGTAGCAATTGAGATCGTCTATGATATGCTATGGCGCCCCAGACCATAACTCCGGGTGTTCGTCCACTGTGGCGTTCGATAATGCACTCCGGAAGGTGGCGTTCACCGGCATAGCGTCTGACACGAATGCGGCCATCATGGTACCACAAATTAAAGCGGGATTCGTCAGAAAACACGACATGCTGCCAATCAGCACGCCAGTCTCTATGCTGATTGGCCCATTGTAGCCGCAGGCGGCGATGGTCGTGCGTTAGGGGGATCCTGTATAAAGGAGTCCGTGCGCGCAGTCCACACTGCAGCAGACGTCTACGAATTGATGAAGCACACAATGAAACACCTGTAGCTATTGACCACAGTGCTGCCAATTGTCTAGAGGAAGCTGTACGGTCCGTCCGCGCCATGCGGACCAGGTGTCTATCATCGCGAGCTGACGTCACATTTCGGGGTCCACTCCCGGATTTCCGAGTTGTCCGACACTCGTCCGTCCACTGCTTCCAAACGCGCATCACTGTGCTGCTGTTACGCTGCACACGAGAGGCTACTGCACGATACGACAATCCGGCTTCACGAAGGCCGATGATTCTTCCTCGTTCAAACTCTGTAAGTTGTTCAAATCTCGCTCTCTTTCGTCGACGAGGCATAAGTACAGATTGAGTTAACGTTTACCACTAGCAGATAACCACCGATAACCATACACGCCTCGCTACAGCCGTCTATTTATTCGGATCCATCAGCCGTTCAGAGGGCGCTGCTCAGCATACGCATGCGCTACGGATTTGCAATTCTAATCATTTGCATATCATGCGCTACTTTGCATTTCCTGAAAATTTCAGCTCACTCGCGTAAGTCCTTCATGGTGTTGCAATTTTCACAAACGTGAGTGTATATGCATATGTGTATACCAGCCTCTTACTCTTCTCGGTGAGCTCTGTTTTATTATCCTCATATATTGGTAAATTGTGCATTTTTTCTTTTAAAGTGATTTAATTATGTGGTTTTTTATGTTCTGGTTAAGGTAATACACTTTTAGTTATTCATGCAATATTTGTAGAATTATAAACAATTTAAAATGTAACTCGGGCTAGGCCTAACGTGGCAATTGTTTGTTCACATTAAGCGTAACTCTTATTAGCATAGTGAATTAAGTCAGTTGGTGCACCAACTTCAATGTCTTTTGCCTATTGGAACTAAAAGTTTATATTTTTGCGCTTCGAAAATTTTGTCTTCAAGCCCGTAGGCCGAATTGCTTGTTTTTACGTAGAAACTCTCATTTTAATTGCAAAAATTGTTTTTTTCAATTGTTTTTGACTATATTTGGTATTTTAGATTTTCTGTATATCACAATTCTTAATGAAGAAGTTTTGAGTTTTTATAGTATATTTTTACCTTGCCGCGAAGTGAGAATTGAATTGAATGAATGAGAAATATATCTCTAAGGAAATTCGATGAAATAAGTTTAAGTGAGGTTCAGCAAAAAGTGTGTATAATTTAATAGGCCGTAGAAGTAAGTCATGTGTTATCGACATCAATATTTTTTATTTTAAAGTCGTGTTCTGAAATAGGGTGAAGTACTTGTTTAATAATCTGTAACATTTAAAATACTTTATATTGATACATTTTTAAACGCTGAAATGGTCGAAAAAATCAAGCGATTTTCAAAAATTAGGCCAAAATAAAAAAAAAATTAAGCTACAATTTTTATATTTGTTTCATTTGACAGATGTTTTTTACTTCTATTCGATTCTACAAACAGTAAAATTCTGACATGTTTAGGGTGTTCGTTAGATATTTAATTTAAAAAAAAAGGAAGTTGAATTTTGAAACAGTTGCTTCACCATACCACTCGCGGCACGAATACACAATAGTTGTCATCGACAACTATTGTGTGTACAAAATTTGCACTCGATAGCTTGTGAGGCAGTCGGTTGAAAGTCGACGACAAATTTCCGACCACAGTGAAACATCATGAGTGAACGTCATTTAAAACCATTTTTGAAGTTGAAAGTACATATCTGTGGTGAACATTTCAGGAAATAAAGACCGCATAAGGACTTTTAGGGACATGCTGTGCATCAGGGATAAAAATGCGAATAAGTATGAAATATCAACTTAATCAAAAACAGTTATATTCATTTAAATTTTGCTATCTATTTAAATGAAAGTAGATTTTGTGAACAATGTAAAAACTTGCAAAAAATACTTTACTTCTACAGTAGTCGTCGCTTAACTCGGTCCAGTTGATGTTACAATTCGGATACTATCATCGAATTGCCAAGGATACGTCCGTCCGTATGTATTTCACATACCTCAAAAATGAGTAGTCGTAGAACGTTGAAATTTTTCTTGTGGGACTGCTGTAACATCTAGCTGTGCACCTTCGTTTTTTATTCCAATCGGTGTACCCATCCCCCTTACCGGGTGTAAAGGACCTCACACAGTCTTTATTTCCGCAATCGAGGTTCCCGTCATGTACTTCCAATTACATAAGTGTTTTAAATGACCAAAATATTCATGTTTTGACGATGTCAAATTAAAAAAAAATTGGCCAAACAACGGAATTTTAATATGATCTCTGTATTTATAATTGGGAAAGTTTTTTACTCGTTACGAAAAAATAAAATTTTGAGAAGTTTGCGTCCCGTACCACAAAAATTTGCAGGGTTATTTAATTTCAAAATTTGTTATTTTGGATGTCCTTTTCAACTTGTCTTGATTATATTAATTAAGTAAGAATAATTTGAGGAAATAAATTTTCACGAAGTGCGGCCAAAAATGTACATAATTTAATGGACCGCACAAGGAAATCATGTGGTATCCATATCAGATTTTTTTTTTTGAGAATGCACTGTTCCAGTTTACATTAATTTTCTGTGAGCTATCGGGTATAATAAAGCAAATCTAAACCTAACCTAATCTGGATTTATTTTAGATTTTAATAGCTCATTTGTGTGATTTGCTACAACATGCAACTTTTACAAACATAGATCGGTTACACTAGGAAGTATGCTTCCTCGTTAAATAACCTAACTTACATGCAAAAGCTAGAAATCGACAATCCACAAAATCCGCACTGCATATCGCGGTAATATGGAGTAGAATCGACACTAACATGCGATGCACACGATCAAAAAGAAACTTTAATAATGGTATAATAATGAGTAAAATGACAGATGCAAGTTTATCTCCTACACAGATCTGCCACTGTTACTAAAGAGAGTCAAAACTGTCATATCATGGACATTGCATAGGATCGAAACTGCGCAGAATTGACACCGGAATGGGATCAAAGCCATGCCGGATCAAGCCAAGTAGGTTATGTAGTCGACATCAGCACAGCTTACACAAGATTTATAATTAGCAGCAATATATAATCAAGAAGGAAAGAATTTAATTAAATTATTCCTTTTTAAGAATACCTGTACAGACTCGACACCAGACTGTAATCAGTACCGGTTTAAACCAGTAATCTAAGTAGTCCGAGGATCGAAGTTTTTTTGAGTCGCAGACTTTCCATTGCCCAGTGTAGGCTGTCAAAAACATTATAATGTGTACTGCAAACAAATGCGTAGTATTTGTAATACAGAAGTAAAATAAAAAAACCTGATGTGTACACCACATGACTTCCTTGTACGGAAAATTAAATTATACGCATTTTGCATGTCATTTAAACTTATTGGATTGAATTAAATCTACTTCATCGATAGCCCATAAACCACAACAGAATAAATGCACTCTTTAAAATTCATTATATTTGTTTACCACAGCGACACTCTGGCGCTAGCTTCGCTTAACAGCGTTACGTCTCATTCATTTTATAACTCATTAGAATGCACAAAAATTATGTATATCATCTGTAGAATTAACTTATCTTTGCCACACGTTCTATTCAAAGACTATAATAAATCTAAAATGATGTGTAAAAGAAATTAAACAAACAAACACACACACACACACGCACACACGCACAAAAAAAGAAACCTCTTTTTCACAGACGATTCAGTATTTCTCATTCAATTAATTTAGTTCTCACTTCGCGACAAGGCAAAAATACATAAAAATTCAAAATATCTACATTAAAAATTACGAAGTAAATCTTAAACACTTATTTCTTCGAATAAATTCTGGCATGATTTAATTCGCAATACTAAAATAAGGCGTTATCTTTGTTGTTTCAAAGCTTAGTTTCTCTAGATTGGCAACAAATGCAATACTCTCCTAAGTTTCAAATGTAAACAAATATGTCCGCCATGAGAAAAATGATTAGGCTTAGACGGAATTAAATGACTTCTAAATTGTTGATAATTCTACAAATCTTGCATGCAAATTTACTAAAGGCATAAAAACTAACCGGAAGATAAGAACAACATAATTCAATCATTTTTAAAACAAAAAATGCACAATTTACCAACATATAAGTATAAAAAAACTAAGCTCACTGAGCCGAGTAACAGAGTATATATATATGTATATATATACATAACTTGATATACTTTTGATGCGGCCGATTGCAGCGACAATAGGAGGTGGAGATCTACATGTTATAGCAGTCCTATATACAAAATTTGAACGTTCTGAGGCTACTCGTTTTTCAATTATACATACGCACAGACGCGACGAAAAAATCTCTTCAGAATCCGTTTTAAATCAGTTCTATAATTTTTTTTGCGGAAAAGAGTCCTTTATTCTGTTCTTGCGTACGAATGTCACTCAAAAACATCGTTAAATTGCATTCGATAGCGTTTAAAATAAGTATTTTTTTGAAATATGATACCGGAAATTTTTCGCAATTACAGTATTTCCTTTTTACTTCGTACGAGGAAGTAAAAAGTGGTATAAAAAAAGAATTATAAATAGTATTAACAAAATTATAAATGGTATTTATAAAAAAAGATTTATTAATCGCATTTTTTTATTTGGGCCCAAATAAATGCAGCACAGGGATCTTATATTAAAAAAAGCAACGAAAAACAAACGTGTGTGCCGTAGACACACTGAACAACACATCAATATTTACATTAACGTGCTTTTTTTTTATATGTGTCATACTTTTTTTTACATGCGCTATGCTATTTATATTTGGGACGCAAATTGATGAAGATTGCGGATTTGCTCCAGGTATGTTGCCTGTAAACATTGTTACTGCTTGGAGTTGTAAAAAAGGTTCAAAATTTTTGGCTAATTTTTTTGCTCTTCTAGCATATTTATACATAAAGTTTATAGAGATTGCTAACAGACAAATATACTAACTCAGTATTATGAAAACAAGCGGACTTCCTTGTGAAAAGAGGTGCTACCACTACAACATCTTAATATAGTGATTTCTTATTGGAGGATCAAACTGATTTTAAAAAGTTTATTCACGTCTAATATCTTACGAGATCTTCAGATTCGTACAGCTTTAAAAAGTTGGAAAATGGTAAGTCCTTCTCTTATTCCTGATAGCTCAAGACGCAATGCATTTGTGGCTTTTCCTCTGTCTACAGGACATGATTGCCTTGCCGCCCACCTGCTCGGCATAGGCATTTCAAGCGATCCTATTTGCCTACTTTGTAATTCTGAAGAAGGAATGGACAGGGACCACCTGCTTCGATGTGAGGCTCTTCGTGGTCTTACAGAGAAGTCGAGATACTGGGAGGCAAGAGCGTTTCTTAGGCAATGATTTCTCTCTTTTTGTTCTTAGTTCTATTGTTTGTAAGATTTTAGTTCTTTGTAACTTTTTACCTAGCCATTAGAAATTAAAAAATATATATATCTGAAAGGTTTTCTTATTTTAAATTACGTCCAAAGGGGCGTTTTTTCAACATTTTGTGTGTTACCTTTATTTAGTAAATATTATGTTCTTCGCACTTAAACCATAAAATTCAGTTCAAGAGCAATATCGCAAAATAATTTTAAAATGAGCATATTTGTAGAGGCGCCGATACACATTCTCACGCGCAATAGATAAAATCGTGTTTTCTGTATAACGTTGTCATTGCTCGCTTTGAACTCATGGAATTTATTAATCAAAATCTCGTTAAAGTTTTATAAAATATGAAATTGATAATAAAACAAATCCCAAATTTCAAATTTGAGCTTCCAGATGCCTATATTCGCAGGAGGATTACGTTATTCAAAATTAGATGGCTCTAGGTACCGTTATTTTATCACATTGCCAGAAACATACATATATTTATGCTGATTCTTCATTACTTAATTTCTTCAAATATAATACAGCGCGATAACATTTGGTGGCAACAATTTGAAGAGTGAAACGGACATTCAGAGTGATTCGACGCAAAATCGCAAATCGAAAACAACGGACAAAGCCTGACTGGACTAAAAAGAAGGGAAAAAAAAAAAAAAAACTTTTATTTTGGAAAACAGATAACATGTTATTTTTGTATATCTAAAATCGTGAATTTTAACATTCTGATGATAAAATCGATAGGTTCTGTAAGCCTTATTATTATTATTATTATTATCTAATTTTATGATTTGTTTTCTGTGCCCTGTTTTGATGTTCATTTTAAGATATTATAAGATGACTAGCTTTGAGTACAAGTTGACTGCTTTATTTATTGTTTATTTCAGTTATTACTTATTGTTACTTTAGTTATTACTAGCGGAAGTATCCGATACCAGTTAATTTAGATTGAAAGTAGTGTATCTAACAACAGAGAGAACGATACCGCTGTAATCCTTCTCTAATAACGATGCAAAAAGTACGATTCATAGTCCTACATTTTTCACTCTCATGCGATATGAAACCCACATACAAAATTTCCATAGAAAATTAAACTAATTCTCTCTCATTATATCAGCAACAATGACACGCAGGTTTTAATGATTTTCTTCTTTTTAGATTTACAAAGGTCATAAAGCTCATTTTTATTTGCAAAGGTCGTAAAAGCTCAAGTTCCATCCAATATTTCACTTATATTCAATTTTAGTCGATTAAAAGTGGCAAAAAATTGATCATAATTGATGAGAAATCAATAACGAGAACACACACACAGAAATTCTTGTTTATATATAGAGAGATTTTGTAACACTTGCAAATTTTTCATTAATAAACTGTACCATTTGAAAAGCGAGCACTTTTCGAAATAAAGCATTTTTATCTTCAACGCGCGAGACTGTTGCTATTCGGAAAAATGAATGCGGAAATTAATATTTTTAATTAATATCTCAGTTGATTAAAGTCGTACGAAGATGGAAAGAGAGAAAGTGGCTTCTCACGAATTTTTGGAATCGAGAATAATGTATTTAAGGTTTGGCAATGTTATTTTTATTACATTGTGAAACTGAGAAATTTTTTATTAACAAACTCTACAATTTGAAAGCGAGCAGTGGCAACACTTCTGGAAATAAAGCATTAATCTCCAACGTGCGTAACTGTTGCCTGTCGGAAAAATGAGGGCGAAAATTAGCGTTTTCAGAGTTTTTAATTAATATCTTTGATTTTAGTTTTTTTTTTTTTTTTTTTTTTAGGCGTTGACCATTTCCAGCACCCAGGAAAGAATTGCAGAAAGGTTGGTGACGATAGCAGTAGTAGTGACTGAGTTAATCGCGAACAAACACACAAACATACGTTCTTCTTTTCATATATAGATTTCCAAATTTAGCCATGAGATCAGATAAAGTAATAAAGGTTTTCTAATTCAACACTTTGAACAGCCAATATACAAAATACTTGATTTTCCTTGGCCAATGCCCTTTCAATTGCTTTCAAATATATATTTTTTTTAATTTAAAACTGAGGAAATTTCATGACTTTGAAGAAATGCTGCTCATAAAAAGACGATCTTATTAAGATAATGAAGAAAACTTTCAGCGATTTTCCAGGATTAGATTACATGCTTATTATTGTGATAGATGTGAGCATCGAAAATACCACGGCAGGTGTAGTTCTAAATGTCTTTCAAATGTGAACTGTTGTAATTGCAGGAAGTTTGAATGTAATAGAAATGTAAGATATTTTAATAGTTAAGTATTGAGTATGGATTGGTTTTAAACTACAAAATCATTTTAAATCAAAAGACTTATTACTATAATTAATACATTTTAACTTAACGCTTAAAAATTATCAAATTGTATGATAATAATAAACTTAAAAAAAAAAAAAAAAAAAAAATAAAAATTTTTA
>KK116222.1:114625-126939 GCA_000611955.2 Stegodyphus mimosarum
AATAATAATAATAATAACATGCATACATTTATGCAGATTTTTCATTTTTTAAACTTTAATGCAGAGCGATAACATTTAGTGGCAACAATTTGAAAAGTGAATCGGGCATTCAGAGTGAATCAACACAAAATCGCAAAACGAAAGTAATAGTCCTTCGGGACTAAATCCCTTTGGACTAAAAATAAGATAATAACTTTAAAGAATGGAATGTTTTATTTTGCCACAGAATATCAGGAGATGTCAGTTTCATTGATGATAAAAAATAGGTAGAATTAAACTATTTATTGTGTTTAATGTTCCGCATTTGAAAATTATATGTCTGATTTATTTTATTATTTATTTTAATTATAAGAAATTCTGTTGTTATTTATTTTAATTCTGTTATTATTCATTTTAATTATATAAGAAATTAAATATTACACATCAATTTAAATCATTTTATTGTTTAGTTTGAAATAAGGAAGTAAGCAAAAAACATTGCTCAGGAGAGTGAAACATTATTCGTATTGCCTTGTCAAAGTTCCCGTTCAGATACTTATCTTTCTGGCTCCCGGAAAGAAACTTAATGTCTTACTAATCACGCAAGATTTATGATTAATGACATGATTAATCACTTTATCCTTGACGAAAGCATATCCAATTCCTTTTAATTTACTGACTGAACGCAAGAAATTCGGAAATATTATATTATTTTGTGTTATTTTAACTTATTGCCTCACAAAGACTTAATTGAATATTAGAATTACATTGTCTTATTTGGTCTTGTATCTTGTATTATAAAGTTCCAACAACAACAACAATTTTGGCATTCCCCGTTCCGCGAATTTAATCGCACTACATGTCCTACCCCCCGCAGAACCGAGGCCGAGGTTCAACCTCTTTCCCGGCCCCTTGAGAGGCAGGCGCAACGCACCCAATTTGGAGCGTCACTGGTCGTCAATTTGCTACCCATCAGTCGCTCGGGCGAGCCTGTCGCAGGGGGTCATTACCCAGCATACCCAGGGCGCTACCCCCCGGGCTACTAGAACCACCCTGCTCTAAGACATGCCAGACCCCGGGCCGGCCAATAAGTGACCTTTCCGGAGTCCCCAGAACCACTAGGTTCATAATTTGTAAAACCCCCGTGGCCGAGACTGCCTAGGTACAGATCCTAGCCAGTAGCTTCGCAGAGTTCTCTACGTCGACCCCAGGGGGGATTATAAAGTTCCAATTATTGCTTCACTCTTTAATAGCCTTCCTCAGCTTTAGATCATATTTTCATGACGATAATTCCCCCCTATGTATCAAATTTCTTTGCCATTTTGGGGAAACCTGCATTGTGTTGTACTCAGCGACAAAGAATTACTTCATTTAGGGCGTAAAGGAACTTTAAAAAAGAATAATATTAACCCTTAAATGCATGAATTTTTATTTTTAAAGTCAAAAATACATTACAATTGGTAATTAATGGCACAGCGATGCGGATTAATAACAACAAGCAATGGACTGTATTAAAAATACGATTTTATTCTCGAGCTAAAAAGAGAAATTGCGTTGTGAATCCAGGTAAACAGAACATCTACTCTCGACTCCAAAGTAGTAACGTGATTGACTTAATAAATCTGCGTTCGTAATAGCAGCGTCATCTACGAACTTAAATTTAATAGTAACAATTGGTATCAACTAAACCAGGAAAAATCCTAAAAAAATTCTAAAGTAAGTTTTTATTCCAATTTTTGAAAAAATATTATTAGCTTTTACAAATTAACTTTTCCAAAAAAAATATGATAGGCAAACGTGTAATAACAATTTTACGAAGTAATACATATTTTACACACTTGTTCAAACAATTTTAAAACTTTGAATACATTAAAATAAAAACAAACACAAAATCAAAAATTCGTAAACACAAATGATGTCCACACTCTACACATCAACTCACACAATAATGACCGTTACAACGTTAGTGGTGGCATCACACTGAAACTTTCTAAACTATATACGTAAACAGTATATGTCCCCTTGATTACACTATGCAGTAAGCTAAAATTTGTGTTTTAATTTTATTTAGATGACTAGGTATGAATATGTTGCCAAATGGCAACTACATTCACTTAAGGGTTAATGAAAGTTTTTAAGAGTTCTCGAACTTAAATTTCATTTTAAAAATCCTGGGGGGTAACCAAACCCTGGGATTCAGCCTATGGTACTTAACATGGCATGAAATTATGCTATAATTTTTTCAAAACCCTGTTTTTCTTATTATAAAAACTGCAAACTCATTTTAAAAACTTATAGAGCAGGTGTTGAGAGTTCCTTTTAAGTAACGTTGTTCGCAAAGCTCGAGACGTTTTCTTAATCGATCTCAGAAAGATCTAGCGATGCCTTACATAGCAACAAGTCCTGCATCTTGACGCATGGTACCGGAACAGACATAATCGTAATTATATCATACAGTGTGCACGTCAGCTCGATGAAAAGTTACCTCTTCAGAACAATAGACAAGACTAACAGAAGCTGCTGATTCCTTCCTCCACACGTTCTCTTGATTTAAGACTCTTGGACTTGTATTTTAGGCATCCGGGTGGCCTTTGAAAAAAATTTGAAATGGCACGTACATTACTTCAGCCAGTGTTGTTCGAACAGCGGTTGTGCATCGTTAGAAATATCTAGACCAATGGTTCTTAGACTGTTTTGCCCATGCATTCCTTTCACCATGGCTAAATCATTCTCCTTCTCCTTCCAAAACTCGAAGCATATGTACATTTGCTTTGAAAAATACATACGTGTATTTATTTGGTTATCTTTAATGCGTTTCAGAAATTAAGAAACGTTAATATAAAAAATGTTGATAAACACCAAAACTTGAGTAAAAGTAATTTTTGTATTCACAAACTAAAAGTAAATACGTAATATTTAAATAAAAGGCTGCACACATTTCCCCTGAAATTATGAAGCTGGTTGAGAACCCTGACCTAGATACTTATCATCGATTTTGAGCACTTGCTGGTTCATGATGATCCCTCTGTATAACAAATTAAATCTGCATTAACAAAAAAGTCCCTGTGTATTACAAATCCTGCAAATTATAAGGTATAATAATTTAATTCCCAAAATGTGGTTGTTGTTGTATTCGTGAAATAATTATATCGATGTCACATAAATATTCATACTTTAGCTTGCTTGAATTTATGCATAAATGAATTTTAAAAGTGTACAACTAAATACACAGTCCAGTCACATTAATGTGACCACCACGTACTTTCCATGTCAGAGTTAAATAACCAATCACAGAAGGCAGGTGGCAGCACAGTGCAGTTGAGCGTATATAAAGGGTGTGTGAGGGCTTCGGAAAACATTTCAATCGTTGGCGTAATGCAGAAACGAAGCGATTTATCCGACTTCCAAAAGGGCATGATCATTGGCTTTCGGGCCAAGGGTGGAAGCATTTCCGAAACGGCTGAGTTTGTGAACTGTTCGCGTGCCGCCGTGGTAAAAGTGTACCGTGCATGGCAAAATGGGACTGTCCAAAATCAGCGACGTGGCAAATGTGGTGCACCACGGGCCATAGATGACAGAGGCGAACGACGGTTGCGGAGATGCGTTCGGGCAGATAGACGGGCTACCGTTGAGCAACTGACCACCAAAATGAACCAAGGGGCTACCAAAAGTGTCTCCCAAAGTACTATTCAGCGAACATTGCTGCGTCTGGGCCTCCGAAGCAGACGCCTGGTTCGTGCACCTATGCTGACTGCTGTTCATCGACGGCGAAGGCTAGAATTTGCACGCCAGTACAGCAGCTGGACGTCCACTGAGTGGCGACAGGTTGCGTTTTCGGATGAATCGCGTTTTATGCTCCATCGGACAGATGGACGTTGGCGTATAAGGCGTGAAACCTCTGAAAGGAACCACCCTGCAACCATTGCCGGAACGGTCCAAGCTGGAGGCGGGAGCATTATGGTCTGGGGAATGTTTTCCTGGCATTCTCTAGGTTCACTGATCATTGTGGAAGGCACAATGGATCAATACAAGTACGCATCTGTCCTTGCGGACCATGTTCACCCCTACATGCGCATTGTTTTTCCTCAGGATGATGGCATCTTCCAGCAGGACAATGCGAGGTGCCATACAGCTGACAGTGTACGTGCGTGGTTCGAAGAGCACCAGGATGAGTTTACCGTCCTCCCCTGGCCAGCAAACTCACCTGACTTAAACCCAATCGAGCATCTGTGGGACCATCTCGATCGAGTTGTTCGCGCCATGGATCCTCAACCGCGTAATCTAGCGCAGCTGGCCACGGCATTAGAGTCGGCATGGCTCAACATCCCAGAGAACACCTTCAGGGACCTATGTGACTCTCTTCCTGCACGTCTCGCAGCAGTCCGCTCTGCGAAAGGTGGTTATTCTGGCTTTTGACAGATGGTCACATTAATGTGACTGGACTGTGTATTAATCAGATCCTCAAAAGATGATAGATAACTATGTGGCCCTTTCGGAGTAAAAATGTGCCGTCAAAACTTAAAGTAGCAAATCAATATCTAATTCTGTGTTAAAACTGTGAATTGAGTTACAAACATTAGAAATGTTGAAAAAGGTTTATAGTGAAGATAATATTTAAAAAAAAAGAAAAAAGAAAAAAAGAAAGAAAGAAAAGAAAGAGCGAAAAATCTAAAAGGTTTCAGATTTTAAATTACCTCCAAAGGGTTTTTTTTAGCATTTTGTGTGTTACTTTTATTTATTAAATATCATGTTCTTCGCACTTAAACCAGAAAATTCAGTTCAAGAACAATATCGTAAAATAATTTTAAACGGAGCATATCTTTAGAATTTCCCATACGCAGTCTCGCGCGCTGGAGATAAAAAAGTGTTTTTTCTGTACAACTTTGCCATTGCTCGCTTTGAAATCCTTGACTATGTTAATCAAAAATTCGTTCAAGTTTTACAAAATATGAAATCGATAATAAAACAAATTCCAAATTTCAAATTTGGGCTTCCAGATGCCTATATTCGCAGTAGGATAACTACATTCAAAATTCGATGGCTCTAGGTACTGTTGTTTTATCACAATGTGAGAAACGTAGGTACATTTATGCAGATTCTTCATTATTTAAATTTCTTTAAATATAATACAGGGCCATAATATTTGGTGGCAACAATTTGAAAAGTGAAACAAAAAGCCGAAACGAAATGCCAAAACAAAACGCCAAAGCAAAATGCCAAAACGAAATTAATAGTCCTTCTGGGCAAATTGCCCCTTTGGACTAAAAAAATTTACTTGAATTGCATAAGAGATTTGTCAGAAGATGTGACAGATGATTTCCGAAGCATGCGATTTAATTCAAAAAGATATTAAATGAGATTGTTATCTGAAGAACTGCAGATTAGTCGAAAAACAAATGGATTCATTTTAGCTGAATAATTGCATAAGAAGAATTTGCTAAGTTAATAACTGCGATTCACAACTTCAGTGTATTTCTTGAGACGCACTTTCTGTACAATTTATCTCCTTGTGATTTCTAGCTGTTTCCTAAATTTAAAGTTACACTGAAGATTCCAAAATTTCCTAATATGACGTAGATACGGAATACGATACACGTAATACGATACGGAATACGATACATCCAACAGAATACGATACACGTAATCGATAATATTTCACAAAATGAGTTCCAGGATTGCTTCCAGAAATGAGAGTGCCGTCTAATTCAGTACATAGGCCCAGAGCAGGAGTACTTTGAAGGCAATGGTATCCACTAGTATTAGTTCCACACATATAAATTAAACACGCATGCCTGGCTTTAAAGACGTATTATAAATTACATAAACAGGAGATACAGTATATTGCCATTAATGTGAAAATGAAATCTGAGTTGTAGCAACAGTGAGTCATCGACATCTGACTGTCCAGTAAAAGGACAAGAGTTCTTTGTCCTCTTGTTAGACCTTTTACTATATATATATATATTATACATACAGTAAAGAAACAGAAATGTGATTAAATTACAAAACTCTAATTCCGACCATGACAATGGCAAAACTTACAGGTATCGAATCTCGATTCCTCCGTTGTTTGGTAACGTCAAACCAATAGGCCTTAGTAGTAGGAAACGGACAGTTCAGCGACAGGACCTCAAACTTGCAGGCGGAGGCCGGAGCTTACTCATACGCGATAACTGATATGAAGGAGTGTCTTATGATAGATAAGATACGTCACAATTTGATAAAATGTTATCTTTTAGTGATTTTCCGGCTGTAATTACCTATGATTTTAGGGTTTGTATATTTTTCTTCCTATCCCAGCTATTTTATGAGGTTCAACTAATTAAATTTAAAGTTTTACCTCAGAACCCCACGAACACTTAACAAGCGAATAATCGCTTAAGTGCGAACAGAACACGTGAGACTTCAGAAGGGTTTAAAACCTTTTATTACTCAGTATATTTGCAAGTTAGTCCGACTTGGAACTTTACATAAAGCCGCCACTCGGGCTTGAGTTTAAATACTAATAATTTGAACTAAAATTAGCTTAACTAAAGCTCTTAAGGGATATAGCCGAAGCTATCAAAATCTAACTAGTTGACCCCTGAGTATTAATTAAATCGGCGAAGCCTAGCAAGGGCCTAAGATATGGCCGAGCGTAATAACAGTTAAAAGAGACGTAGCCAGAAGGCAAACGCGCGCTAGTCAGAAATCAGACTCTCTCTCCTGAAGTCGGTTAAGTCACGACTTAAATAGTACTCATTCTGATTTGCATTATCTGCGTTTCTGAAATTACATTCTGGCAGGAAATTGTAAGCTGAAATTAGAATGAGATAGGAAAGATACAAAACTTAAAATAACTGTTAATTAACATAATGTAAACCTTACAATTTTAATTATGTATAATGATTAACTCTATGAACCGTTAGCAATTTCAGTTCTTACGTATGAATTTAATTATTTATTCACAAGGTCTTAATGTTAGAGGTAGTTTTTAAATTTCTTCCGTATATTTTAAGCTTTATAGTTTAATATGCACTCTTACTTTTAACGCATTTCTTATATTTTCTATTTATATTACCAGATTTATTTTCTGTAACCTGAATTACATTACTAATTTGATTGTTTATTTCATTTATTGCAGAACTTTTTTCGTACCTTTTAATAAACATCTTAATTTTAACTTATTTCTTGTATTTTATGATCATATACATGACCTTTATTTAAATGAAACGTAATTTTTAACTTCTTGCGTACTCTTTAGCGTTTTTAGTTTCTAACGTTCTCTGAATTTTAAATAATTTATATTATATAATATAATTCATATTTATTATATAATTAAATCATATACATTTATATCGCAATAATTTTAAATAATTAATAATATTATATTTTCATACCATACACATAACTTTCATTTAATTTTTAACTATTTTCATACATTTTAATCTTTGTGATTTCCAACATACTCTAAATTTCAATTTATTTCTTTTATTTTCTGAGCATATACATATCTTTAATTTAATTTCAAATATAATATTTTTACTTATTTCTTACATTTTAACCTTCGTCACTTTTAACGTAGTCTGATTTTTAGCATATTTAGTATATTTTCTCACCATGTACATGATCTTTATTTAATTTGAGATGTATTTTTTAAAAATATTTTTGACGCTTATTCTTTCTAGTTTCCAACATATTATGAATTTTAATTCATTTTTTATAATTTTCAATCATAATAACGCTTTTGATTTTACTTATTTTACTATTAGATTTAGTTTTACATGATGTTTCACATGCTTAACTTTCTTAAACATGCTGATATTTTTTATTTAAGCATTTTATTTTAAAACCATAAATTGTTATTCATATACAATTTACTGAATACTCCAAATTTAGTCTATATTTTGCAGCTCCATTTTAATCTACGTGTTATAGATTTCTCACTTTGTAATAGTCTTATCATTACTCATTCTACTACTTTACTTCATTTAGGTACAAATTAACTTAAATCGAATTTTCAACCTTTATCATTTCCTACGTATTCAGATATTCCTCGTAATTTTCAATATATTTTATATTTGAATGTGCGTATTAATTTCTCATATATTTTTAAGTTTATCTATGTTAGTAATATTTAGTTTCGAACTTCATTAACCTGTAATGTAGAATGATGTCACAGTTTTCATATGTAATTTTAGAACCATATTGATTGTTTCATGCACTCATACATAAATATTCCTTACTAATTCTAACATTTAATACCTCTTAATTCAGTATTTTTCTCTAATTCATATGATTTTTTTTACACTTTAAATGAGTTTCAAAAATTAAATTGACTTTAAATTGACTACGTGAATTTTAATTTATTACCTTTCTCCTGAACTAATTACGACTACTTCTGCTTTCATGGGTAACTTTGAAGAGGAAATAACAACTATTTACATGACACGTACAATGGAGTTCGTAAATTCAACATTTCCAGTATCGAATAAAAAGTGAATTACCCAGTGTTCAACATTTTACTCAATGGTTTCCATTTTATGTTGAAATTTTGCTTTATTCATATACTTTTATTCCTAGCACATAACGTTAACACGTTTATTCGAGCTTAATTCATTTCCAACCGAATTAATTCACAGTCCAGCTTGTAGTCGATTTTATTGCTTCTTACACTAGGATTTTCTTTCATGAATGTCAATTTTTATTAATTTATTTAGCAAGTCATTTTCGTACAAATGCATCTTTTTTAGAAGACTACTATAACTTTACACAACATATTATTACCAGTACATCTATTTACAAAAGGAACCACAGAAAGAATCAGTAAGAGATACTTTACCAAAATCTACGTTATATTTTCGAATATTTTAACTTCCTTATATCCGGAATACAGAAGTTTCTTTATGAAATCCACATCATATCACCTAATATTCCTTTCTAATAACCAATTTACTGACGAATAAACCCTTTGCAAATGCATGCAAATAATGTTTCATTTTCTTATCATTATACGTGTAAGTTTGCTTTATAGAAATCATCTAAACATTGTCGAGAATTGTAATCTAATTAGCGTTGCTCAATGTTACCCTTTTTCCAAGGCGAAAACTCCAAATGCTATTCTAATTTATTCAAATTTTCCTACATTGCGTACTACCTTAATGCAGAATACTCTAGAACTATTTTCTTAGCATAATATTAAGTACTAAATAAAAAATAAGCATGCTCTATAGTAAAATATTTACTGTTTTACCCAAATAAAAATAGAGCCTTTACCGAATTTAACTTATTTACCCAACATTCCCCAAAAAATATTCTATCGAAACCAATTATATTTACCCAAAAATGAATCTTAACAGATTCTTATCGGCTTCAGATTTACTATCAGTGAGAGAACCTGAAGTTTACTTTATCTAGTCTTCTCGGTATTCGCACAAAAATCACGAATCATTTTATATACATTTAATACCACAATAACGTTCTGTTATTTCAACTAAATCAGTTAACTTTAAATTAGGATTTTTTAAAGTTTATTTATGCTGCATATTATAAGATTAATCCCAAGCGTAATCGGGGGAAAATGCAATTAAATATCCAGTACTCTAATATACCAGTAATCCCATTTGTTAAGAATCGGAAAACTTTGCCTCTTTTTGATACATGTAAAATCTTGTAATACATTAGTTTAAAATTTAGTAACAAATCATTTCCTAAGCAGTATAAAACAAAAAAGTGCATTCTTATATAACTTATCAAGCTTTAGGAAATAAGAGTAAGATAAACAGATATTCATTTAAAATCCAATAAGAAACAACCGAAGCTAAATAATAATACATTCCAATTAAAAAAAAATTTTTTTAATTAAAATATATACTTAGTAAAATTTTTTTTTTCACAAATTTTCTGTTTTTACTTGTAAATGTGACTATGAAGTTTCTTTGAAAAGTCATCGCTGTCATAAATACAACTGCAAGTATCTACATAAAGTTTTTGAGCAAGTCTTTTAAAGTCATTGACCGTGACATTCTTTTATCAGTATATAAAGCATTTTCTTCGTGATGTAACGGTAGCACACACGGCGCGTATTCGAGAGGTGCAGTTCGACTTCCGGCCAGTCCATTGCTCATTTTTCACGTTTTCTGTTTCGAAACAACCTAATGACTTTTACAAGTTGCGCCCAAACTGAAAGGTGGTGAGCGATAATTCTTCACCACCAGGATTTGGAGTTTGGGTCCCGTAATCCCCAGTCAACCTTTAAAAGGGGGAGTATATAAGGTGTCAGAAGTGGGCGCAGCCCGACCCACCCAAGCAAACAAGTTGGCCTTGCTCCCTCCTTCCAGAATATATCCGTTTTGACAGCTATCCAGTGCAATTTAACGATGTTTTTGCATAACAGCTGTACGTAAGGATAGACTAAAGAACTCTTTTTCCTCAGGCGAACTATAAAATTGATTTAAAATGGATTCAGAAGAGGTTTTTCACGGCATCTGTACGGACGTACGTATGTATGTATCTCGCATAACTCAAAAACGAGTAGCCTCAGAACGTTGAAATTTTGTATATAGGACTGCTATGAGATGTAGTTGGACTGCTATGGCATGTAGTTGGCCTTTTTGGTTGCAAACGACAGCGCCAAAAGTATATAAATATGCATATATGTATACATACACCCTTTGTTGCTCGGCTCAGTGAGCTCGGCTTTTTTAATATGTTAGTAAATTGTGCCTTTTTTGCTTTAAAAATGATTGAATTATGTTGTTCTTATCTTCTAGTAAAGGTATTTATGCCTTTAGTTAATCAGAATACAATAGCTGTAGAAATAACAACAAGTTATTTAAGTGCGACTAAACCTAATTTTTTTTATCATAACTGCCATATTTGTTTACATTTGAAACTTAACAGAATAGTCATTTAAGTCTTTCTGCACCTTCAGTGTCTTTTTGCCCAGTGGGATAAAAAGGAAATTTTTAGTTTTGTGCACCGAAATTCTGCCTTCTTGCCTGCGGAGCGAATTGCTTGGTTTTGCGTAGAAACTGTAATTTTGATTGCGTAGAAACTGTAATTTTTTTTAGATTGTTTTAATTGTATTTGGTGTTTTATGTTTTTCTATGTGTTTCAATTTTTAAGGAAGGTACTTCGAGTTTTAATGCATTTTTGCCTTGTCGCGAAGTGAGAACTGAATTCACTGAATGAGAAATATATCTTTAATGAAATTCGACGAAATAAGTTTAAATGAAATTGCAGGAAAAAAGGGCGTATAGCTTAATATTCCGTACAAGGAAGTCATGTGGTGTCCACATCAGATATTTTAAACATATAGACTTATACTTTAACAACGTGGACAGGGGAGTCGTACTTCTCGAAGGGTTTGGAGAAGCAGGTAGATAATTAGAACACGCTTCGGAAGCTTGGTTGCTTAAATATTTAAACGCTACGTTGATTCTACAAATATTACCGGCACTCATTCACAAGAATATCATATAAGTCTGCCTTTCAGATAGGCCTACCAACGGCCGAATGGTAAGATTTGTGAACACTGGTATTTCAACCGGGGTTCGATTCCAGGCCTGCGGGCTGGCTGCATGGGCATTTCTGTAGTTTTCGCCATGTGTAACGTGTATAAGAGCCAGTTCTTCCTTGAAAATCCTCCACGAAGGCATGCTTCCTCTTAGGCATATAGTCCTCGCGCGCTTTCTCGCAATCAAATCAACCAAACTTACCTTTCGTATAAATTCATCCTAGCTGTACGTAGGTTTATATTTTATTTCAAGGGAATAGAAGTTACAAACTTTACGTTTAAAAATTTAAAAGCGTAAACACAAGTCCATACTGACTGTGATATTTAGTGCGTAAACATCATACTCTTCATAACAACCATAGAGGAATGCCTCGACAGAAATTTTTGCGTGTTTTGCTCGATTCGTTACTTTAAATGCCTTGTAGCTTTTAATCAGTACCGTTTTGTTTTCGTATTTCATGTGTAATTTTAATTTTTATTTTGTACAGTAAATCCCCAAACACTGTTATAAGTTGGATTGGATTGGATTATGGCAAAGTTCATGGTCAGGATTATTCGGCTAAGATGAGTTCTTCGAGGAGAACTTTCAAACTGAAGCTGGCCGTATTTACAATACACATGCGAGAAAACCACGAAACCTCCCAGCTGTTTGTCGCGATTTGAATCCGAATCGGACGACCAGTATTCAGTGGTCTTACCGATTGGCTACTGATGAGCAAAATTCTTATATGCTCTTAGTTAGTACCTACAGATCGCCGCACAAACAGCATCTAATAAACAGTTATTACAAGATTAAAGACACTCAAAAATCTCCAATAAAAAAAAAAAAAAAAAAAAA
>KK116222.1:127910-186523 GCA_000611955.2 Stegodyphus mimosarum
ATAAAGTAAGAAATTTAGAACTACCTTTTCATAAAGACGAAAACTGAAATTCATAATTAATAAATTTCAAAAAATCTTAGAAATGCAGCAAAGAATTTTTAAAATTGTTAAAACCAAAACTTTTGAACAAGCATACTCCAATTCAAAAATCTATAAAATTTAAAGAAATTTAAAAAATCCCAATAGAATAGGATTTCAACTTCAATGTCACTTCATCACAGGAAAGGAACATTGAAACCAATTGAAATTTCTCTTCTACAAAAGTCCTTGTGAACAATATTTTGACTTTAATATCTTTTGTTTACATTTTTAGTCCAAAGGGATTTAGTCCCGAAGGACTATTACTTTCGTTTTGCGATTTTGCGTCGATTCACTCTGAATGCCCGTTTCACTTTTCAAATTGTTGCCACTAAATGTTATCGCTCTGCATTAAATTTTAAAAAATGAAAAATCTGCATAAATGTATGCATGTTTCTCGCATTGTGATAAAACCTAGAGCCATCGAATTTTGAATGACGTAATCCTACTGCGAATATGGGCATCTGGAAGCCCTAATTTTGAATTTGAAATTTGCTTTATTATCGATTTTATGTTTTGTAACATTTCAACGAATTTCTGATTAACAAACTAAATGATTTCAAAGCGAGCAATGGCAACACTGTACGGGAAAAGAAAAACATTTTTATCTCCAGCGCACGAGACTTACGGAAATTCTAAAGATATGTTCATTTTAAAATGATTTTGCGATATTGATTTTGAACTGAATTTTATGGTTTGAGTACGTAGTACATGATATTTAACAAAAAAAGGTAGCACACGAAACGTTAAAAAAACGCGCCTTTGGACGTAATTTAAAATGTGAAATCTTTCAGATTTTTTTTTTTTTTTTCTAACTGCAGCTTCTGAGTAATATTGCAGGAGCTTCAAGCAGACGTAATCGTTTTCTTTACTCTATACGTTTTTTTTTTTTGATTCATTACCTCTTCATATTATTATCTATGTTTTGTATAGTTTATGTTTCAGAGAATGGCAACATGCTATGTTGTGTTTTGAGAGTTAGTGTAACTTTGTTTTCTCGGATATTACAATAAAAATAGCATTTGTTATAGATGAATTAGAATTTTTTTCATATAGAGTATGAGTAAAACAGATATAGTTATTTTCGAGTAATAAATAGTTTCTTGACGTAACAAAATTTGGTAAGAATTTTTGAACACCTTGCTTTTCTGTATACACATTTAGCCGATGAAACATTTTAATGTATTTTAATTATAAAAGTTCACCCGAAAATTCTGGCCCTTCCTCAAAGCAAGGAAAAAACTATATTTAAATAAATTTAAATTAGAATCTTATAGCCTTAAAAAAGGAAATACCATTTAACTTAACGAAAACGAAATTGAAATAATAAAATACTTCATTGAATAAAATAAAACAAAATATTACCTTTAAACATATAGGAAATAATTTAATGTATTAAAAACGTAATTGAAATTATAAAACTTAATTGAAAAGACATAACTTAAATTCACAATAAGAAATTAAAAACCCTGAACACTTTCATTATACTACTACCGAAGTAAGGAATTTTGTTTTATTAGTAACGTATAGGTTTGCCATTTTGGCTTCATTGGCTAAATTAAAAAACCTTAGCGAGGGAGTAATCGCTCAAAGAGTTAAATGAGATGCAATTTTTAAAAGTCAAAAGGCAAGCATTAAAATATTAAATGAATAATTCTTTTAATTTTGACAAAGAAGAATAAATATGAATTGAACGAAATTAAAGTCAATTCTTACTCTTTTCTTTAAAGGGTGACTGGGGATTAGGGGACCCAATCGTCAAATCCTGTTGGTGGAGAATCATCATCCACCACCTTCTTTAGTTCGAGCGCCACTGTAGAGTTATTAGGTTATTTCGAAGCAGGAGACGTGAAAAATGAGTAATGCCCTGGCCGGAACTCGAACCTGGGACCTCTCGAATACATGCCTATTGTACTGCCCATTGCACCACGAAGGCATGCTGAGAAGGCGGGAGAAATACCTTATATACTTCCCCTTTTAAAAGGCGACTGGGTATTAGGGGACTAAATTGCCAAATCCTGATGGTGGAGAATCATCATCCACCACCTTTTTTTAGTTCGGGTGCCATCGTCGAAACATTAGGATGTTTATGAAGCAGTTGTCATTAAAAATGAGCAATGCCCTGGCCAGGACTCGAACGACAGACCTCTCGAATAAGCGCTGAGTGTGCTGAGCACTACACCAGGAAGGCCTGCTAAGAACGCGAGAGAAATACCTTAATAATGGCTAATAAATTTTTTTTGGATTATAGCGAAATTCATTGCAATTATCTGTCTAAGGGACGGAGTGTCTTCGTGAAGGACTAAAATTTTCCTCGAAAGGCTTAAAAACTAAAGCCGGTCCATATTCACGTTACGAAAGAAGCACTGGCTCATATTCACGTTATGCATGCATGAATACAAAGACGTTATACATACATAAGGCAGTCAGATTCTTCTTTAGGATTTGATTTCAGGTGGAACTACCACTATTCAGCCAGCTTATGCATTTGGTGAAAAATTAGATGCAGAACTGAACAAAGAAGATAATTGGTTTTACACCGGACAGAGTGTACAAAGAAATTTCAAAGAGACTTAATAGTTTCACTTTCTTGTTATGCCTTTCTTACTCCGTCCAAACTTTTGAATGAAAACTTTGATTTCAAGGATTTAAATAAGGAGGAAGAGTTCCTCATTGAAAGACGAGTACTTCGGATTTTCATTTCTGTTACTGCTTTGGTAAACGAAACGGAGCGATGGAAAGGCAGTCGCTTCGAACTTTTGCTATATATTCTAAATTACAGTCTCCAAGACGAAATTTCAAATATCGTAATTCTGCTTCGAATTTTCCTCACATTTACTTTAAGTATTACTTGTTGCGAGCGCAGACTTTCTAGGTACAAATCGATTCAGAAGATCCTACGACCTAAAAATAAGTATCTTGTATTTTGATAAATACCGAAAGGTCTTGAAAAGCAACTGGAATAATGAAACAAACTTATAGAATATCACAGACCTATTTTGCTAAGGAACCAGTAAAAAAACAGCTCAAAACACTGAATTTTAAGTTTTATTTTAAAAATAAAGCAGAGCTTTAATTTATTTTTCTATATGCCGTTTTATAAAAATTTCAGATTTGACTTTATCGCTTGCATTGAGAGTGGCGTAAAATGGACCGCAGCGGGCGGAGAAAGCTCTAGCTGCGCAACAGTCTTAAGCGCAAAACTTGGAACTTTGAAAGAGTGACTGCTACGAAATACACCATGTATTCTGGGAACTTCATCACAGTCGCCAAACATCTTATCAACCTCTTTCAAACTTTTTCTGTTCATGTTCTTTAGCGAATGTTATTTCTTATTTACTATTAAATTTAATTTCATCGATGTGGAGGTAATTGTAATTTAATTACGACAGTACTCGGTAAGCAAAACGCCTTGGTCCATGGTCTGGACACTAACCCAATCGAATATGTTTGGAAAGAAATAAAAAGGAAACTTCAAAAGTGCTCAGTATCAAATATACATGACCTTAAACATTATGTGGTATAAAATGGGGAAAATTAGCAAAGAAGTATGATTGAAATTGGTAAACTGAGTGCTAAAATGTCTTCAAACCTTTACTAATGCAAAATAATATAATATTATTATGTATTAAAATGTTTTTCCTTTTTTTAAAAAAATATTTATACAATGTTATATGCATGAATACTTTTGTTTACGGTGGGCCATATAAAGATAAGAAATTCATATGTGTGGTCCCCCCCACACACACAAGTCGCATGTTCGTGCTGTCAGACGACAGGCTCTGATATTGCAGAAGCAATAATTCGTTCGGTTACAGCTCCACTAGATATTACAAGAATCATAAATTCATCGCCAGTGTCAAGGGATTTTAGTAATCTGCACTGTATCTGTCACCCGGAGCCTCTCAATTTCAGAGAGGCTGACGGACTGATATCGTTTCAAACATAATGAGTCAGATGACGTAAAAGACAACGGAAAAATGTGTGGTTAAGCCTAATTTTTTACCATAGCAGCCATATTTGTTTACATTTGAAACTAAGCAAAATAGTGGATTTGTTGCCAATCTAGAGAAACTAAGCTTCGCAACAACAAAGTAACGTCCTCTTTTATAATTGCGAATTAAATGATGCTTAATCCATTCTGGAATTATCATTTAAATTATTAAATTATCCCATATATTGACTCAGCATAGCGTCCACAACAAATTAAATCAGTTTCTACGCCTTCAGTGTCTTTTTGTCGAGTGAGACCAAAACTTTCAGTTTTGTGCACCGAAAATCTGTCTTTTTATCCGCTGGCCAAATTGCTTGGTTTTGAGTAGAAACTCTAATTTTAATTGTAAAAATTGTTCCTTAAATGTTTTAACTGTATTTATGTTTTACATTTTTATATATTTTTCAATTTTTAATAAAGATATTTTGAAGTTTCATGTATTTTTGCCTTGTCACGAAACAAGAACTGAATTTATTGAATGAGAAACATATCCCTAATGAAATTCGAAAATAAGTTTAAACGAAATTCAGAAAAAAAGTGCGTATAATTTAATGTTCCGTACAAGGAAATTATGCGGTGTACGCACAGGATTTGTCCTTCACTGTCAGGGGCAGACTGGACTAACGGGAATTCGGGAAACTTCCCAAGGCGCCAGCGCATAATGAGTCTACCTTGTTGCCTGTTATCGATGGTTTAGAAATAGTAAGTGTATCGATGGTTTAGAACTGTAAGATTCATGGGTGAAAAAAAGGATTTAATGACATTCCTTCCAAAATAACCGATGATGAACTAATGGTAAACTTATTAAACTCTTCGTTTTATCCCTGTAATCCTTAGCTCGTCGCGGATTCACATCTGCTACTTCACGTTTCAGTATAAGAGCGTGGAATAGCCACGTTCCGCCACCCCGACGATTTCATAACGGTTTTCACTTTTATGCAGGCGGTGACTATTCGCTTGTGTAAAGATCATCGGTGGGCGTCCCAGCATCTCGAAGTTTGCGTTCATTACTATAAAACTGAAAACCATAAGGGTTGCAGGCACTCTTGCGACCCAATTGCGTAAAGATGCCGACACCTTTGTGCAAGTTGCCCACGCCGTTCACACCATCTACATCCACCCATATTCACTGTAGCTATCAAAGCTAGTTATATTCAGTATGTAACTTTCCAAAATCTTTAAGTAGCGACACACTAAAATTTTATTTTGTTATTTCAGCTCCACATGGGGGATTGAAAAAAATTTGGAAATGCAAACTAAAGAGGTATTGCCAGTTATTTCAGCAGCTGATCTGTATATACCAAATGCAGTATTTAAATTTTATAGTAGCATGCTGTATTTAAATTTGTAATTTTAAATACAGTAAAGACACTAATTATTCATTTTTGGAAGGACCATTTAAAAATAGACGTCTGAATGAGAAATACGCATTCGGTAGTAAACGTAGTGCTTTTGCAGTTTTTAGCCCAAAGGGTGTTAGCCCAGATGGGCTATTAATTTCGTTTTGGCATTTTGAGTTGATTCACTTTTCAAACTGTTGGCACCAAATATTACAGCCCCGTATTATATTTATAGAAATTAAATAACGAAGAATCTGCATAAATGTATATATGTTTCTCGCATTCTATAAAAAGAATTTTCCAACGCACTGATATGCATAGGACTTTTAAGATGATGCTATTAAGGGAAGGTTTCTGCCGTCCAATGTAACCATCCTATGCCGACCAATAGATCAGTGTATTTTAGAAAAGTTAAAAAGGAACTATTGCAGGAATCTACTATCCACAGTGATAAAGGAAACTGAAAAAGAGACATGATTAAAATATTGTAAAGGATCATCAATGTAAAAGATGTTGCACATTACACTGGTGTGCAAAAATTAAGGACGAGACGGTTTTTTCAGTATAACTTTGTACAAAAGCTTTCCAAATCAACACATTTAATACTGTAAGATCCCAAATACGTAAGACATGAGTAATGTAAGCAACACTTACTAAAAGAGAAATCAGAGGGATAAAAAGAAGCTTTATTGAAAAAGTAGCATGGAGCGCAATGCGACTGAAGGCCGTAACATCCCTGTGATGGGTGTCCAGCAAGAAACATCCGGTCTTTAATAGGGGATATGATCTGCCCTGACTGCTAGGCAGGTTTCACATCATTTGTGCATGCTGGATATGTGGTTGTTAATGAGCTGTTGAGACACTGCTGCTCGTTCCTCTTGTAGCACCAATCGCAGTTTCGGAATCGTTACTGGCGATAAGTTACGTGCTGCCACGGGTCTCCCTAGTAAGTTCCGTACATGCTTGACGGGATTTAGATCCAGAGACCTTGCCGACCAATCCATGTGTTCAATATCTTCACTCTCCAACAGCTCTTCGACAGTAACTGTGCGATGAGGTGGAGCGTTGTCGTCCATGAAGAGGAACTGAGGACCCATAGCCCTTGTGAAAAGACGCATGTAAGGAAGAAGAACCTCGTTACAATAGCAGTCCCAGGTGACGAACCTCCTTGGGAGATATGAAGGTCGGTCCGGCTACCAAGCATTATGTCTGCTCGAACGAGAACTCCGCGACCTCCAAAACAGTCCCTTTTGATGATGTTGAAGGGGTTATTGCGTGTTCCCCGCTCTGTCCAGATGTGTATGTGTCTAGAATCGCAACTCAGACTAAATCTGCTCTCATCTGTAAAGAGTACTCGTCCCCATTCATTGTCTCTCCAATTCCGGTGTTCCCGGCACCACAGAGAACGCCTTCTCCGATGGGCAGGCGTTAGAGGTACACACCGTACAGGGCGTCGTGCAAACAGACCACCACCGTGCAGTCTTCTGGCCACGGTAAAACGCGATATCGGTCGTCCAGTCGCCTGTGTCGTGTGTCTAGCGATTTCTCCCGCTGTCTGCCGCCTGTTTCTTCTGGCCTGTAAGGCAATATACCGGTCATCTGCGGGTGTGGTTCCTCGTGGACGACCACTACTAAACCCCCGGATAGCTGTTCCTGTAGTTTGAAATTGTCTCCAAAGTCGTGAAACGATGCTGTGAGCAATTCCGAACTCTGCAGCCACACTTGTCACACTGCGGCCTTCCTCCAACTTCCCAATGATTCGACCTTGGGTAAAAGCATCCAGATGTCGTCTAACAGATTGATTAATCGCCATTTCTCGCTGAGGCAGCAACTCGGTGTGATTTTAACTGCTATACGGCGTGCAATCTCTTTGCCAGAAATACTGATCTTACACCGGTCACAAGCTTTATACTACTCAGACACTCCCCCATTACGTCTACCTGCATATCTGCGCATGTGCTACCGTACATCACCTTACTTAATCTCCTGATTGGTCTTTCTGTCCGCTCTGCCTCTTCGTTCAGCTGATATGCTAATTTTTCGACTTCGTCCTTAATTTTTGCACACCAGTGTAGATTGCACGGGCCTTCGTTGACGGTGAGGGCTACAAGAATTGCCAAATCATGGAAGAAATTGCAAGGTGACCATGAAAGTATAAAAACAGAAATCCCGGAAGAATCGAAGAAAAATTTTAATTTTTTAGTGCAGCATATCCCTGGATGTTAAGATGCATCTTTGCAAGAAAACGAAGTTGAATGAATGATGATCATCAATATAAAAAAATCTGATGTGTACACCGCATGATTTTCTTTACGGAATATTAAATTATACGCATTTGTTCCTGTATTTCATTTAAACTTATATCTGGAATTTCAATAGAAATATAAGTCTCATTCGATTAATTCAATTCTCACTTTGCGGCAAGACAAAAAAACATGAAAACTCAAAATATCTTCATTAAAAACTGAAAGATATAGAAAAACATAAAACACAAAGTACAGTTAAAGCAATTAAAAAAGTCTGATGTGTACACTACGTGCCTTCCTTGTACGGAATGTTAAATTATACACATTGTGCATTTCATTTAAACTTATTGGATTAAATTAAATCTACTTCATTCATCGATACCGCATACACCCCAATAGAATAAATTCACTATATTTGTTTACCATAGCGACACTCTGGCGCTAGCTTCACTTAACAGCGTCACATCAGCATTTTCTATAAGCATACAAAGTCCAAAAACATAAAAATTTCCAAAAGTGTTCACAATTTTGGCCACCACTGTATATCATCCGAAGAATTATCCAATCGCTGCCACATGTTCTATTCAAATACTATAATAAAACTAAAACGATGTATAAGAAATTAAACAAAAACACAGTTTTACAGAGATGATTCAGTATTTCTCATTCAATTAATTCAGTTTTCAATTCGCGACAAGGCAAAAATACATAAAAACTCAAAATATCTATATTAAAAATTACGAAGTAAATCTTAAACACTTAAATATTTCCTCGAATAAATTCCAGAATGGATTAAGAACGATTTAATTCGCAATATTAAAAGAAGGCGTTATGCGAAGCTTAGTTTCTCTAGACTGGTAACAAAGCCAATATTCCCCTAAGTTTCAAAGGTAAATAAATATGTCCGCTATGAGAAACATGATTAGGCTTAGCCTCACTCAAACAACTTTTAAATTGTTGATAATTCTACAAATCTTGCAAGCAGATTTATTAAAGGCATAAAAACCGTAACTGGAAGATAAGAACAACATAATTCAATCATTTTTAAAGCAAGAAATGCCCAATTTACCAACATATAAGAATAAAAAAATTGAGGTCACTGAGCCGAGTAACAGACTGGATATATATATATACATAAATTTAATAAGAAAACTTTCCTTATACCATCTCCAAGGAAGAGAAATTTAATTTAAAAACATCATCGAAAACGTATTTGTCAGAATTTTAAAAAGAATTTTATAATAGAATTTTCTAGTCCTCCTTTGCTTTAAAAACCGTTAAGGAAAAACTTATAATATACTTTTGGTGTGGCTGATTGCAACCAAAATAGGAGGTGCACATCAACATGTTGTAGCAGTCCTATATATAAAATTTCAACGTTCTGCGGCCACTTGTTTTTGAGTTATGCGAAATACATACATACATATCGTACGTATGTACAAGGAAGTAAAAACAATTTTTACAATTAAAATTAGAGTTACAATTAGAGTTTACAATTAAAATTAGAGTTTACAATTAAAACAAAAAATAAGCAATTCGGCCATCATACAAGAAGGCAGATTTTTCGGTGCACAAACATAAAAGTTTCCTTTTAGTCCCACTCGAAGAAAAGACACTGAAGGTGCAGAAAAAAGTAATACACTATTCTGCTAAGTTTCAAATGTAGACAAATATGGCTGCTGTGGTAAAAAAAAAATTAGGCTTAGTCACACTTAAACAACTTTTAAACTGTTGATAATTCTACAAATATTGCACGCATAAAACCTCAACCCGGAAGATAAGAACAACGTAGTTCAATCGTTTTAAAGCCGAAAATGCGCAATTTACCAACATATAAGAATTAAAAAACTGAGCTAACGGAGCCGAGTAACAGAGTGGGTGTATACAGTACATATTTCTGTATTTTTGGTGAGTCCGATTGCAACCAAAAAGAGAGCTGCACAGTTACATGTTACAGCCGTCCTGTATAAAAAATTTCAACGTTCTGAGGCTACTCGTTTTTGGGTTACGCGAGATACACACATGCATATACACGAACGTACTTACGTACAGACGCCACAAAAAGATTCATCAAGATTACCGAGAAATTCTTTAAAGTTTGAAATAGTACAGTTTAAAACTTAGCATATGCCATCCCATGCTAAGAAACAACGACAGTAATTACAAACACAACCAGAAAATGTGTTTAACATAATTTAATTAATAGTAGGTCTTTTTATTTAAAGTCTGGAATAGAAAATGCTTGGCACGGTGATATTTTTAAACATATTTACTGAATTACATGAAAAATAATCCAGAAAACCCTTTCAGACTATAAGGTATTCCTCCAGCATTCTTAGCATGTCTTCGTGGTGTAATGGTCAGTTCACTCGGCTCGTATTCGAAAGGTCTGAGGTTCGAAGTCCCGGCGACGGCATCGCTAAGTTTTGGTTCGAAATAACTTAATGACATTCTGTTCGTGCATCCATATCCATTCATCCACGACCAGTTGATTAGAAAGACCAAAATCATTAAAAACTGCGTGCCATTGTTGCTGATATAATGTGAGGTTTATATAGTTATATTATTATTAATAATTATTACTAATAATTATATTATTATTATTAATCTTGCTGATATAATTATTTTTCTATCGACATTTTTTATATGGGTTTTATATTGCAACAGACTGAAAAACGCATGACTATCAGTCGTATATTTTTTATCGCTATTAAAAGGATCATAGCGGTATCGTACTCTCCGTTGTTAGATACATTATTCTCATTCTAACTTACTGGCATCGGGTACTTCCTCTAGTACTTGTATAAATAACTCTTTATGTAGTATTTCATTATTAAAGTTCTAAATAAAAAAATCTGATGTAGACACCACATACTTCCTTGTACGCCTATAACATTATACACCTTTTTTTTTCCTGCCCTTCATTTAAACTTATTTCCTCGAATTTCATTAGAAATATATTTCTCATTCAATTAATTCAGTTCTCATATCGCCTTCATTAAAAATTGTACAATACAGAAAAACATAAAACGCCAGATACAGGTGAGGGACGATGGAGAGCGGGGACGCCTAGTGTTTAACAGAGGTAAACAGACATATGTCCCGTGCCCTCCCCTATATAGAGACAGCAACTCCCTGGAGCCCCACGAGGCCACCTCGGGAGTTTACTGAAGAATTTTACGTAATTGTACACGGCCATACAGGGCCGTCTTAAGAATACATTAGTTTTGATCGATAGACGAATGGGCTAATCTTTGGAATATGGTAACTGGTAGTTTGGCGACTTTTGGCGACATTTTAGTAAGGCGATAAAAATTATAATAATATAAATAATTTTTTTAAATTTAATGTATATGTTTATTTATATTTTAATTAGTCATTTTGTGCATTACGCGTTTGTAGCATTTTGCAATCCATTTCAGTACAAGTAAACCTGCATGGAAATAAGTTAAATATTTGACACCAAGTATTTGCAACCATTTTCAACGTTTGCCTTATAAATTCGCAGGTGACTTTTATAATGGATAATTTAGAGGGAAAAGAAAATTAATGTAATTTCTTGCATATTTTATTTATTTTATACGTGCAAATGTTCATCCTTGGAAAGCGTATATGCAAGCTGAACATATAAAATCTTGCATAGTATGCATACTTTTTAGCGATTAGGTAATTTCATATATGTCCTTTTTTACCGACTTCAAAGATTCACTAAATTTTCCTGCATTTTCGTGCAAATTTTTCTAATTTATGAGAAAAATTATTTACATGTTTCATATATAAATTTGCCCTGTAAAAACAAATTTCTGTGCACGTTTGTTCCACCACTTTCCGGAAAATTCCGATCGTGATTTTAGCTAATAAGCACTTGGAAACAATTTCGCACCTAATCTTCGTCATGATTAAGCACTTTTGTTCCATAAAAATTCTAGCATAAACGTAATTCGGCTAGCAGATTGTTGGAAAAAAAAAAAAACCTTTACTTCGTGAAAACAAAATGGCGTCCCCCCCCAAAAAAAAACTGGCAGGTTGCTGTAGCAAGATTGCTCGCCAAATTTTTGCCAAAAAACCGCCAAGTTACCATAATCCGAAGATTAACCGACGAATGATTTGTTACATCTTGGTTTGTTAGCCACAAATTAAAGCATATACAAACACATACAATTGCACATATAAAGACACATACAAAACACGTGTAAAACACATATAAAAGCTCATATATAACGCATATAAAACATGTAAACACATTAGAGAATATTAGAAATTAGATAGTAGTTTGCACACTTATACAAATAAAACATATAATGAAACACAATTAAGCTAATATATACGGATTCGCAATGGATGAAATGCACCAGTCGTTAAGAAGTTAACAAAATTTATCCTTTTCACAAGAAATAAAACAAAACACTGAAATATTTTCTCAGAGATATTCGTACAATGTCACAATATCTCCAACGTTAAACAGAATTAAATTCAAAAACAGAGAAACTAATTCTGTCTCACAGCGAATTCGCTACAATCAATAACAGCATTAAGTAAACAACAGTTCGCTTAAAACAGCTACAACTGAGATGAGGTGTTTTAATTCGGCTTTTATAAGCTTTTTAATTATTCACTAGAATATTGTGCTAAAACCTATTTTCTTGATTTTTGTTGATGGCAACAGCAATTCCGAGATATTTATTTATTAAATATTAAATGCACGCGCACTTTTATTTTTACTTTTCCGGCGTAGCTTTCTCTTCAAAAATCGTCTGCGTTGCATGGAAAAATAATGCAATTGTAATTACAGTTCTAAATAAATAGCTGAATAAATACGAAATCCGTAACAATACTTTGAGTAGTTACGCAGTGCTTATATTAGATACACGATGCTTATAGATAGTTACACAATGCGAAATCAGGCAGATACACAACACGAGTAAATACACAATGCGAAATCAGATACACTATGCTTGTAGAGTTTTATTTATTAGATATTAGATTGCACACAATTATACAAACAGAATAAACAGAATAAAACACTGTACAACAAAATACAGCACAGTTTTTACACGCAGCACCACGCAGGCTGTATTGTGTGATGTTGCCAAGTTTAATAATTCTATACAGATCAAACATTAAACAGGTAATGAGGATACAATACAGACAAATGCAGACTACTTATACACTGTGTATATGACAGGTACAATACAGACAGATTATATAATGCAGTTAATCTTACATTGCGATCAATAATTGCAGATAAGACTCTTTGCTGCACTGTATACAGTGCTCATTAGATATTATATTAGGTACACAATGCTTACAGAATATATACACAGTGCAGAATTAGTTACACAATGCTTGTATCATATTAGACATTAGATATTATACTACACATTATTATACAAACTGAATAAAGCACTATACAATAATATGCAACACAATGATAGTATACAACACCATGTATGCCGTGTTATGTGATGTTGCCAAGCCGAGTATTTCTGTGCAAGGTTATTAGCTTATACAAACGCCAGATACAATTAAAACAGTTAAAAGAACAATTTTTACAATTAAAATTTAAAGCAAGCAATTCGGCCAGCGGGCAAGAAGGCAGATTTTTCGGTGCACAAATCTGAAAATTTACTTTTGGTCCCACTCGGGAAAAGACATTAAAGGTTCAGAAACCGACTTAATTCACTGAGTTTAAAATGTAAACAAATGGCGGTTCGTTAGGCTTAACTCGCCACTTAAGCCTTTAAATTTTTGATAATTCTACAACTATTGCATGTAGATTGAGTAAAGGCATAAAAACCTTAACCGAAAGACAAAAAGTACATAATTCAATCGCTTTTAAGGCAAAAAATGCACAATTTACCGGCACATAAGAATAAAGAAACCTAAGATCATCGATCCAGATAACAGAATATGAATATAAATTTAGTTTAAAAAAATTTTTTTAAAGTTTTTAAAATAAATTTTTGGATTATTCTATATTTTTTTATATTATATTTAGATGCTTGCACTTAATTTACTTATGCTTTCTGAATTTGAATGATATTGCATTTTAGTTCGCAGCAATAATTAATTATTTTATTTGTTTACAATTTAATTTAAAATTTTAAATGGTTTTATATGAATAAGATAATAATATATTGTAACTGTTAAATTCAAATTATATATATATTATAAAAAGAAAACTCTCCATATTACACCTCCAAGCAACGGAAATTCAATTTAAAAACATTATTGAAAAGGTATTTTTCAGAATTTAAAAAAATTTATAGAATTTTCAGTCCTCCTTGCTTTAAACACAGTTAAGAAAAAACTAAATCGCAAAAATGCCAAAATCAAAAGTAAACTTTTGAAGTAATGAAAAACCACTTATTGTTATTGATAGCAGATTAATCGACTTATCAAGGGGATAAACCAATCTACTTATATATATTCGGTTGGTGCAGCCAATTGCAACGAAAAAGAGAGATTTACAATTACGTGTTATAGCAGTCCCATATACAAAATTTCAACATTCTGTGGTTACTCGTTCTCGAGTTATGCGAAATACATTCACATGTACGTACATATAAAAGTCAAGAAAAAAAATCTCTTCTAAATCCATTTTAAATCCATTTTGCAAACCTTTTTAGCCAAAGCAGTCCTTTATTCTTTCCCTGCATACACATGTCACTAAAAAAATCTTTCAAATGCTTTTGAGAGCGGTTGAAATGAGTATTTTCGTTGAGATACGATACCCGAAATTTTTCGCTATTAAAATACTTCCTTTACTTCGTAGAAGGAAATAAAAAAGCAGTTTGAAGATTTTTATGTCTAATGTGGACGTCCATAACGTACGCTCAGTTTTAGTATCAAATGATACATTTTATAATAATTTTTGACATCGGTCATTATAACAGCAGATATCAATATTCATACCTCAAAACAAATGCTGTAGTAGATCGGCGTAGTCTATCAGCTTGTGATTGCGTTACACTTTCTCCGTTGTTATTGAAAATTAGATATGAAGAAAGGAACTGTAAAGAATAGGAATTTTAAACGCAATAACGATTTTCCTTATATTTAAAACAGCGACAAGAAAACGAGAAACAGGAAGGTAGGACCTGGAAAGGTGCCATTTTAAAAGTTAGATGATTCACTGCACACTACGCTCTTGAATTACGCAGCGACGTTTATCACGTTTTGTACGGCTGCATGAATGAATTATTCTTGTCGAAAACTACTGCTTTCTGCAGCTTTGCATTTGAGTAATTTAAATGCTCTTTCTGTGTGGTTCAGAATTGAAGCGGAATGGTTAAAAATCTGATCATCATACAAAATTTTAGATCTTACACAAGAAAATGAATTAAAATGTTATATCAGAACTTGAAATTCATTGGGAGAACAACAATTCTTCCTGAAATTTTTGCTAATTAGATAAAAATAAATAATTAAATAAATACCTGAAGTAAATTAAAATCTTCTTGAAAATTATCTGAAAGAACTTGTCATAGATTTATATTAAATGTATTTTTGTTTCATATGCAGTAAGTGATACGCAATCTTAACCAATATCAGTTACCACACAGAATCTCGCCTTTAGTTGCGGCGTACCGCCAGCACCCCAGATGCATAAGTTTACTGTACTATTTTATATTAATACTACTTTTGTTTCTGTGATGTAATTTATTTCAAGTTTGTTAAAATAATAAGTTCCTTATAATAAATGTTCCTTATCTATTGAGTTATTATTCTTTGTTAATGTATAAGGTATTTTCTCCCCCCTTTCTGCATGCTTTCGTAGTGGTACAGTAACATACTCGGCGCGTATTCGAGAGGTCCCGGTTCGAGTCCCGGCGAGGACTTTGCTCATTTTCTAGTTTCCAGCATTAAAATTCCCTAATGACTACAAATGATAATTCGCTATGTAACTTAGTGAACCCTAAGGTAACTTTGTTAGATTTCTGATAGACTAATTTGGGTTAGATTTTAGTTTAGAGTCATAATTTTCGCTTCATTAATTTATTACTTATGGCGTTTCAGTGTTTTCAGGCTATAGTGAAAATAGTTAAAGTTACATTGTTTGGAGAGGACGTTTTCTTCCCTTAATTTCAACGACATCAAAAGCAGATGGAATACAATATTCGGGCTAGAAGTACGTTTGGTAAGGTAAGGACTGAGTAACATTCACGATTTCGCATCTTTCATCTTTTCGCATCTTTCATCTTTTCGCATCTAAGTTATTGCATCTTTCTGTAAATATTATAAATTAAACTTATAAATTTGCAGAAAGATACGAAAATATAATATACAAACCGAAATATGGCGCTCTTTTACGATATTTTTATTAATATACGACAGGAAGAGAAATCTTTATATTATATATATATATAAGATGAAAAATATGTGAATCAAAATTATAATTTAAACTAACGGTAACTTTTTAATTTCCCTCTCTGTTCTCGTAATAACTTCTCTGGATTGCGTCATTTCTAGATCATTCCATTTTCCATGGCCTGCGCAACGCTGATGACGTAATAATTGGAAACTGAAACTTTTAACTCAAACCAAAACCTTTCTCTTCGTGTACTTCCATATTGGATAAGTAAGCACCTCAGCTTCTCTCTGTGCGCTGCTTGGATGTAGTTTCGCTGTGTTCGCTTCCTATTGCATCAATATCAAAAATGTAAATGTTCTTGAATAGACACGACTAGAGCGTCAAGTGATTGTAACCACAAACGTGAACTGGAAAATAAAAATGGAATTAAAACCGCCTCGACTATCATGTTTCTTACATATTACGAAATCAACATGTTAGCATACTAGGCAATCAGAAGTCTTCCTCTTCAATATGGATTTACGATCTATCCTATATAACTATTACACATCGACGCTGCTCCGTCTTTTCCTTGCAGCTATCATTACAAACACACACACATATATACATACATACATATATATATATATATATATATATATATATATATAAATTGTCGGTCAGGGGAAAACTATGTAAGACCGGAGAAAGCATCAGTTTCTCAGTTGTTTAGTTCAGCGTGAGTTCGGAGTATCGAGATATCTCCGTTGTAGCTTCGCTCTTTATATCTGCTTTGCATTGTGTTGGGTTTAACGTCCTAAGTAGCGAAAATTTCCAGAACTGTGAAGTGTTTGTTTTGGTAAAATAAATTTTATCAATTTTAAATTTTATCTGTGTGCATTCAATCTATTACGCACCCGAGGGCACGCAACAATACATTATATGTCTATTGTAAATCCCATGATTCTTGTTTACCTAGTGTCCAATATTTCGAAGTTCCTGAACGGTAAGCATAGAGAGAGAAAATAACCTATCAAGGGCTCAATACAGAATTTCGTGTTTAGTGCGGCCGCAATATATCCTATATTAATATAACTCATGATGTTTCACTCATCAGAAATATTAATAAAGTAGCTCACTCATGAGTAATATTAATGGTGATAATATATTTAATAATATTGAATTTAACATTAAAGCAAAATTACATTTAATTTTTAATTCAAAAGTTTTTATTGAAAAATATGAGAGTAAATTTTGCAGTGGAAGCATACTCATTTCCATAAAATGCAATTATAAAAATATTTTTATAGTATAAGCTATTGTTTAGAGTATTATAATAATTTATATATATAAAGAGGAAAGGTCTGTGTTTTTGTCCTGGAATAACTCAGGCACTACTATAGCTATCGTCACAAAACTTTCTACAATTCTTTCCTGGTTCCTGGAAAAGTCGAAAAGGTGGACGTCCATTAAAAAAAAAAAAAAATTGGGAAAACTATAGTTTTTGCCCTCTTTTTTCCGAGTGGCAACAGTCTCGCAAGCTGGAGATGAAAATCTGCTTTATTTCGAAAAGTGTTGCCACTGCTCGCTTTCAAAACATAGACTTTGCTGATAAAAAAATTTCGAAGTTTTACGATGAAATAAAAATAGCATTGCCAAATATTAAATACATTATTCCCGTCCAAAAATTCGTCGGAAGCCATTTCGACTATTCCCAACTTCGTACGACTTTAATCAGCCAAGATATTAATTAAAAACTGTAAAAACACTCACTTTCGCACTCATTTTCCCGAATGGCAACAATCTCGCGAGTTGAAGATAAAAATACTTTATTTCGAAAAGTGTTGCTACTGTTCGTTTCCAAATCGCAGAGTTTGTTAATCAAAAATTTGTAAATTTTTCAAAATCTATATATATAAAGAAGAATATTTGTTCGTTTGTGTGTGAGTTTGCGTTATTTATTTCTAATCAAATTATTATTAATTATTAATTTAATTAATAGATATTAATTAAAAACTGTAAAAACACTCATTTTCGCACTCATTTTACCGAATGGCAACAATCTCGCGAGTTGAAGATAAAAATACTTTATTTCGAAATGTGTTGCTACTATTCGTTTCCAAATCGCAGAGTTTGTTAATCAAAAATTTGTAAATTTTTCAAAATCTATATATATAAAGAATATTTGTTCGTTTGTGTGTGAGTTTGCGTTATTTATTTCTAATCAAATTATTATTAATTATTAATTTAATTAATAGATATTAATTAAAAACTGTAAAAACACTCATTTTCGCTCTCATTTTACCGAATGGCAACAATCTCGCGAGTTGAAGATAAAAATACTTTATTTCGAAATGTGTTGCTACTATTCGTTTCCAAATCGCAGAGTTTGTTAATCAAAAATTTGTAAATTTTTCAAAATCTATATATATAAAGAAGAATATTTGTTTGTTTGTGCGTGCGTTTGCGTTATTTATTTCTAATCAATTATGATCAATTTTTTTGCCACACTTAATCGACTAAAATTGAATATAGGTGAAACATTGGATTGAACTTGAGCTATTACGACCGTTTGATTAGAAAGACGAAAAGCATTAAAAATTACGTTCCATTGTTGCTGATATAATGAGAGAATTAGTTTATTTTTCTATCGAATTTTTTTTTTTTAATATAAGTTCCATATCGCATCAGACTGGAAAATGTATGACTATGAATTGTATCTTTTGCATCGTTGTTAGACAAGGATTATAGCGGTATCGTTCTCTTTGTTGTTAGATGCATTATTCTCAATTTAACTTAACTGTCATCGAGTATTTCAGCTAGTAGAATATATTTGACAACTAATGCCCTAAAAGGAGAAAAATAATTTATCATGTAGTTTAATGGAAATAATAGATTAAATAATTCTATTTAAAGAATTCATCTACAATTTTAAATCATAAGTAATAAAAGCGTGGCCGCCCCTGATAAATTTAAAAATAATGGTATACGCATTTGGCAATGTTCTTAAATTAACATATTTCGTTTAGACATCCCACGCTCTTATTATTCGCGAGTAAAGTTGTAGATTAATTCTGAAAATATAATTATAGCTTCTGCTTCAGACTGAAACATATTTTAAAAAAATGTAGGAAATCACTCAATTAATATTTCTTTATCACTCTTGTTTTAAGGGAGAGCAAAAGATTTGTTTCATAATCTGTGAAAATTTCGAAACTTTACATCAGATATATTTTTAGATATTAAAATTTTAAAATCATAAACGTCAAATAGTCTGAAAAATGAGCGATTTAAAAAAATTCAGAAATTAAGTTAGAAACACAAGTTTTACACAAGTTTTCGATGAAAAGATTTTTTCTACTGTATTTGATGGTGTAAACAGTAAAACTCTGGTTTTCGTAGTTCTTTCTGTAGAGTCATTAGGTTTTTTTGAAGCAGGTAGATGAAAAATGAGCAAGTGCTCTCTCCGGGAATCGAACCTGGACCACTCGAATACGCTCCGAGTGTGCTACCGTTACACCGCAAAGGCATGCAGAAAGGAGGGAAAAAATACCTTATATACTCCGACTTTTAAAGGCAGACCAGAAATTAGGGGACCCAGTGCCAAATCACGGTGGTGAAGAATCATCACACTCCACCGTTTTTTCTTTCTTTCTTCTTTTTTTTTTTGGTTCGGGCGCCACTATAGAATCACTACTTTATTTTGGTGCTGGAGGCGTGAAAAATGACAATGCCATCGCCGGGACTCGAACCCGGACCTTTCGAATACGCGTCGAGTGTGCTATCGTTACACCACGAAGGCATACAGAAGCGAGGGAAAAAATACCTTATAGTTCTTTAATCTACGACATACGTGAAAAATCATTTAAAAATTAAATTAATAAATCTACATCCAATTTTGGGGAAAAAAAACACTTTACCATACTGCATTGTCATCGATTAACAGTACGTGTAAAAATTGGATGGCAAAATTCCACTGAAAGTGAAACGCCATGAGTGAACTAAATACAATTTTAGAAAGAGAGTATAAGTGAATGTGGTGGTTAAACTAATATCAAAACTGCTTGGAATTGACACTACACAAGAGCGACACAACAATGTATAAATCGATACCGATATAAAGGCGACCTTAGTCCGGTGATAGATACTGGCAAAAAGTAAAGGAAGCTTATAACTATTTTTAAAAAAGTTTATAAATAAGGGACAAATAATTGAATTGAATTAATATTTAACTTACCTACATAAAATATACACTAGCATAGCACTTATAAGGTATTTCTCTCACCTTCTTGGCATACCTTCGTGGTGTAATGGTCAGCACACTCGGCGCTTATTCGAGAGGTCCGAGGTTCAACTCCCGGCGAGGGTATTGCTCATTTTTCAAAATCTCCTGCTTTCAAAAAATACCTAATGTCTCTATACACTAAAACCGAATTTGAGCTGTCGTGTCGATTAGTGTTGATAGAGGGACTTTCGATTCTACGTAGAATCAATTTAGTACCACATTTTTTAATGCGGAAGAATGTTCTTGGAGCATTAGATAAACTTCAGGGAGTTATGAAATTTCTTTTGAATAAATTGTCTTCAAGTCCCATATATGAAATACAATTGCATTCAATTACATTCCCAAAATCACAGTAATTTGACGCCAGCTGTGAATCGATTATGGAACATACTAAAAGCTGAAATGGAGTATCAAATTATTCGGATAAAATCACAGTTTTACAGCTTGTTTTTCTCTGTTTACTTAACTTCCAACAAAGGGAGTTCGAAAATGAAATATACTGTTGAAATTAACTGGGATATTCCTGAAATTGCACTCTCTATTTCGAACCAAGTCAAGAGAGGTGCGTGTTCGGTAGAGAAAGCAGACTGCTAAACGGTCTACTAAAGTCAAATCGAATTTATTTCAAAGTTCAGTGTTGCATGCTATTTCTCATTTGTTTATTTTTTGGCTAAATGGCGCTGTCCGCATCAACATTTTCTGAGGATCTCGTGCTGGACATGTCTAAGTAATTTAATTAATACTTCCGAGTAAATTTAGGGCTTAAAGGAAATATTTCATCTTGCTTTATATATTAAGCGGCTCAAAGCAAAATTTCTCCATGACTGTGACATTTAAAATGAAACAGATTTTATCCCGCAGCTGCTGTTCATTTTGATGAGTTCAGCACACACGGAAAAGCGGCAATCCTTAAAACAAATACTATAACTGGAACGTGTTTAGTATGTAAAATAGGCTGTCCGACCGGTTAGCGTTTTCTTTTGATGGCAACTCTCTGTTATCCCCCAAATAGGCCAACAAAGGTGTAATATTAATTCTTTTCGATTTCGCTTTTCTTCCAAGCAACCCTTGTCGGCGATCATCTGTCTGCCTAAACGAGTTCTAAACAGTAGCGATCTTATGATTTTACTACATTGAGAAATAGACTAATACTTTTGGCATCGGTTTAACACACATTAAAACTTAGTCGTACTGTGAAGCAACTACTAACAATACTACGGAAAAGGTAACATGAAACAACTATACTTAAATACTACCGAAAAAGGACTACAAAGCAATTATACTTCAATACTACAGAAAGCGGATGATTAAAATTATAATTACTGTAGAAAGGGAGGAATAATATCAGATTTTTCAGTGGAATTATTAAAATGGTATGAATCCCGGTAGCTTGAAATTGTATGGCAGTTTCATTAAATTGATGATAACTTTAGAAAAATTATTCAAGGATAAATTCTTGAACAACTCTTCAATCGACTCAGCAACTATTGCTTTTCGATTCCCCAATTATTATATGACATGAGATTCCGTAGCGCATTTGCATTTATGCAGTCATCCAATTGAAAACAAGCTTCCTTCACATTCAATCTAAATGCTGTAGAGTCAATACTTTTTTTTTTAAGGAGATGCGGAAATGAGCATTGCCGTCACCGAGATTCGAACCCAGGACCTCTCGAATACTCGTCGAGTATGCTTCGAATTACACCCCGAAGGCTAGCGGAAAGGAGGGAGAAATACCTTATATACTCTCCTTTTAAAGGGCGACTGGGAAGTAGAAGACCCAGTCTCCAAATTCTGGTGGTGACGAACTATCGTCTACCCCTTTTTAGTTCGGACACCACTTGTAGAATCATAAAGTTTTTTTTTTTTTTTTTTTAACCATTTTTTTTTTTTAAACCAGGAGACGTGAAAATGTGCAGTGCCCTCGCCGGACGCAAATCCTGAACCTCTTGAATACGCTTCGAGTATGCTTCCAATTACACCAGAAAGATATGCGGAAGGAGGGAGAAAATACCTAATAGTGCTACATCTTTTGACTTCGCGAATAACATTGGGGCATTTACTGGACTACTGGATGCACGTCGAATGAAAAATTTTAGCAAAATGGCTTCGACCTCAAAGGACTCAAGGAACACTTTCTATTAAATACGCAATTTTTTTTTAACTGTCCGCAAATTTCTGCTCTTTCCTCAACTTTTTTCTATCATAAAAAATTGTTTTTAATGTTGTCACATAATTATTCAATATCTTTGCTAAATGAACACTCTGTCAAGCCAGTATTCTCATCAAATTCTTTAAGATTTGAATTATATCATTTAATGAGCGTGCCTTTCGCTTTCGTGACATTTTGTATCAGTTAATTCTGCTCCATCTGGTTTACTTAACGCAGCATCTTGTTCAGAAGAAAAACCTTATCTATTTTTAGTTCCAAGTATCCCCTATGTTTATGAACTGATTTTCAACTCTTGTACCAGAGTCTGATGCCTTATGCGTTCGTTTTCTTTTCCTATCCTTTTTTCTGGGAAAAATACTAGAGTTGTGGCATTGCGGAATGGGAAATCGCCGCAGTAAGTCAAGCAAAAGCGACGTATAACTGAAGTTATGTTACGTATAAAAAAGAAATATTTTACTGTTAAAGTAAATAGAAGTAAATTGGGACCAAGATGAAACAACGTATAAATGTAAAAGAAATCTAAAGAGAAACAAAGGGTGCTCCATTTTATCTATTTTTATTCATGAAGCATTCCCAAAAATTTTTTTAAAATGTTCCACTAAAGAAGCGATGTTTGTGATGAGAAAGGTTCATCCTCATTTGACATTTTTTTTTTTGGTGTGCATGTGTGTGTGTGTGTAAAGATGCCATTTGGCGTTGTTTGCCTTTCCTATTTCGTTCAGCAAGTATTTGTCAATAGCAAGACTCGCATCGATGGCATCGGTCTTGCCTTTAAGCTTCTATCAAAATTTAAATCCTTTTATTATAAACTGATCCGCAATTTCCATGATTATTTTTTTTTTCTAAATCCTTTGAAAGTTTCTTTTGTTCCTCACCTTCAGAAACGCTAATTTCGTCACATGTTGCTCCACTGATTTCTGGCTAATTTTGGGCACTTATTGCTCCACTAATTCTTTAAGATCGTATCGTCGTTGGAAAAACGTTCACCAGTTGTAACTTGCAATAATTCTTCCATATCCTGCATTTTAGTATCTAACCTTATTTTGTTCGCTAGCTTGATAATTTCTTCGACATCAACAGCGAATTTTCTTATCTCACCATTCTTGCTTAGTTTCGGCCTTTCTTTCATACTCCTTTAAAACATTTTTCTGTCACCTCATTCCAGTAAAGATTGATTTGTCCACACTATCCACGATATTGTAGTTTTTCTAAAAATGCTAATATTCAACGATATCTAATATCTAATATCCACGACAGTGCAGATTTTCTAAAAATCTCTAATGGATTGTTTATGTTCTGCACCAGCTTCGGAATATCCGACTTAAATAATAAACTTGAAAATTTGATTTTAAGAAAGACAAATGCGTTGGATGGCTTGGAACATTATTAATCAAAATTAAAGCTTTCGACTTTAGTTTTTAAATCCGCAGGAGCATTTAGCATTTCTAATTACATAAATTTACATAAAATGTTCAGTAAGCTAATTCTCGAAATTATTATAGTGATTCAAATCTTTTATTGGACTCCCAAATTACTGGTAATGTTGATTTTGAAATCCTTCAATGCTGTTGAGGTTTTGGAGTGATAAAAAGCAATGGTTTTAATTTAGGCTCCATTAGCATTACCATCCAGTAGAAGTATTAAGCGATCTTTCGCAGTTTTAAATCCTAAACCAACCCAGGAGTACTGATACCACATGCGATTTCCGGGAATTCCAATACTACCGCGTAACAGTGAAGCAGCGTTCTTATTGTATATTCATATAGATCAAGATGCTGAGAAGTTTGGGAAGCACTGAGACAAATTAAACAGCAAAAAGTCCTTTACTATAAAGTGCCAGTCACACTGGGGTTTATCTGTGCTAACCATGTATCGACTAGCTGCGCTATACGCGTAGTTCAGAATTTTCCAGGCGCTCCGCTATGAGTAACAATTGGTTTTGGAACTGCGTCGGCTATGCCAGATGTCTCGTTTAACTCAGATAAAACCCAATGTGAACGACCGTTTAAGTTCTCAAACTTACTGTGCTTGTAACAGCTTTCGGTATACTTTTCAAGTAGTAAAAAATCTCTATATAAAAATATTTTATCCCCACGGTATATTAGGATGATCTACTTCTTTATTCAAAAGGTTCGCAGAAAATTCCTATCACTTGTATTAAACTTCCAATACCTGAATTTGGCCGCTAGATGGCATCGGAATATATTTAGATTGAAACATTCGATATAAGTCTTAAAATATAGTTCGCGTTGCAGTGCAAAATGAAGTTTAGAGCATTTTTTGATCACCCCGAGCGATGTCGTGTTTTGAGCAAAGATACTTAGGTTTCTTTGCTCAGAAATAGATTACTGTCATGCCGTATCTCTCATCTTCTGACTCACTGTTCTGCCTATCTATGAGATTCTACAGGGTGAGTGTTTTTAAACAATTCAGTCTTTCTCAAACAATTAGACAACCTGTCTACGAGAGATACTAAATGAAACATTTCCTTCAACTCTTCCAAGAATGCCAAGAGCACCTCACCATGGGTAAGATTAATAGATGCTATGAAAATGTTCGATCGCGAGAGTAGCGACCATGAGCAAAAGCATGAGGGCCATTCTGTGTATGAATACAACAAGCCATTCGATTTCTCGAAATAGAGTAGTTGGATGCTAGTCACCCACCAGCTGAATTTAAGCCCTGAACAGACATGTTGTAGAATCATTAGGATATTTCGACGGAGGAGTTGTGAAAAATGAGAAATGCCCTCGCCGAGACTCGAACCTGTCGAACACGCGCGGAGTGTGCTGACCATTACACCACGAAAGCGTGCTAAGAAGGCGGGAGAAATACTTTATAATTTAGTATACTGTTTCAAGGTCTTATAATATACTCTTTCAAGTTATGATAAGGGGGAAAAAACATTCCTTTTTCCACACTTCAATCAGAAGAAGCATAGCGATTAAAGCGCCACTGATGCGAATACAGAAGAATGTTAGAAACAGTATGAGATCATGGAAGTAAATTTTAACGGAGAAATGTAGCTGACCAATCCTGACTAAATAGAGACACTGTTTGCATAGTTATAAAAATTTACGCAGCAACTGTGTATTAGTTAAGTCATAATGGAAAAAATGGCATTATACAATAATATGTTATAATTACACATTTTGACCGTACAGTAACGATACAGTTGACACATGCTGAACCATACAGTTTTTTTATGTTTATTTATGGCCAAGTTTGGTTCGTTTTCATAAAAATATCATTTCAAGAGCAAATAGGTCATGAGGATGAATTGTTTCTGTGGTGCAGGAGAAGGTTTATTCCAAAGATCCCTGATTCATATCCGAGTGTTCCTTTCACTACTTTTCCCCAACCACACGCGAATTGTCTCCATTTGTAAGTCTAAATGATGGAATTTGATGCTAAAATTAGTAAATGATTGAAGGTTTGAGAGGTGTATTTACTTCATTGTGTTACAGAGTTCATTTATTTATAATTATTAATGAATTCATAATTATTCGTTAATTATTAATAATTATACTTATTTATTAATTTATTATTATACTGTTATCTCGTGAAATTCTTCTTTCTCTGATTCTTTCCTTTCAGATCAATTATATGCCTTTGAATTTGTATAAATTGCAATTATGCGTAAATGAGGCGTGTGCATAAAAAATTCTAGAAATTCTGATTTACACAATAAAATCTTTCTTTGCTTGGAGTTTTAAAAATCTCTAGCTGTTTCTTGTTCTTTTTTATATACTTTTTCTCTTGGATACTTTAAAAAAAAAATTGTCCCCCCCCCAATTAAATTTGATCAAGGAGATAAATAAGTCATCCCTGAGGTTTTATTGCCCTCAATTATGGTATACTAGCCGCTGCGCGGCCAGCCTTCGTCTGCCTTTCAAGTGTACCGGAAAATGCCTAAAGAGAACACCAAACATTAAATTTGAAAACTGCACAGAATTTTACTCTGCAGAACAATTTTATCGAAAAAGAAACAAACAACAACGGAAAAAAAATTCAGTTAAAAATGCATTACCTATAAAAAGCATACAATGAAATAAACAATATCCCTTAATACAAATATTAATTATCCTAATAAATAAATTAACCAACTTCCCGCTGCCTTCTCTAGACAAACGTCCAGTATCCAAGAGAAACATTAAGTTTAAAAACTGCACAGAAAGTATCCAAGAACATTAAGTTTAAAAACTGCACAGAATTATCGGCCTCATTTTTCCGGTTGGCAATAGTTCTGATATAGGCAACAATGGCTGCGTGCCATTGTTGTTAATATAATGAGAGAGAAAATCATCAATTTGATACTATTTCATTTAAAAAAAAAAAAACACCTCATTCGAATTTTGAAAAATCGATGTGCACTGGCTCTTGTCTAGATGCATCCTGTGTACCAGATTTCATAGGTATGGGTCTATTAGCTTACGCGCAGTACGAACGAAAGACACTTACACACACAGAAAGACTCGTCCTTTTGAATATAGATATATAAATTAATTAAACGATTTACCTTTGCAAAAAGAAACAATCTTTCAATTTCTTAAACTGTTCAATAGAATGAAATCTCGCTTTGCTGTAAGCCCATTATGTCTTAAAATGACGCTATTCCGTCAGAAAACGTAAAATAATAATAAAAAAATCTAATTCGAATTTCGAAAAATTCGCTTCGAGGTGCACTGGCTCAGGCAAAAAAAATCATGCAAAACTTTTCAATATCTTACAAACAGTGAAATAAGCAAAAAATAACATGAAAGAAACTCAAAAAACAAAACATTTCGCGCAGAATTTTACTCTGCAGAACAACTTTATGAAAAAAGAAATCAATAAAAATGAATTATATATATAAAAAATGACAATGAAATATGCAGTATCCCTTAATACAAATATTACTTATCCTAATAAATAAATTAACCAACTTCCCTTTGCAAAATCTTAAGAACTCAAATGGTATAAACAGATTAAGAACTTAAACAGATTAAAAAATATCATGCAAAACTTTTTTATAATTAAAATTATATATAATTAAAACATAATATTACAATGAAATAAGCAATATCCCTTGATACAAATGTTAATTATCCTAATAAAGTAATTAAACAATTTACCGTTGCAAAAAGAAACAACTTTTTAATTTCTTAAACTTTTCAGTCTCTTAAAAACAGTAACATAAGAAATACGATGAAAAATTGTTGCCAAACCGAAATTTTTAAAAGAATGAAACTATTCAAAATGATGCAATTTCATCAAAAATCTATCAACAACAATAAGAAAGGAAAATTGTTGCCAAAACTACATTTTAAAATATCTGAGATGTGAGAAGTGTATTCGGAAGCTTCATTTAAAAAATTTTAAAAAAATACAAAATATTATTATTTTTCCAAAATTCTTTTTTTAAAAGGAGTCGAAAGGATTAAAGTTCAACGTGTCCAAAAATCAAAGGAAAATAAACAGCACATTTTTTAAAATAAGTTTTTTTAAAAAAAATTCCGCTGAAAAGGTGTTAAGCTCACCTTCCTAAATAAATTCGTATTTAATCGATTTATTGAAATACGAAATTTATTTTAAGTTCGTAAAATAGCTAAGTGTCTACGCTTCACGACGATGTAAAAATGAAATGTATAGAGTAATATCTCGCTTTCCTGTAGCCCATTATGTCTCAAAATGACGCGATTTGGTCACAAAACATAAAATAAAAAAAATTCTAATTCGAATTTCGAAAAAATCGCTTCGAGGTGCACTGGCTTTTGTGTAGATACACCTATGTACCAAATTTCGTGGCCCTGGGTCTATTAGCTTACTCGCAACACGAACGAAAGACACACACACACACACACACACACACACACACACACACACACACACACACAGACTACTCTTTGTTTTATTATATGTAGAGATTTCTCCCTTTATTGCATTATTTACATGGTTTCTCCATGTTTTTACGTCATAAACTTTGCAGTTTAAGGTGAAAACATTTTGTGCTTATCGAACTTGATGCTAAACAGTTCTACGTAAATCATTTTTAATGAAAACTTAAACGTGATTTATGAAGTTAGTAAAAACTAACTGTAGCTAATCAAGTATCAAAATCTTATAAAATCAAAATAAATTTCCCTTAAAATGTTAAACAAATTTTGTTAAAAATTCACCGTTCTTTATCCTGTTCTGTTTACTGCTACTAAATCACAAACTTACTATTTTGAATTATTGTTTCTTTAAATGTACGGGATTTTATTTAACGAAGTTTTACTGAAGTTATTGAAATTATGTTTCACTTTAAATTTTAAAATGTCTGCTGCAAAAATTTAATCAAATCATTCATAAAAAAAATTGTCTTATAGTAGCATAGTTAGTACCATAATTTAATGAAATAATTTCCTAGTATTATCGAAGTTTAAACTTGATGATGCAATACCAATTGAAAATCATAGAAAGGGATTAAATGTACTAAGTTTTGGCTAAAAATAAAAAAGTTTGGCGTGTTAGTTACAGAAGCTGAAAAAGCATGGCGTTTTTATTTGTTTCACGATAATTTTAACTGAATGGGAAACAAATAAAAATAGGTATTTTTCCATTAGTTTTTTTTTATTATTATTAGAATGGCAAGATGGCAAATTGTACACTCGTAAGTATAAATAACTATAATTTTGAGAAAATCATAATCCAAAAATTTAATTAACAGGAGAACTACCATAAGAAAGAATAAACAATCTTTCAGTCAGTAAAACGCGTAAAAAATCAGTTCACAGTAGGAGGGGGGTAAAAAGAAGAATAGCACAGCGTGGTTTCGATCCACGGACCTCTGGGTTATGGGCCCAGCACGCTTCCACTGCGCCACTCTGCTGCTACCGAAGTATGCCGTTAACACAACCTGTTCCTAAATAGAACTGGTATCACCTAGTGTTTATTTATTTATTTATTTTGTGTGACATAAATATGTTTATGCGAACAAAAATTAAGCAAAACCTTTTCTAATCTTCGTTTAATGAATAGTAGTTAAAAGCTGCAATCAAAAGGTATCTAGAAAAAAGATTGCAGATATTTCAGCTCTTTTGTTTTTGATAGAATATAAACAAATAGATACTTTTGTAATGTAGTACTGTATGTTTTAATTCCTCTATTCTTCTAATTAATGAGATAGATTCTTTTGCAATGTAGACTGTATGCTTTAATTCTTCTATTCGCTAATTAATGAAGTAGTAATTAGAAGTTTTTATTCTTCTAATTGATGAGACAGATTCTTTTGTAATGCAGTACTGTACGTTTTAGTTATTCTATTCTTATAATTAATGAGATATTAATTAGAAATTTTCATTCTTCTAATTAAGGAGATAGATTCTTTTGTAGTGTAGTGCTGTATGCTTTAATTCTTCTATTCTGTAGTATTTTTCTTAAGTATATTGTTGCGAAAAATTCGGCGGTTGCGCCTGTATGTAAGCTTTCCGGCATAGCGCTAGGGTTGCCATAAAATAGTGTATGGTAGGGTTGCCAGATTGGCCACTTTATCGTCCATTTGGCGACCAAATTGGCGATATCCCATGGTCCAATCGGGAAGCTTCTAGAATAATTTCCTGTCGAGATATTTCTCGAAACGTGTGGAACTTTAAGAAAAGCTATATAAACCCGTGCGTTTCTGAGAGCAATTGATTGTGAAGTAATTGTGAAGTAGTGTGAGCGCTGTGATTATTGTGAGAATAGCTGCTTACTGTGAGTGCTAAGCTACGCGAGAGTTTTGTGAACGGAAAACAATCGAGATAGTGCTTTGCCGTGAAGCTATCTTTACAGTATAGCTTGACAGTGTATTGGTGATTGTTCCACGGTGTTTTATTATAAGTTCAGTGTTGCCGTGAAGCTACCTGTACAGTTACAGCCTGAAGCTGTGTTGCTGATTGTTTCAGCGTATTTATTGTAGATTTTCGACGCTTCTAAAGGTAATTTTGGAACTGTGCTGTAAATAGTGATTCTTGTAAATAAATTGTGCTTTTTATTGTTCTGCATCGTGTTTTCATCGGATACTCTCAAATTCACGAACCCGTAGAACGCAACAATATGTATTATAGTAATGTACATTTAAGTTTTCAAAAAGTAAGTGAAAATATTATTACAAATGTGGGATATAAAAAAGTCCTGATATAAAAAGTTATTTTACATTTACAAATTATTTAACAAAAAGAATTTTTTGTAACCTTAAGCTTGTACGTAAGCAAGATGACTATAAATCTGCACGCGTGCGCATTTAAAATCAGAGAAATGTGATTCATTAATTTTATTGCTATTGCACACACAAAATGTTCCCCCCTGATCGGTATAGTAACCAGATGGGGCCGACTGCCATCTCTAAATTAAGGATGTGGGTTCGACGTCGATGTAAGGATTGACTGCATGTCAACTATTGCCCTCTTATCGCAGATGCAATGTCGTTTGCTTCTTGCAATGTACTCTAGACAGCGCTATCAGCGATGGACTGCTAAATGATAGACGGATCCTGCCATTCCTCACAAATGCTCAAGAAGCAAGCGTCCAACCATGTGACATTATAACAAACAAATAAGTAAATAGGTAAAATAAAAGTCTTATGAATTATTAAGCTTAGTGGAATCAGTCTAACATTCTTTACTATGTTTTGGATTCAAGTGCTTAAGAGGATTTATTTTTCAGTGCTTTTCTAAGAAATATCATCCTTGTTAAACTAATACAAATGTCTGTTGAGTGTCTGTCAAACTGTCTTCTTGCATGTAAATTTTTATTGAATTGCTTGTAGTTGTTTGAAGGGACAAAAACAAAAAAAAAAAAAAAAAAAAAGAAGAAGAAGAGCAGCAGAGCGTGGTTTCGTTCCACGGACTTCTGGGTTATGGGCCCAGCATGCTTCCACTGCGCCACTCTGCCCATAGTAACGTACTCCATCAATACAACCTGTTTCGTAAACAGAACTAATATCACCCAGCGTAATTATTTAACTCCTTCTTTTAGGTTAATAAACTGGAAGTCTCTTTCTTCCACTTAATTATATGATTTCTTTTAATTAAATAAACTTATTCAAACATATAGAATACCAATACTCTCGTTTTCATAGAACAATAGAAAGACTGCCAGACATGGAAAAGAAACTTATGAGATGGAGCATCATGCACATGTAAGACGACAATCATGGACGCAACATCACTCCCACCTTCTGACTGAATGGCATTACAATCAAAATTTCTATTCAACATCGGTATAGGTTAATATAAAATGTAACCGTTCTTCGCATACCAAACAAATATACCAAGTTACATAGAATAATATTAACCATTAAAGTCCAAGTAAAGTAGAGCTCACATTCGACTGTGTTGAAATCTCACAAGCAATCTAACAGTTCTGCCAATTCTAACGGTTATCACATCTCTCGTAGCCGTTGGAATATTTGGAACCAAGGGATTTTCTGGTTTCCCAATATCGACAGTCAATACATCTAGATGTGGATCAGAAAAAGTCAAAACATGTTGCACGGTCGGCAATTTTGCATCTGAAGCAGTGCGAGTATCAGATGATCTCTAATGGATATATCACAGTTCATACTTTCTGCCGATCTTTGGATATACAGAAGAGTATGTTTGATTTGTTCAATAATTTCATTTTTTTTCTTCATATTATTTTTTGCCTTTTTGAGTAAATTTGCTCCAAAATTTACATTTTTACTTTGACAAGAATTTTGGCAGGATTTTAATTGCAAAAACGTTTGTTCTTATACTTCATATAATAGAACCCGCCCTTGTTTTAGGTTTTTTTTTTATGTAGGACTTTCAGTAAAATTTTCATTCCTGAAAACTAATTGATAATTTAATTCTGCAACATTTTCTATATATTTTTATATAGTGATTGTTTCATATTTAGCCTTTTACGGCCTTTTTGATGATGATTTATTTTTGTAATTTTCAAGATTTATTTCTTTATATATTAACGTAAATTTTGTAAATTAAGAGGACGAAGACATGTAGGAAAAAGAAGTGAATTTAATGAGACTTTTCAATTCGATGCAGTATGTAAAGAAAAGGGAATTATTTTTTTAACGATTTAAAGTCTCAGTGAGTTCATTTGAACGAAACATGTCTATCGTCACTAGTTAATCAACTTGGTTTAAGAGTTCAAAATACTTTTTCCTTGACAAGTTCTGTTTGAAGCAAATATTTTTATCTTTTTGTTGTTGTCGTTTCATATGCAGTCTTTTCCAATTTTTTCAAGTTGAACTGTAATTTTCGTTTTTATTATGGTATTTTTCCTTAATCTGCATTTCACTCATATAACTTGTTTCACGTAGATAATAGGTTAACTTTAAAACATTTAAGCGGCATTTTCTTTTTCATTTTTCATTCTTGAATTATTCTGTCCCTAATGGATATATTTTCAGAAGTGGTTAAATTATCACTCTCATTGAAGTTTCAATCTTGCAACTCGGATGTTGACATCTTTTCTTGGATAAAGCTCTCGTACCTTTGCCAGAGGCCAGAAGACTGGCAGTTTGAAATCACTCTCAGTAAGAACTATGTAACCAAAGTAGATTTGGATATGTTTTCTACCACTTCTATGTTGTAGCAGTTGTCCGAGATACTCCACACAAAATCGCTTTCTGTTTCTCAATCTCGTCTCTCAATATTTAACGGTATTTCCATCGTTTTTTAAGTCCTTTTTGTCAATTAGGTCTAGATCTGTTAGATCAATTGTCAGAATATTCTGCAAAAACATGGAAGGAGTCAGTGGAATCAGTTCTTTGGGATGTTCAGAAATTTACATCAAAGGCCTTGAATTAACAAAGATTCACATTCGCACAGGATGCTCATTAAATTTTCATAATTCAATGAATCTCTCCCTCAGAATCGTCTCAAGAGATATTTCATGATTCCAATGAGGCATTCCCTAAATCCCCCCTCCACACAAGTAGCTGAGGAAGGACTGAACTTCCACTATATTACTATTTTGAGCATATCCTCTTTTAGAACAGACCAATCAATAGATTAAAAGAAATTTGCCGTGCGGAAAAAATTCAAAAGCCATTATCACTATCGATGATTTCTTCACGACCAGTTAGGGCAAAAAATCTTCTAAAATTGAGAAGAAAAGTAAACATCTCTAATTCGTTCCTCTTGCAAAAGAGCTGGTGCAGTTTCTAGAGGTTTTTAATTGTGTCTTATAGCTTACGCATTGCCGGCGAACTGATTTTAAAAGTAGGAATAATAATAGGAAATCTGAAGTCTTGTATATCATTTCTCTCCGTTAGTTTTGTCTTCATTCCATAAGTCCCTTCTTCATCCTTGAAGATATTTCATGATTTCAAACCTGGGATCGTTAACCAGAACTCAAAGATTTTTCTGAAAGGGAAAATCTCTAGAAATCCAGTGGAAGATAGTTTTTAAATAATTTTGACTGGACAAAAGTGGAAAATGTGATTTTCTGAACAAGAGTGTTGGGCAACAGAGGTTTTAAGGGTTTCTTTTTTCCTAACATATGCCTCATGTTCCTTAGCGAGTTATTTCAAGACGCGAGATTTTGAGTTTGATCAACAAAGTAAACCACATTGGCAACGATTCCTGTATGAATACTGAAAAAAAAAAAAAAAAGACAGTTCTATATTCCCATTCTACTGGGCCGATTGACGAAATTCAACTGGCGTTTTTCATGTCTCGAAAGCACGATTCAGGGTATGTATTAGATTTATATATAGCATTGTTCTAATATAGGTATTTTGACACAAAATCGAACTTTTTCTGAAATCGCATGGCAATTTTTCCCATATTTCGATTCTACGACTTAAATTATGCCCAACTGCCAAGTTTTGTAAAAATCGAAATAGTTTTTCAAAAATTCGCTCTCAAAATATTAGCTCCTCAATGTTAATTGAATTTGATATATATGCTAGGTGCTTTCTTTAAAACTACTAAACATTTTTCACTTACACAATAAATCTTTTATTCGCGCCTTATTTGCATATCATTGAAATGGTACAACTAAAAATACAAGATTGCTATGTGCGCTTCATAAAAATGTTATTATTCAACTCGTGTTCCATCATAATAATCTTTCGTTGCCACTCGAGGAAAAATAAAATATTAAAAAAAATCAGTGCGTTGCGTTTAGGTATATTTATTCATTTCTCTCTTTTTTTTTATTAAATTTAGTTGATTCCTTCTTCCAGATTTCGAAATTTAAGCTTAATCCAAATATAATTCGCACATTTTTTATGATTTATTTTTAAAATTTGTATTTTAAAATATTTTTGAAAAAATTTTTGGATTATCACCTACAAAATTTTTAACATCATCTTAAAGTTGATGTATTTTTAGGCACACCTCCAAAAAATTAGAGCTTTTTATTCCAAATTTCCTAAGTTATATATGAACTTAAGTATTGGCGAGTTTTGAAATTTTGCATATTCGTTACAAGAGATAATAACGCCAAATGTGGTTTGCGCACTTTCTTAAAGTTATTTGAAAGTTAATGAACGTACCTTTCTTCTGCTCGTATATATATATATATATATAACTAAAGGAAAAGAGAAAAAAAAGAAAGGAAAATAGATTGCAATAAATTAAGAAGTTCACCAAGTGCTTGCGCGTTTTTTGCGCCAAGAATTGAGGCAAAAAAATGCAACACGATAAATGTTTAAATTTCTCCGTAAATTTCGCACCAAATTTTACAAAATTTAATCTACAGGTATAATTTGAGTCTTAGAATCGAAATAAGGAAAAAATTTGGCATGTCATTTCAGAAAAGTCCGATTTTCTGTCAAAATACCTATACTAGAACATTTTTATATTTGTAAATCTAATACGAGTTTATTTCCGGAATGGGAGCCTTTAAGTATGGAACTGCGACTTTTATTAACAGAAGAGAAAATGACCCGCGACCAGTTTTTTTATAGCTAATCGATAAAAAGAAAGGAAAAACAACGGAATTCTTATAATCTTCTAAACGAGAGGGTGCTTTTTGATGTGTTGAGATGAGAATTTTTTAATCGCTTGGCCAATAATGCTAGGTGAAAAGCCTCTATCAATAGCATCTGCTTTCAGGTAATTTAGTTCTTGATCAAGAACCGATTTGGGGATGCAGTGAATGCGTCGTCGAGTTCTTCAAATTCTAGTTCTCTACAAATATTCTTGTTTATGTGAAAACCTTACTGAATTGCCAGCGAATTCTACACAGCTTTATTTCCGTGCAAATAAAATGTTCTCCTAATGACGTATTCGACCAGATTCATCTATCGGCCAACATCTGCTGTGGGTAGTCTGCTGCATTTGTAATGCTCAAAGAAATTTTTCGCGCTGTCTAAAAAATATTCCAAGTGATTTAAAGAACACGTCCGTCGGCATAATTTGGAGGCCTAATTTTGTGTCATCCTAATTAGTTAGCAAGGATGATTTAAGATCTTCTAACGTGCAAGTGCAGCCTTGTGAACAGACGCGATACAAAGCGATCAACATGTGCTCTTCTTTCATTCTCTTAATTCGATAATTTAAATATGTTGGGAGGGGGAAAGTTGAAGATGTTTCCTTTTAGTAAATTGCACTTCCACACCTACTCGCGCTCGCTACCACTGTCACCATCTTCACGCGATTCTCTGACATCCTCGTCTCCACGTCGCTCTCGTTGCAGGCGCCCAGGTGATGCCCTCTGGTGGCTATAGAACTCAGGGAAGCCACATATATATTTATTCAAGAAATTAGTAAATTAGTAGAGAGTAAATAAAATTAATGAAAAATAAAATTAACAAAATGTGCAAAAGCATGTTTCTTGTGTGTTCTTAAGTAAAGATATAGCACTATACAGGTAAGTAACATGTTTTAATAGTACTGAATGTTAAATCGATAATATTAACCACATAAAATCGATATTCTGGTACTTTAACAATTGTGTTATTGCTTTCACACAGCGTATTTGCTATTTATTTCTAATTGGAATACATTTGCTCATTTTGCACATTCCTGTACGAATAATTACTTTAAGTACGTCTGTACGAATAATTACTTCGGTATCTTGTATGTTAAAATTAACTTTTGCCATAACATTTGGCCACCGTCTCGACAACAAGCAGATCGTGAACAAACTACCAGTCGTGCATTTTCGGAGGTACTCATTCCAAGTCTTCGGGCTATTACAATCTGCCCCTATTACAATCTACCCTCTTATATTAGCAACCTTTCCCATCACTCGCAAAAGCAAGTGCAAGAATAATTCCTTTCTTTCTCCGGTTGCAGTTAAATATCATTCCCACTTAATCACATACCTTCTAGGTCATCCAGACGAGTCCACTGAAAAATGTGCGGATTAAATTAATATTTTGGCTGGTCAGTGTAATCTTATTCTAAAAGACATTTCACTTTCAGTCCAATAAAAATTGCTAGTCAATCTTCAAATCCTCCCTACTTACTTAAAAAAATCGAAGAGAATGGTGAAATATTTAAAATGTCATTTTTTGTTTGATTTTTATAAGTAAAATGGATTATGAATATGCAGGGTGTTTTAGTAAATTGGTTACAAACTTTCAGGAGAGATAGAGTACAACTAGATGATGGAAAATCATATAGCAATGCATGGCCAGAAACGTTTTCATAGCGCGGTAATGACAACACAAAACACAAGAAAGAAGGAACATGAATAGGATTAGGAAACATGTTCATTATGCTTAGTGTAGCATAAATTAAGAAATAAGAACAAAAGTAGACAATGATCGTCATTAAAGAAGGTATTCCAAATTACGACCTCGTACCAGGATGTCGTAATTTTGGGTCGTAATTTCAAATACCTTCTTTGATGACGATCGTTGTCAGTTTCTGTTCTTATTTCTCGGTTTTTGCTATGCTGAGCATAATAAATATGTTTTCTGACCTTGTTCGTGTCCTTCCTTTCTTATGGTTTGCGTCGTCACTACCACCCCAGCAAATCGTTTCCAACCATGCATTGCTGTATGATTTTCCGTCGTCTAGGTGTACTCAGTCTCTCCTGAAAGTTTGTAACCGATTTGCTGAAACACATTGCATACGCTATTTCTTTGCGCTAATTATCATAGACAATTTCGATATTATTTAATCAGAAAAGTTTTTATCGCTATACGATTATGACATGCGGGGTCACGGCTCCGTGGCGGCGTCTAGGTCTACCTGCCTCTAAATCCACCTATGTCGTTCACTACAGGAGAGCCTCTAAAAACACACAAGATTACTTGTTTAAGAGGTCCGTACGACAGCCCTTTATAGAAGCTGACATAAACCACTTCGGATCATTTATGAAGCGTATCTAAACAGACAAAAAATTATACCCAAACTTATCTGAAATACGCGAATTTTTATTACAGGAGATACTTGCAGAGTTGTTCAGTCAGATTAGAAGGGTAGGAAACTTCTTTGCCATGACAGCCTATATGAGTCATTTAAAACTGAAAATTTTAAACTGAATGGGAAAAACTGAAAGAAAAAATGACAGTGAATTAATGTGAAGAAACAATAAGGTGCACTCGAATTGTAAAATCAATTACTGTGGACTTCGAAACTTAGGTAGCAGAGGATGCTCGACCCGATTTTGACAACAGGAGGAAATAGCAAAGAATGAATCGAAAAATTGCCACCAAAACGTCGTACGACATTGTATCATTCAATATATATATTGATTGCATTAAATTATTCCTCAGCTGATAAGGTGATGTTCATGCTGTGATGCAGATGCTGTCACAGTAGATGCATTGTATACTTTTTCCCACCTTTTCTTCAGGTCAAAGGAATGTAAACTTCTGTTTTGGCTTCAGTTTATCTTTACAAACTCTATACCCACTTTCTGGAATTCTAACTGGGGAGAGCAAAGCTTGTATGAATATGAGTGCATAATGTTTTTACATCTTCCTCACAGTAATGTGTTCCGTTATATATTGATTGCAGTTTTATACAAATTCGAGTAAAGATGATTTCAGGTAACTATCATGTCAGAAGCGGAAATACATTTCTGAAACTTTCTGCATTCGATAAGGAAAAGAGAATTTATGCCTATTTTAAAGGCTATTTTTTAAACAATCTGTAATCAGTATTTCAGTGCATAAAATTACATTTAAATTTGATTCATAAAAAATAACTCATGCCTCTTTGGGGACTACTATTGTAATGAGTCAAATTATGCAACATTTATTGCTTTTATGGTAAAACTCAGCAGCGTCTAGCATTGACTTTAAGTTGCTGTCACTCAGCTGGGCAGTCACTGACTGCGGCGAATTTTCGTTATCAATAGCAGATACTCGAAACTGGAGATTTTAAGTGAAATTTGTAAGTTAAAAGAAAATATGTTTTAGAATAAATTTATATGCAGTATAAAAATATAACTTAGTATCTATATATACACTGATGGATAACAAAATCAAGACATCAAGAAGAAATCAGTTTAGAGGAATGAAATATATGCATCTATAAAGCATCTGTCTAGGTTTTTTTTTTCCGGGGGGGGGGTTAATGCTTCAAGTTAAAGTATGGCCAATTTAAATATCAAATGGTGGTACATTAATAGTCGTTTTAGTCACCCGATGTTGAATGCAAGAATGTACACGTGCATGCATTGTGTCATAGAGGTGCCGTATGCCATTCTGTGGGAAGGATCAGTTTTGTTTAGGGATGCAGCTAGATCTGTCGTCTAATCATACTCCATACATACTCGATAGAAGAAGAATTGTATGATCTCGCAGGCCAAGGCAACATGTCGTCAATCTGTACAGCATGTTGGGTTAAGTAGCTGTATGAAGATGAGCTTTATCCTGTTAGAAAATCCCCCCCCCGGAATATTGCTAAAGAATGGAAGCTCACTTGATGCAGTCATGAGTCTGACTTACAAATTTGTTGTCAACGCATGAGGTATAACGACTAAAGTGCTTCTGCTGTCATGGGAACCATACCTCCTGGTGCAGGTCTAATGTGTCCATGTCGCAGACAGCTTGGTTCTAAGCACTCACTTGGCTATCACTGACAATCATTAGTCATACAGCCATCCCTTGTAACAAGACAGAAACGGCTGTCATTTAAGAACACAACAGATCTCGTCTTCGTCATCCAATGAACATTAGCTTGACACCACCGAAGTCGCAGATTGCGGTGATTTGGGGTCATTGGTATGTTCGTTAGAAGACTCCTTATTCGGAACTGTCCCTCAAATAATCGATTTCTTTCAGTTCGGTGTGTTATTCTGGCGCCAACAAAAGCTCGAATGTCTCCTGCAACATACAGTGCGATGAGAGACAGACACGCGACGAATATGATAGTCTTCTCTTTGAGTGGTGGTACTGTGCGACCGAACGTTGGCCTTCTTGATACAGTACCTTCCCGCTTCCTGTAACCACCACTGGCAACACGTATGCACAGTGGATCCATCCAAGTCTTTCTGCAGTATCGTGAAAAGAAAATCTACACTCTCATAGTCCTATTACACGGTTTCATTCGAACTCAGTAAGCTGCTGATACTGCCTTCTTTGTCTCCTTAAAGGCCCCTGATTTAAATCTCATTCAAAACGCCTAATTCAAAAGATAAATAAAGCGTACGAAGTTTATATTGCATATTTAAAGCAAACGTGATTTGCATGCTTATAGTAGAGTTATTAACGCCCATTTGTTTGTTTAACGCGAAATCTGAAATCACTTTTCAGATGTACAAACACACGCCTTCCAAATTTCTTTTATCTAGAACAACTCCTTCTTGATGCTGGGATCTCATTTTTGTTCTGTGTATTCATCAATGTATCATTTTTCATCAGTGTATTTTACCAATTTCTCATTTTCCATCGGTGGATTTTTCATCAATGTCTAGCGTATTTTCCTCTTTTTTCGCATTAATTTTATCATTCGAAATTTGTGAGATGAAAGTTACGCGAATAATTCAATTTTTGAAGGATGCATTTGCAGTAAGAATATAACAAATGAAAAGAAGTTATAGCTAAACAACAGATAACTATCACAATATAACTTCTTTAAAAGAAAATCTGCATTCCAGTAACAATACTTTAATATTAACATTACGATATCTAATACGATATATTGATTTTTACTTTAATGTAACTTGGATCTTAAATGTTCTTATTGTTTCTTTGCTATTTAACTTTAAATCATCCATAAATAATTAGAGAAGGTGAATGTGTAGCTGACTTGTAGAAATCGTAGACTGAATGTTATTTCGTGTTTACTTTGACTGATCGGTTCTTGTGCTAGGTTAGCATAAGATTCTGCAGTTAGGAGGGAAAGATTCGGCGTGACCTTCGCAGATGTTTGCGAGACAATGTTAGTAATACGAAAACAATCAATATGGATAATCTATTTTGAAATTTGGGACCACTATTTTCAGAACGCATTAAAGAAGAGTAAGATTAAGCAAATATTTAAAAAAATTTCAGGACCTGTCGCTAAAAAGCTAGACAGGAGGGAAATATCATGTATGTATATTATGTATGTCAATATTAAAACACATTTTTCACTCGATTCCAAGGAAGGCAAGTGTTCCATTAGCCACTTCCTCGACTAACTCCTACGATGTGAACTCTATATATAGTAAGGGGAAAGCGAATTTTGACGAACAGGGTAAGGAAAAAAAGAATTATAACCGTGATTTCGTTTTATTAATCTTCTGGTTACCAGCAAACACAATAATATTGAACCGCTGTACCTGATGCACAGTATACTAAAATATACTAAAAAGAATGCGCAGTATACTAAAACTATGCATCATCATGTTTAATCTTTTTTAGTCCAAAGGGGCAATTGGCCCAGAAGGACTATTAATTTCGTTTTGGCATTTTGCGTTGGTTCAAATGTCAGTTCACTTTTCAAATTGTTGCCACCAAATATCATCGCCCCGTATTATACTTAAAGAAATTAAATAATGAAGAATCTGCACAAATCTGTGTATGTTTCTCGCATTGTTTTGAAACAGCGTACCTAGAGCCATCCAATTTTGAATAACGTTCGTTTCCACCAGAATATGGGCATCCGAAGGCCCAAATTTGGAAGTTTTATTATTGATTTCCTATTTTATAAACTTCTAACGAATTTTTGACTAGCAAACTCAACGATTTCAAAGCGAGCAATCACAGCACAGTACGGGGTGGGGGAAATTACTTCAACGCGTGAAACTGTGTATCGGAAATTCTAAAGATATCCTCATTTTAAAATTATTTTGCGATATTACTGTTGAACTGAATTTTACGGTTTAAGTGCGAAGAACATGGTATTTAATAAATAAAAGTAACACACAAAACGTTAACAAAGTCTCTTGGCGTAGTATAAAATCTGAAAGCTTTCAGACTTTTTTTTTTTTTTCTTTCTCTCATAATTACCGAACAATTACTACAGGTGGGTTGCTAAGTGTACGCCGAAAATTTTATTTTTTCCTAAGGTAAACAGTTGCAGATGTGCCACCATAGCTCAGTGGTTAGAGCACTGGTCTTGTAAACCAGGGGTCGTGAGTTCGAGTCTCACTGGTGGCTATTGAGAGGCTGCTTTGCTCGTAGTGATGTCTTAGTCTCCCTAATTCAGCAGCAAGAGGTGAATAACTGCTCTTTTTTCGTCCTGAATTCTTTTAACTTAATTTAAAGGGGCATGAAAGTGTAAAATCGTTTACTACGCATTTATATTTTTTATTTATATTAACTAATTAATTCATTCATTTATTACTGAACCAAGCTGTTTAAATTCAACTGGAGAGTTTAGACACGTACTACATTTAATAAATGATAAATACATATAGTGATCGGAAAGAGTATACTGGTTGTGACTCGAAGGTTTGAAAAAAAGAAGATCGAGAAGAAATAAAACGAGAAACAGAAATGTTCCTTCGGCCATGCACGGAAATTATAGTAATGTTTCTGCCCGATTCCAGTTCTTCCACTGCAAAAATTTAGGAAAAGAAATTTTATACAATTTTTATTTAGTAAAGTCAACTTCAAAAGGAATGAAAGAAACATTTCGATAAATTGCGTAAAAAGAAGTATAAAATTATACGAATAAGCAAATGAAATATGAATAAATATACGTAAATAAATTTAAAGAAAAAGGGTAAAACTAATCATAAATGCTAAAAGAATACTAATAGAAAAAAAATAAAATAACGTAAATAAACAAGACGAACGTTAAGAAATTTTCTTTGTAAAATTCAAAAGAAAACAAACTATTTGAAGCTGATACAAATATTCATTAAATCCAGCATCATCTTCAAGACTGGAATTCACATTCTTACTGCGCAATCAGAAGAAAGAAGTATTTCTGATTTTAAACAAAATATAAAAGTTTGCAATTATTAGACGTTTTTTCGCTTTTTCGTCCCAAGAAATTTAAAATGGGTACTTGAACAAAGACGAATTTTCCTTTTGCATATTCCTACAAACTTTTATCACAGATTTCCCGTATTCAATTTAGCCAAGGTAACTCAATCTTTTTGTGAATTGATGATCTAAATTATTGCTGAACATAATCATGGTCTGTATGGTTTAACATCAGAAAACTAAGTTACTAATTTATTTTACAATGAAGCTTATGTGGCCATAGATCACGTTGTCCCTTAGTATGCCATCATGATGCTATTAAGTACGTAAATTTTTCCGCGGTGACACTGAGATTTTCTTAATTAGAATTTCCTTTAGACCCAGTGGACAAGTGTACTGCAAACGACTATGTTTATCTCCCAAGGAAGGAGTATCTTCTTCTCGTATTCACGTTACACATGGGAGAAATCACAAAGTCTATCTTGAAACTAGCTCTTTCACCAGATTTTAAACCCTGATCGAATTACCGAGTTCAATTATTCGACTACTGGCGAAGAGGCCAATAGAGAAAGAAAATTGTATCTTATTTTAACATAAATGATAAAAAAAAAAAAAAAAAAAAAAACTCTCAGTTCAAATATTCTCAATAAAAATGTTAAATTCTTTTTTTCCCCCTAAAATATTTAATGGTTTCATTTATGTATTTATTTTTGATATTTAGTTATATACTTTTTTATTATTTCCTTTAACTGATTTTAAAAAGGTACTAAATTTTGAAGAAATTTTTATTGAGCCAACCAAGATCTCTATAACAAAATTCTAAAATCGTAAAAATGAAGCATCTTTGCTTGTAGCACTTTCATAAATTTCTGACTAAATTGTTCTATATAATAACCATATTCTTTAAATACTGATAAAAAAAAACAACACTTACGGCACAAACAACCACCTAGGCACCGACGAGATTCGAACTCGTGATCTCCTGTTTACTAGACAGGCGCTTTAACCAACTAAGCCACGGCGCCCATGCATATACACTCTGGAAAAATTGCTTAAAAAATTGCTTTAAGCAACATTAAAGCGTAATATCACAGCTAAAAATAACATGAATTTCAAATCTACAATTAGAATGAAAGTAATTTCTTCTTTGGAATATGTTAGTTCGAAAAAGATGTTTAGAATCCAAATATTTGCATACATCGGTGAAATTTTATTTCGGAATCTCATCTTTTCGGAGCGATTAAATTGTTAATTTGTCGACATTTTTATTTTTGAAAATTTTATATCAAAGATAAAAATTATCTAACTAAATAAAAGCACACGTTTTTTAAACTCTTTGGAACATGATGCAACTTTTAACTTCAAAGTATATTCAGGTTTTCTCCAAAAAAACGATAAATGAAAGCTCTAGTTAATTTTCAAGAAAATTTTTATATCTCTATAATAGCCTTTGCTTCCGAGTAACAGAAATGAAGTAACATGAACGAAAAAAGGACAAAAAGTTTTACATAAGTGTGTTGTTTTGTGACTCATCTGGCTTGTCCGATGTCAGAGCAAGCCCGGGAAATTAATCGCGGCAAGGAGGCAAGATTGCGCCTGTCGTTGGCAAAAGCCTTGGGCACTATACAGTAGACAGTACGACTTTGCTCAATTCTGCCCCTAATTTTGTAGGACAGCCCCCTGGGGGGGAATAGGTTCCAGGGTTTCCCACCCCTCTTCCCTTACCACTAAGGTCTCGAGACTTTCGGCTGTCCTCATATTTAGAGTGCCCCATGCCGTTCAGATACTGTACATTTATAAACATCCATGCCTTCTCCGGGATTCGAGGCCAGGTCCTTCGATATGACAGTGGCCACTGCTAACCACTATCCCAATTGGGCGGCTTTTACATAAGTTAAATATATATAAAGCAAAGGTCAAACTCTTTCCTTGGATATTCTGAAAATACTGCTCCTAGGCTCAGCGCACATACTCAGGATATTCCACAACATCTCCGTCGTAGTTCTCAAAACACATTCCCCTTACGATTTAATTTTATATTTCAGTATATCCACAGGATAGTCTCTCTAGATCGCATCAGCAGTGTACTGGTGTTAGGATAATTTAAAGTTCTACTCGTCCTATCCTCAGGAAATCCCCAAATACCTTATTAACTTCCTAAACACATCCTCCCAAGTAAATGATTAATATTCCACCTATATATCTTGAGGGCATCCTCGCTAAGTCCCTTCCACAACTCGTATTGTGTGGATTTAAAGATCTGTTTACGGCTTCTCAAGAATACTATCATATCATTCTTATATAATGACTATGTAGCAAAAAGGGATATTCTGAGGATTTATGTAACTTAATTTGAATTTAAATTCAAGAAATTCAGTTCAATACTAATGTATCTATTCATTATTTCGCTCTGAGAATCAAGTATCTGCGGCATTTTGATGCAGCATTTAAAACTTGGAGATTTGAAAAAAAAAAAAAAAAGCTCTGCGTCGCCAAGTATCTTTTTGAATATTTTAGCAGCGTGTCTACAGTACTTTAGTAGCTAATTTTTAATAAGTATGCAGTTCCAGCTAACCAGCTCCCTGTACATTTGTTTCAGATATACTATGAAAAACTTAAGGTCAAATTTCTTCTTTTGACCTTTAAGGTCTAGGGCTCAAAGGTGTTCTTTTGTTCTGGTACAGCAAGCAAGCTTTGGATGGCTCGTTCTTCTTATCCTATTTAACCATTTAATCTTGAATTTTCATAATTTTTCATTTCATATACACTGGATATTACGCATAACACCCGTTTTCATCTAGATCACTCTGTTTTCAGGTGGTTTTAATTCAAATTATTGTTTTGGTTTGGTTTGGTTATCATAAATAGACAAAAAATAGTAATTATAATTGTTCTATTAAATTGATTACATTACCCATAACGTCTTATGAGCAGAATTTTGAAGTATTAAAATCGAAAAGGCTATCCATTAATTATCTAAATGCACTTTAAGTTTGAATTCGTTATACTATTTTTAATACTCTATTTACTTTCCTTTTTATTATCGGTAAGCAGAAAGAAACTGATGTTTGATTATTTGCATATTATCCAGTTGCAACGAAATGAAATTGAATTTGACAGTTGCATAATAATCATAAATTTTTCGAGATTTGAAAATAAATCTTTTGAGAATTCTCGAGTAAATTTTTTTTTTTTTCTCAAGAAACATAAAAAAACACAAAGTCTGAATGCTACTTCACGACGCCTATGTTTACTGAGAGCATTGTAATCATCATCTTAGAGAGACACTTCCCTGTTTCTAAGATTTTTATATTTACCATACAATTTGGTAGGCTCTAAGAAACCGCAAGATGTCGACAAAGCAAAAGCGTAAAGAAAGAGCTTTTATCTCAGAATGCGAACTTTCTTGCGAATGAAAAGACTCTTTCGACGTAGTATCCCCCCCCCGCAAAAAAAGCAGCTTTTGCGCATGAGCAGACCATGACTAATGCTAGCAGCCTCCCATTATCGATCGCTCGTAATTGAGAGTGTGGCGCTGTTTAGAGCTAACCCTTACCCCCAGGGGTTCGACCTCTTCTTCCCTTCCTTAGAGGGATTCATCCCCCATGTTCCTTTTACCCCCTCAGGTGTCTCTCGAACATAGCGGATTCGAAACGTATTTTGCTCTTAATCCCTTGAGTACTGTGGGATTTATGGATTAAGAGGCGGCAAGAGGATCCTACGGAGTTAATGCTGCATTACCACTCACAGGAAGTGGAAGAAATTTGAACTGTTGGTTTGTAAGCTAGTAATTCTACATGTTCTTAAATTACGTTACACGGAGAATTAATTATTCAGAGGTATATGCGCACTGCTCTGTACGAAACCATTTACCGTATTTTCCGATGTGTAAGTCAAGGTTAAAGGTAAGAAAAATATCCCCTAAGAAGGCTACTCCATTCATGTGCCGGGTAAAAACTTTCAAAAAAAAATTCTTTTTTAGATTTATCTACCAGGTAAAGAATTATATTGAATAAAAGTAATTAGAAGTCATTGCACATAAAACATTAAGTAAAAGAAAAGTATTTTTATCTATAAAAATTGGGGGGGGGGAGTATTACTTAGTGAACATTTTAGAGGAGAAAAAAAAATAGCCGCGGCTCTCCGCGCTACTGAAACATTTTTAAAAATAAATTACTGCAAGTGATACCATTTTTTATTGACTTAAAATAATGACTTTAAATAATACATGCAGATTTGCAGTCAGTAGTTTTAATGCAGATTAATTAATTATGCATGTATCATTAATTAATTATGCATGTATTATTAATGCATTAATAATACATGCAGATTTGCAGTTTGCCACCACTTTGTTAGAATGGGTGTCCAGCACTTCCCTAGTTTTTAAGATAAATTACAATTCTAGCCAGAGCGTATCGGAGCCCCAAATAATATGAGCTCCTTTAATTCTTTTTATTTTTTTATGAAACTAAACCACAATTAAAAATTAAAAATAATAATAAAAAAAACTTTAGAATTCTTAACGTTTTACTTTAAGTAAAACCTTGCAATACTCTGTTTCCCTGAGATACAAACTCATGAGAACATGAGACATTCAAGAAAAATCCCTCACTCACTTGTGGAATATGAAGTCTTTCTGTTTAAGAGGCGCAATAAATTTAACAGAGAATTAGGAACCCGTGAATTTCTCGTCGTGCCATCGTATCTAGTGTTTCATTACCGATGGGTACAGTTAGTTATCCTCGCAAGAAGGGAAATTTATGTTCTTAACTGTGCGTTAAATGACAGAGAGCATAATACAGTGCAATACTGAGATAAACTGCTCAAGCACGGCCTATACAATCGTCTTCTCACAGTATCCACTAAAGTAACCAAAATTAAGAGGGGGGGGCGAAAAGTGACACCAGCAACTTTACGTTCGTTCTTAGCATGGAGGTAGGAAGCAACCTCCATGGTTCTTAGGCGTCAGATTCAGGACTTTTCTTGTCTCTGACACACATTCCGCTTGATGGCTATAATTATATCAGTAGAAAGTCGTGGTCAAAGAGTTGTGGTGTCTTTGTCATCACGATTCCCCTGTAACTCTTGTTTGTTTAATACCCACTCAGGAATAGGAAGTTCAAAGATGTGAACCTAAGCAAAAGAGGGAAATCTATCCCCAAAATTCAGTATAGTCAACAATACAGATGCTTTGCTGGTTTGATGAAAAATAGACTACTCCCTGTTCGTGTTCGAAATACCGACACTGAATATGAAGAAATTATGAAGGAAATTAAAGTACTCAACCTTAAATTTTAGTCTTTTTCACTCCCTGATGTAACATACAGAGAAGAAGAAATAGTATGAAAGATTCACGTAAATAAACGAGAACTTTAAAGTAATTTAGAGTTTTTAAAGGCAGTAACGAAATAGAAGTAGTAAATTCTGCGTTTCGGAAACTTTTGTAATCAGTAAACTGTACACCTGTTTCTAGTGCTGAGTACGAGAGACGATTCTCTGCAATGAACTTAATTTGCAGACCGCAGCGCGCATCTTCTTCATGTTAAAATTCTTCCTATTTTTAATGTTCATTAGACTCGTCCACCCTTCACTCAAAAACATTCAGCCAGCAACCTATGTACGTTCGTGGCTAGTAAGAGGTGATTATAGCCGAGTGGACAGTCATTCAAAACAGAAAAAAGAACGAATATCTTAGAAGACCGGGATTTTATGCCGGTATTACCGGGATATGCATTGTGGAAAATACAGTTGTAAGGATCTTAAGTTTAACTAACGTTTATTTTATTTTAAAACTATCATTTCTTATTTTCCACTTCCGGCCAGAATTAACGCGTGAATATGTTTATGCAAATTGTACTTGCTAATGCTTAAGTATTTAAGTTGCGGCTTTTTGCCAAGAGAGAGTAGAAGGAAGGAAAGAGAACCCTCTTGCTACGACTCTTATCGCGAGCTTGCCATTAGTTACTCTCCGCCTTTAAGGCCAGAGGTTTAAATCCTCTTGAAAGTTAAAGACCTATTGTAGTTTTCCGCAGTTTGCGTACTACAGACGTAGTCATTTAAAAGGCCAGTCTTAGTGCTAGTCATCTGTGTGAGATATTCAAAGTTAGCTCTTATTTAAATTTTAGTTAGTTAGTAGTCTTACATTCTTTCACGTTCAGACCACAAGTGGTTGATCTTTCTATCCCGAAGTACGGGAACGTATGTAAAATCGATAAGCAAATAAAGGGTAATTTGAATCCTTCTTATCTTTGTTATATCTTCTACCCCACACCCACGAACATAGCTTTTAGTAAGCTACTCAGGATTCCAGTTAGGTTTGCAAAATCACTAGAAGAAACAATAGTCCTGATACAGTGACCTTCTTCATAAGGGTTAGCACGAAAGTGATTGATTAACAGCATTAGAAATATCTGATGTATACACCATATGACTTCCTTGTATGTAATATTAAATTACACGCACTTTTTCCTGCATTTCATTTAAAGTTATTTCCTCGAATTTCATTACAGATATATTTTTCATTCAATTAATTCAGTTATCATTTCGTGACAAGGCAAAAATACATAAAACCTCAAAATATTTTTGATAAAAATTGAAAACTATTGAAAAATATAAAGCATAAATACAGTTAAATAATTTAAAGAACAAATTTTACAATTAAAATTAGAATTTCTACGCAAAAACAAGCAATTCGGCGAGCGGGCAAGAAGGCAGATTTTTCAGTGCACAAAACTGAAAGTTTACATTTGGTTTCACTCGGCAAAAAGACACTGAAGGCACAGAAACTGACTTAATTTGTTGTGGACTCAATGCTGAGTCAATGTATCGAATAATTTAGTAACTTAAATGTCAATTCCAGAATGGATTAAGCATGATTTAATTAGCAATAATAAAAGAAGACGTTACCTTTGTTGTTGCGAAGCTTTGTTTCTCTAGATTGCCAACAAATCCACTATTCTGTTAAGTTTCAAATGTAAACAAATATGGCTGCTATGGTAAACAAAAATTAGGCTTAGCCACCCTTAAACAACTGTTAAATTGTTGATAATTCTACAATTATTGCATGTAGGTCAACTAAGGGCATAAAAACTTTACCTGGAAGTAAGAACAACATAATTCAATAAATTTTAAAGCAAATGCGCATTTTACTAACATATAAGAATAAAAAAATTAAAATTTAAAAAAAAAAAAACTGAGTTCAAGACGAGAAACAGAATGGGTATATATTTATATACTTTTGGGTGCGACCGATTGCAACCGAAAAGGGAGATGCACAGCTACATATTATAGCAGTCCTATATACAAAATTTCAACGTTCTGAGGCTACTCGTTTTTTTAATTATACGAGATGGATACATACATAGGTACATACGCCACGAAAATATCTCTTCCGAATCCATTTTAAATCAGTTTTATGATTCGTTTGGGGAAAAGAGTCCTTTCTGTTCTTTATTCTGTTATTAAATTTATTATTAACAGTTTAGGAAAAATTGCTTAATTTGTAATATGTGTGAAAAATACGCTACATTAATATTAATATTCACATAATGCATATAATTTTTTATTCCCTTTTGTATTTCTGTGTTTTAATTAATATAATTTCTCATACATTTTTTGAAACACTTAAAAAATATGAAGCTAAAAGATGTCATTTATGTTAATTTATTTCAGCAGTTACGCGTATTTATATCATTTAACATTCCATTGATTTATGCGCTGGCAAAAGATCAATTTAATCAGTTTCTCCATATGGCAGAATATAAGAATTGTTCCAATAAAGACATGTATAAATTCAAAATTCGAGTTGCTTTTTTGGAAGAATTATTATTGTATGATATATTTTCTAACAAATGATGCATAAATATTCGAATTTTTTTTTCTTTAAAAAAAAGTACCATTGAATAACAAAATCATTGATGAAACTGAACTTCAGTAATTCAAAATGTGTTAACAATTTAGTTTAACAAACTTGGAATCAATTTATCACAAAACCCGAGTTTTTATATTTTAAAAATTTGCATGTTTCCCCATGTATTTTTATTTTATTTCCATACGTGTTATATTTATATATCGTTTTTCCGGAATTCATAATTAAAAGTTCAGAAGCTTAATTATTTTTGCTTAATTAAGAAACTAGTACGGTGCATTCAAATCAAAACTCATATTGCGCAAACTTTTGTTAGAATGTTTAAATTACCGCACCTTTTAAACCGTTTAAGAGATGTGAAAACAGAACTTCAGTACCATAATTAACAATAAGAACTAAATCAATAATCATAAAACTGAAGTCGACAAAACTTAAACTCCAGATTAACAGAGATATACATTCTTAGACAAAAAAAAAAAAAAAAAAAAGGCGCACCAGGAAGGAATTATCCGAATGGGACGAAAATGGGTAGAAGTGATGTACATATACAGAAAAACAAATGATTGCAGTTTAAGAAAAATTGGATGATTTATTGAAGTGATAGAGCTTCACAAAGTGAAAAAGTTAGTAATGCGTCTGTCCACCTCTGGCCCTTATGCAAGCAGTTATTCGACTTCGCATCAATTGACAGAGGTTGTGGATGTCCTCCTGAGAGATATCGTGCCAAATTCTGTCCAACTGGCGCGTTAGATCGTCAACATCTCGAACTGGTTGGAGGGCCCTGCCCATAATGCTTCAAATGTGCTCAATAGGAGAGAGATCCGGCGAACTTGCTGGCCAAGGTAATGCTGCGCAAGCACTAAGGCAAGTAGTAGAAACATGTGCAGTGAGGGGGCGGGCATTATCTTGCTGAAATGTAAGCACAGGGTGGCGTGACATGAAGGGCAACACAACGGGCCTTGAACTTCGTCGACGAATCGCTGTGATTGTAATGTTGCGACGGATGACAACCAAAGGGGTCCTACTATGAAATGAAATGACACCTCAGACCATCACTCCTGGTTGTCGGCCTGTCTGCCGGAAGATAGTCAGGTTGGTATCACACCGCTGTCCGGGGCGTCTCCAGACTCGACACACCGCTGTCTCCAGACTCGCCTTCGCCGGTCATCGGGGCTCAGTTCAAAGCGGAACTCATCACTGAAGACTATTCTACTCCAGTCAGTGACATTCCATTGTAAGCCCGACACCACTGCAAACGGGCTTGACTTTGTACAGAGGTCAATGGTAGTCGGCGCAAAGGGTGCCGGGACCTCAGCCCCCTTTCTGTGAGCCGTCTATGAATGGTCCTTGCGGTCACTGAAGCACTAGTTGCACGTACAATCGATGATAATGATGCATCTGGGGCTATGAGTGCCGCTCTGACGATTGCTCGTTCTTCACGTTCTGTCGTTTCTTTATTCTAGTTAGAATTTTATTTCTATGGACATATTTATGTTAAATATGTTAGTTTAAATATTGTCGAAATATAATTTCTTAAAGAACTTTCAAGAGAACTTAGTGCAAAAGTACGATAATAAAATACACGAGTGTCTTTATTTTATCTTTTAGCACAGTTCTTAGTAAAAAAGCTTAAATTTCACGCTGGTTTGTTTGGTTTATGAGATTATGGCAAAGCCTCAAGGGTTATCTGCCTATGGAAAGGGATGTTTTCCTGGAGGACTTTCTAAGGGAATTGGCTCATATAAATATTACACATGGGAAAAACCACAAAAACGCTCATGCGGCCAGCCTGTTGGTGCTATTCGAACCTCGGACCGAAGGTCAGAGATTTTACCACTCAGCCGCTGGTGGGCTGCACTTAAATTTCAGGGGCATAATTTCAGGCAATAATGCTATGTTATTCAAAATTTGACGTCTCTAGGTACCGCTGCTTCTTCACAGCGCGAGGAACGTGCATAATTCATGCAGATTCTTCATTATTTAATTTCTTTAAATATAATGCAGATTTCTAACATTTGGTGGCAACAATTTGAAAAGTGAAACGACGTTTTTAGTGAACCAACACAAATGCCAAAACGGAATTTATTGCCCCCTTGGGCTAATAATAATAAAAGGTTACTGTTTTTGAATTTTTTGTGAAAGAAGTAACACAAACGATTCCAGATAATTTAAGATACTTGATATGTATTAGAGATTTTTGCCAGCACTAGAAACTCTCTTCTCCCCAAAGAAATATCACTAATTTCGTAACTATTGGTTGTAATAAATATTACTTTTAAAAAGCAATTGCATGCAAAAAATAAAATGAATTCTTATATATTAATATTTTTATCATGATAGAAATTTACAAATAAGTTATTAGAAAAAGTTTTCTAAGAACCTTAGTTATTACGGGCTATAATTAAACTTTTTCTAATTGTAATCAGACTTATTTGTTCCGCTTTGGCGGTGTGGATAATGCCACTGAAGACTGACAGTTGGAACCTGGTTCATATCTTGGCGAGCGTTGAGGTGAAAGGACATTTTCGTAAGCTTTTCCGTTTGACAGGAATAGGAACCAATTTTCTCTTAGACTGCTCCATGGAAACATCCCTTCCATAAGGCAATAATAATTCTCACACTTAATTAAACAAGCAAATGAAACAGAAAAATTATACCTTTTTTTACAGAAAATGTTCTTGAGATATCTGAAAAATTTAGCTTAATGATGAGTATATCAATAAAATTTGAAGAGAATTAAAAAAAGGGGGGGTGTTTATTGACTTAGAATGTCAATAATCAAATGGTAAAAGAGCTAATTTTGAAAAAAGTACTTTTTCGTAGTACAAATAAAAGAAATGGTACTGTTTCGGCCATCAGATCGTCTGCTGTTTGTAAGATCTCGTTTCGCATCGTGCAGCTCGCAATTTTTTTTTTTTTTTTTCATTCTTGTAAACGCTAACTGTAACTTTCACGCTTTGTTTTACTGTGCTATGTTCTAAAGCTGAAAGCGCTGAATAAAAGGATAAAATTTTCAGTCCACTTGCAAATGTTGTATTCTTAACGTTTATCAATTTAAGATACCTCGACGCAACATAATGTTGGTGATCATACGACGGAGGTTCGAGAAAAAGGCGCGATTGGGAACAGGAATTCCACTTCTTCATAATGTTGCTGATAGTTCAGTTTCGTTTTAGAATTTTCAAGAGTTACGCAATGGATTCTGTAGTAGCTATAAAATGACAGTTCTGCGACAAGAGGGTCAGCGGCGTGTCCAATGACGTCGCAGGGGCAGCTTGCAGCGGCATCGATGGCATTACACCTGGGCCGTAGCAAATGATATTACGAGTGGAAGTGAGTTGTTTTAGACTGCTAGTTGAGTTCTAGATCTCCTGCTGCTAAAAGTTTTCACTTTAATTTAGTTTTTCTAAATTGGCAGCGGATCAAGTGAATATTTTCGGCATTTCAATTTTGGAAATATGCTCATACTGCCATCCATGGACGAAAAAACAAATTTCATATTTTAGAAGTCTGTTGCTAAAACCACGCATTTTTTAAAGTCTGTCGTCTTTGGGATTGGGAGACAGTCCTCCTCCAAGGTCATTAGAAGAGCTCAAACAAGGATTACTCTGTGTCTGGTCGTTGCTTCCCATTTCAGTGACCGACAGTTTCACTGACAGCATGGAACGCCGCTGCCGCCAATGTATTGCAGCTAGGGGTGGATAAATTCCTTATTAGAATCCATTTTTGTAATGTCACCACCCCATTTTTCCTAAAAAAAACTGTGATATACCGTTTCTCCAAAACTGGATTTCTCTGCCAAGAGTGCAATTTTTTGTTGTAATTCATGTTTGCCAACTTTGGAAACATTCTATGCCGCATTCGTTAAAGAACTGTTTAATGAACATGTCCTGTAAATTTCTAGTTTCTATGTTGCTTCATTCTTAAATTAGACACAAAAAACATGCTTTTCCTTAACTTCCGGAGGGCAGTGTTTATTGATGTATGATTGTTTCCTAATATGTCAGTCATCTGATAACGTCTTAATATTCCTGATATTATCAAACACTACCATGTGAGATTAATTATGAAAACTTATTTCTACTATTCTCTTGTTTTGTTCTCGCAAAAGTAATACTTATAAAATTTCCTGAAACTCAAAGCAAGCATTTGATCTTCGCTCTTACGTAGATGCAATCGGTGCAGCCGCACTGAGCACTCGAACTTAGGGGCGGCAAAATATTTAGAATTTATACTTAGAGAATATTTAGAGAAAGTAGTAAAATTTAGGAATGGCAAAATTTTTAGCATTCAGTGGTGATACTGTGTGAAATTTAAAGTTTAAGTTAAGCGAAATTTTTAGATTTTATAGAGGCTTAATTTAGGACTTGCAGAGATTGCACCGGGCAGCAAAATGCCTAGTCCCGGCCCTACGCCTAGCTGAGAAGGCTCTTTTTATGCTCGGGGACTAATGGCATGAGTTTTCCATCAACAGGTCACAGAAGAAAGCCGGTCTTTTGCGGAGCCAACCACATTCTTGAATGAGACTAAGGGCATGAATTTTTCAATAATGAGTTTAAATCCAGTATACACAATGAATCTTCAATAATCTTCATCTGGAAAGAACTACTAGGCCCCGCTAAAAGAAATCGACCACTTTGGCGGGAATGGAATCTTGCTCAGAAAGGCTTCATGCTGAGCGCATAGCGCTGCATGTCTTCAATATGAGAATTGTTACCGCGCAGCGTAATAGGCATGAAGTTCTTGTAACTTGTGTGAGGCTTTTCTGGTGAACTGTAACAGAAAACTTTAATTTTGCGGACATAACCGGAAGCCCACACAGAGCTCAAATGGTCGGCGGTTTTCTGGAAGAAGAGGGTATTCGCCATTATGGTATTGCCAGCGAAACATGCCGGACGTGAATCCAATACTGACTGCTATAGAGACATTGCATAACATCATTGCGCTTCCAGGACAGTTTACGCATTCAAAATCATTGCTTTCAGAAGAATGAAATTTGTTGCTATAGATGGGACATGCTGCTTATGATCAATAACCTTAATTACAAAATGAAAACCTGTTGTGAGGTATCAAAAGTGATGTCTTGGCCGTTTGTAGTTTCATTTGCATATCGCAAAACATTTACCCCTGTTTATTTTGTTACTGTTGACTATCTCATAATATTAGGCATCTGGATACAAAATTTCCTCACAGTTTCCTTCTTTTTGGTTACATATCACATGATTTCTGATTGTAAACTTAATTTTGGGCATTACTGTATTAGGCCACCAGTGTATCATAATTGTTAAGCTTAACATTGTTTCAGAAGGGAAACTGAAGCCTGCATCTTAATTTTAATTTGCTATTTCTTTTTAATTTCAAAAATTTATATTTTTCATATCTTTATTTATTTTTAATCTGATTTAATTTATTTATTTTTACTTCCTTGTACGAAGTAAAGGGAATATTGTAATCCCAAAGAATTTCGGGTACCATAATTCAACGAAAATATTTAATTTAACGATGTTTTTGCGTGATATCCGTACGTAAACACAGAATAAAGGGCTCTTTTTTCCCAAAAGAATGATAACACTGATTAAAATGGATTCAGAAGAGATTTTTTCGTGGCGTCTGTTTCGGTTAAGATTTTCATGCCTTTAGTTAATCTCCATGCAATATTTCTAGAATTATCAACAGTTTAAAAGTTGTTTAAGTGCTTCTAAGCCTTTTTTTTTTTTAAAAAACCACAGTAACCATATTTGTTTACATTTGAAACTTAGCAGAATAGTGAATTAATTCTTTCTGCACCTTCAGTGTCTTTTTGCCGAGTGGGATCAAAAAGAAACATTTAGTTTTGTGCACAGAAAAATCTGCCTTTTAGCCTGCTGGCCTAATTGCTTGTTTTTGAGCAGTACCTCTAATTTTAATTGTAAAAATAGTTTTTTAATTGTTTTAACTGCACTTGGTGTTTTATGTTTTACTATATCTTTGAATTTTTAACGAAAATATTTTGAGATTTTATGTATTTTTGCCTTGCCGCTAAGTGAGAACTGAATTAATTGAATGAAAAATATATCTGTAATGAAATTCGAGGGAATAAATGTTTCATAATAGCGACAAATATTGTCTCGGAGAGAGGAGAATGTTCACGTGTAGCGCGGAATCGTCTGTGAAAAACTGTTTCTTCTTTTTTTGTTTAATTTCTTTTATACATCGTTTTAGATTTATTATAGTATTTGAATAGAACATGTGGCAACGATTAGATAATTCCTCAGATAATATAATTTTTATGCATTCTGAGTTATAAAATGAATGAGATGTAACGCTGTTAAGTGAAGCTAGGGCCAGAGTGTCACTATGGTAAATTAATATTGTGAATTTTACAGAGTACATTTATTCTATCGTGGCTTCTGCGCTAACGAAGAAGACTAACTAAGATTTAATTCAATTCAATAAGTTTAAATGAAATGCAGGAAAAAGTGCCTATAATTTCATATTCCGCACAAGGAAATCTTGTGGTGCACACATGAGCTTTTTTTAATAATGTTTTTGAAATTTTAGAAGTAAACATCTCGAGATATAATGCTAAAGTTTTAAGACAGAAATTCTTTTTTAAGTTTTAAAACTTTTTAATAACAAACCCTTTTTTGAAATGTTAAGACTATTATTTGTAATCCTCAAATTTCAAGTTATTATTTTCTTTCTTGTTTCCTATTTACTGAATTACTTATGCAATTATTCATCTGCAATAACGATGAGCATATGAAATATTTTATTGCATGCCGTCAGTAATAAAGGGCAAAAATCTAATTTCAGAGCAATAAATAGTTTCTTAGTGCTTCCAATAAGATATTTAATTTTACTTAACATTTTTTACGAGTTAAATAATCTAACTTTTTTTAACCATTATTTATTTATTATTTTATTTATTTACTTTTTTTTTGTCACATTAATCAAAAATTCACAGCTTTCGTTTCATGAGAATCAAATCAACTTTCCGCTCAGATGATTATTTATTTGAGAAATAAAAATCAAGAAACTATGAAAATAAAAACTATTACAAAAATGGTGGAAAAATTGCTTGCGCGTGTCCCAACAACTTTTTCGTCTTTATTCTTGTTTCAGGCTTTAAAAAAAAAAAGCGCATGAAAAGATGTTATCGCACGACAATAGCAAGCACGCAGCCGACCTTGGAGATAACATGAAAAGCGAAAGAAAGCTTTTCCTGCATTTCTTGCCTGCCCTGCGCTCCCCCCTCTCTTTCTGCTGCGTAAGGATATGCCGTTGCTTCCCTTGCCTCTTAAAAACAACAGCTGCTTTCATTCTACGCTGCTACTGGTCATTGAAGTCTTCCGCCGCAATTGACGTCATAAAGTTAAGTCGAATCTGAAAGGGATAAAAATTAACTTTGCAAACACGGAAAAGACATGCAATTTTATGTCTGTAAGGAAATGAAGCGTCATTTTGTAAGTAATTGCGAAATAAATTTCTCTTTTTATTTATTTCTTTTCTTTTCTTTCTTTTTCTTTCTTTCTTTTTTTTTTTAAGGATCAAATAAAACTATAATAATTATTGCTTCATTAATAACACTTCGTAATTTAAAAATGTATACATGCATAAAATGCTCGTTATATGTAATAAAGGAAATTATGAATTATCCTTTGCAAGTTAATGCAAAAAAAGGTTGCAAAATTATTGTTATGACGTCATAGAACTAAAACCAGTGTTTAGTATAATTTTCCTTAGAGTGCGTGATGCCGATTTTCAAATGGGATGTAAAAAATCAAATTGAGTATTAGATTATTTGGATCATTTCGACATTTTTACACGCTTGATACCAATTTTACGATTTTTTCACTATCAAATAAATCAAACAAATAAAAAAATTTAAACAAAAAAATAAAATCTGAAAGGTTTCAGATTTTAAATTACGTCCAAAGGGGCGTTTTTGAAACATTTTGTATGTTACTTTTATTTATTGAATATCATGTTCTTCGCATTTAAACCATAAAATTCAGTTAAAGAACAATATCGCAAAATAATTTTAAACTGAGCATATCTTTAGAATTTCCTACACACAGTCTCAGGCTCTGCAGATAAA
>KK116223.1:7479-32565 GCA_000611955.2 Stegodyphus mimosarum
TCGTATTTATCTTCCGAAAATCGATTTTTCACTTTTGTTTTTTAAAACTTAGAGTGTGTTATGCTGATTTCAAAAGCATGTGAAATGTCAAAGAATCAAGATGAGTTAATTAAGGTAATTCGATATTAACTAACAGAGCCATTTGTTTTTTACAGGGATAATATTTTAAGATCAATCTTAAAGAGGTTCTTACTTACATTTTTAGAATAACCTGCCTGTATGTTATGCTTGATTTAAATTAAATATATATGCCTAAAGATTCTCATTCTGATTCTTCGCAACAACGAAAGTTTCCCAAAGGTACTTGTTTGTAGTCCGACAGACAGTGAAACAACAGTTGCCCAAACGACAGTAAGAGCAACAATCATTCCCGTTTTTCAGTAGACGACAATGGTGGAAATATTGGTAGTAAAATTGACAGCCGTAACCGTACTTGCCCATACTCGATTCTTCAGTAGGGTTCCTGAATTTTGCAAGATGTTTTCAGATTCCGTTTCAGTTTTCAGTAAATCCTGCAAGTCCAACACGAAAACAAAAATTGGAATCACAACATTTGCAACTCATAGCATTAAATAAAACATAACATTACTTCCTGCGAAGAGTACCCTTACTAGCGGCTGAGTGGTAAAGTCGCTGAACACTGACAGTTCGGTCCGACATTCGAGTCGTGCTTAACGGGCTGGCTGCATGGGCGTTTCCGTGGGTTTCGCTATGTGTAACGTGTATATGTTACGGTGAAACACCGAAATTTGGAGAATGTCGACTTTCACCGATGAATGTCAACATTCACATAGTCGCTTGGTGTATGTCCGAAATATTTTCCAAATACTCTTATTTCTGACTTACACCAGTGAACGTCGACATTCACCATGTACTAATGTTGAATATATGAGAATATTATATTTTCTTCTCCGTAATTCGGTCGCGAAAAAACACACAATACATTCAAAATGAGAAAGAAAAATAATAGAAGTTAAAAAACTTACTTAATTAGACAGTGCGTAGTAAATGAGCAAATAAAATAATAGTAATAAAAAACTTACTAAATTATGTGATTCAAATCTGATTAATTGCAAGAACTTAAACTATTGAGAGACTTTGAATTGCACAAGAGGCCCTTGCTTTTACAACTGCATTTATGGGAAACAGCCAGTCGCCTCTCTTTTCGACCTACACCAGAGCGTATCTGTCGACATACACCCGTGAGGGTCCGAATGTACAAGAATGCAATGTTATATTCGATCTTTCACCGACGTATTTGGTGAATGTTGACATTCTCCGCTGAAAGTCGACATTCTCCAATTTCGGTCTTTCACAGTAACATATACATGCCAGTTCCCACAGAAAGCCCTCTTTTTGGACAGATAAGGCCTTACGTACTTTGCCCTAATTAAAATAATCAAACCTAACTTTCCAAGAATACATTTTAAAAATGGATTAAGGCGAATGTTGCTACATGAAAGACTTCTGCGATTTGAGGATATTATATGATTTCAAGTTATCTCAATGAAAGCAAAATAATTTCTGTACATTGGAAAATGTTTCTCGAATATTTTGAATTTAAGAAATTTGAGCTATCGAAAAGTTTTAGCAAATTTTCTGTGTTTAAAGCATTTGATTCGACTTACGGAAAACTACAAAACTGAATTTCAATAAATAGAAATTTCTTCTGTAGTAATAGTAATATCTCTAAATAGTAAAACTGAGTTAATAAAGTAAATTTTCATCAAACATTGGCATAAATATTTATCAAAATTCACATACACCTTTCATACTAGGTTCACTTCTTTTAATGCAGGAAATAAATCTAAGCAATGAAGCAATTGATAGGACAGGTGTAGCTAATAAGTTAAGTAAAAATTTAAACAAATTCGAAAACCGGAAAACACAAATCCTATTTTACAAATCATTGCGTTTAAACAAATCCTATTTTAAAATTTAACTCAACAAATCATTGAATAATCCGAAAAATAAAATACTTTCTTTTACAAAATCGTGTAAGTCAAACTGAGACTTTATTTTTCTTTTTTAGTGATGCTTTCTATTTTCTTCTTTTGGGCAGAACTACGTCTGAAATTCCGAAACAGATTACTTATCTGGAAAGTACGCGAATGTGAATATCATTTAATTAAATAATAACTTCATAATTTATTTTCTTAAGATATATCTTTTAAAGCGATATACTCTTATAATCTTGAAAATGTTTTCTTCTTCCTGAAGATGCTTTCTTTTAAAACGATACACTCTGAAGACTTTTCCTTCTTTTAAAACAATATAATCTTATACTTTTGAAGATTTTTTCTTCTTTTAAAATTGCATGCTATGGATTTCGAAATGCAAAATGTTTATTAACATGCCATGAATTTTTAGACAGTTTAATTGATGAGACTTATACTTGTGTCACGTTTTTTTAATCCTTATTCAATCTGCAAAAACAACTAGAGAATCATTGCTGTTATATTATTACCAAAAAATGTAGGATGAAAAATTCAATTCCCAGGAATCAGTTCAACGTTTTTCTTTTTTTCTTTTCGTACAGAGATTTGCGAATTCATCCTGATAAAGCACCAATATTTTATTTTATAAGCCCTAAGGGAAAGACATTTTGGATCGATACAAAAATGGGAATAGTTTTAAAGAAATAAATAACTTTTGCGTAGTATGCAAAAAGAACAAATTTCTTTTTCGAGACATGAATTTTTTATACTCATTTCATTGTGTTTTAAAAGGTCATGGGTATACTTCGCCTTTGCAAATTTCGTCTATGCAAATATGAAACGCCTTGAGTTATCCGAACATGGAACGAATTTATGAAACTAAATGAATCCGAATATGAAAAGAATTTATGAAAGGTCTCTATTTATGAAACGTCTGTAGCTTTCATCAAAATCTGGGTCGTTATGTCAACTCATGACATATTACGATAATAAATAATTATCAGTCACGGAATCTAGAAAATGGTACATTACACAAGACGTGAAGTTGTGAGGTTTTATTCTTTAATACCTAAAGTTCTAACTTAGAACCCCACGAACACTAACAAGCTTTAAGTGTGTGAACAGAACACATAAGACTTGATGAGGGTTTATAACCCTTATTTTTCAGTATATTTACAGTCAGTACCTACTTGGAACTTTACACAAAGCCGCTACTCGGGCTTGAACTTAATAATAATTTAAACTAAAACTAGCTTAACTAAGCTATTTAAAAGGTATAGCCGAAGCTATCAGAGATCTAACTAGTTGGTCTCTAAGTATTAATTAAATCGGTGAAGCCAAGCAAGGGCCTAAGGTTATAAGGCTTCTCCTTCAATCTCTTAATCTTCTTGCTAAACATACGCTGTGAAACCCTATGTGGAGGACAGTGAGCAAATCTAGGCTATGTCCTTTAGTGTTGAAGAATTACAAATTCAGAAGGAGGGTTTAAAGAACCCTTTAATTCAAATAATTACAACTCTCCAATTGAGAGTAAGCCACCATTTTGGGCTGAACTAAAATAATATGAAATAAAGTGTGTTAACAAATTCAAATACCTAAGCTTAAACCTTAAGTAGGACGGCGAGGGAAGCCTAACTCTCAGTGAAATGCAATAATGCGAATTTCACGAGCCAGAACTAGTAATTGCAATTGCCTATGAAGGCGAACTTTCACTAGACAGAGGAAATCTTTGCGCGCACAGCCTTACGGCGATAAATCCAAGACTCTGTCTCTTCTCCTCGTTAACTCCTGCCTTTTAAACTGCTATCAGATATATGCGATTTGCATAAATATCTCGCTCGCGCTAAATTCGGGTAGCAACTGAAACTTTGAGATATCGATAGGAAAGTTCAAACTAAAAATAACTTGGTTAGTTAAAACAATGAATGCTACAAGGTATGGCCGAGCGTAGTAATAGCTAAGAGAGACGTAGCCAAAAGGCAAACGCGCGCTAGTCAGGAAATCAGACTCTCTCTCTCTCTGAAGTCGGTGAAGTCACGATTTAAATAGTACTGTTTCTCATTTGCATTAACTGAGTATCTGAATTTACATTCTGGCAGGAAATTGTAATCTGAAATTAGAATAAGATAGGAAAGATGCAAAACTTAAAATAACTGTTAATAAACTTACGATAAACTTTACAAAGTCTTTAATCCTTCTTTCACGCATCCTGACAAATAGCCAGTGTTGCCGTTCGACATTCTATAAGCAGACGAAATTGGACCTAATTGTGGAGCTGATTTGAAAAGAAAATAATCCATATATTTCAAGAGCTATTTTTATTACGATACTAGCGGAAACATCAGATGTCAATTAAGTTAGATTGAGAGTAATGCATCTAAAAACAGACAGAACGATACGGCTGCAATCTTCCTCTAAAAACTATGCAAAAAATACGATTCATAGTCATACATTTTTAAGTCTGATGCCCTACGGAACGCACATAAAAAATTTCGATAGAAAAAGGAACTAATTCTCTCTCATTATAGCAGCAACAATGGCATGCCATTTTAATCATTTTCGTCTTTTGCGTTGCTGTTTGAGGTATATTTACAGAGTTCCTGCTTGTAATTTCTTCATTTTGACAATTTGTTATATAAACAGCTAATTCCTGCAAAATTCTGTTAAGTTCATATTCCCCTTATTAATATTTTCAGGTCTGATATCGGTGGCTAAAGAAGATCAAACAAACTTAGCGCTTTACACGTTAAACATTAATAGATACAAGGTAGTTCAAATATGACCGGGACGCATATAAGCATTCTGTACCGCCCCATGCGCATAGGAAAGAATCCATCCTCGTCATTGGATACAGCTTCCGATGACATCATTTCCTCTACGCTTAGAAACGCCTTGACTTTGTTTGGGCTCGAAAGTACACCTCCATGCCGTTTCTTTACATTTTAGTAGCGGCACCGGAAAGATTATTACCGTTAATGACATGCGTTGTATTTTTGTTGCTAATTTAGCAACAAAAATACAACGCATAATACACGTATATACACGCATATACAACGCATATACAACGCATAATACACAAAAATACAACGCTTAATACACTTATTACGGCGCTGTAGTATGGCGAATTCTATATAAAAATTGTAATGCTTTTTTATTTCATAGAAAGGAAGATCAGCATTTATTCTAGTGCGCTAACTCCGTAAATGTGTATTAATATCAGGTGCAGAGGATTTTAATAAATGTATTCTTAATTTAAAAGCCTTCATAATAAAGGTTTTGGAATTATTAATTCATCGTTTCATGTTCATTAAATATAGATTCATTGTACAGGCAGTCTCCGAAAGCATGAAACAAGTCAGTTTTCGCAAACAGCAAAAAAGTTGGGAGCTGATATGATACATACACTCACGTTTGTGAAAATTGCAACACCAAGAAGGAATCGTCATAATTGAATGCAATTTAATACACAGTTGAGTGGTAGTGGTACAAATAAATGATTAAATGTTCAAAGCAAACAAACAAGAACAAGAGATCAGAATCAGTATTTTGTGTGGCCACCACGCGCCGCAATAAGTGCTGCTACACGACGTGGCATGGAGTCAAACAAAGTTTGAATGTCTGACTGAGGAAGAGCATTCCATATCGTTTGTACGCGTACCCAAAGTTCGTCTGCAGACGCAACAGGACGAGGATCACGAGCAAGACGCCGACCAATGACATCCCACACATGTTCAATTGGCGACATATCCGGGGAACACGCAGGCCAAGGAAGAAGCTGTACCTGCTGCGCTGCAAAGAAGGATTTAACAATCCGAGCAGTATGAGGGCGGGCATTGTCCTGTTGAAATACAGCGCCTGGCAAGCTTTGAAGGAAGGGAACAGCTTCGGGCTGTAGAACTTCACGGATATACCGGTTGCTGTTCAGATTGCCCACAATTCGTAGCAATTGAGATCGTCTATGATATGCTATGGCGCCCCAGACCATAACTCCGGGTGTTCGTCCACTGTGGCGTTCGATAATGCACTCCGGAAGGTGGCGTTCACCGGCATAGCGTCTGACACGAATGCGGCCATCATGGTACCACAAATTAAAGCGGGATTCGTCAGAAAACACGACATGCTGCCAATCAGCACGCCAGTCTCTATGCTGATTGGCCCATTGTAGCCGCAGGCGGCGATGGTCGTGCGTTAGGGGGATCCTGTATAAAGGAGTCCGTGCGCGCAGTCCACACTGCAGCAGACGTCTACGAATTGATGAAGCACACAATGAAACACCTGTAGCTATTGACCACAGTGCTGCCAATTGTCTAGAGGAAGCTGTACGGTCCGTCCGCGCCATGCGGACCAGGTGTCTATCATCGCGAGCTGACGTCACATTTCGGGGTCCACTCCCGGATTTCCGAGTTGTCCGACACTCGTCCGTCCACTGCTTCCAAACGCGCATCACTGTGCTGCTGTTACGCTGCACACGAGAGGCTACTGCACGATACGACAATCCAGCTTCACGAAGGCCGATGATTCTCCCTCGTTCAAACTCTGTAAGTTGTTCAAATCTCGCTCTCTTTCGTCGACGAGGCATAAGTACAGATTGAGTTAACGTTTACCACTAGCAGATAACCACCGATAACCATACACGCCTCGCTACAGCCGTCTATTTATTCGGATCCATCAGCCGTTCAGAGGGCGCTGCTCAGCTTACGCATGCGCTACGGATTTGCAATTCTAATCATTTGCATATCATGCGCTACTTTGCATTTCCTGAAAATTTCAGCTCACTCGCGTAAGTCCTTCATGGTGTTGCAATTTTCACAAACGTGAGTGTAGTAAATACAAGATATCTGTAGTCAGTCTGAAAAAGTAAAATTTATTTTTGAAGTTAGACGACTATAGATTTGGAACACAGAAATTCAGATAAGTATGTATAAATTGAATATTTCCCATAAATATGTACTTTAGGAATATTGTGCATTTTTTAATCTGTAAAATCTTTTGTACCTTTGTATAAAAATAGTGTTCACCGGAGCAGAAAGTTTATTTTCTTATACAAAGTGTATTCAGCAAATATGCTGAATGTGCTTTTTCTTTCATTTAAGGCAACAGAAAGTTACAAATGTGAAAGACGTGGATATTAATATGGAAATAAAATATACAGTTGCAAAGGAAATATTTTCTGCAATATGAAAAGAGTAGAACGCAACAAAATTTCAATAATGATATATTTACTAGCACATATGCCTTTAAGTCGAGATCGTCGTATAATCCAATGTGTTCTGTATTTTGTCTTTTGCACTAAGTTTATAAACTCGGTTATTTATATAGTTTAAACACTTAAGATTGCTTCTGATATTAACAGCATCTTTAAAGGATTTTATAATTTTATTATTCCATAAATAGGATGCCATCTGCAGAAGGCTGCATGTCAATTTTTTCGTCTGGCATTATTGTGCAAAGAATACAAATAATTTTCACCCTTCTGTATCCCTCATGCGCGTCATTCAAGGAAAACAAAACTGTAAGAATCCCGCCTGAACGTTATTACGCTAAGAGAAAATGATGCCATCGGAAAGTACTTCCAATCACAAGTACTGATTTTTCCCTACGCGCGTGGCCCGGTACAGAATGTTTATATGCGACCAGGACTGATTTGCTTTGTTTTGCTTTTTGTTTTACCATTCGCTTTATTGCGAATGAAAGATTTTGTGAACATGCCAACCTCCAATGTACTTCCCTCTAGGGTCGCTACGTTTTTTACCAACGCTCTAGAAGCATTTTATGCCGTTTTCATAACGGTTTTTATTTAGCTGCAAATCTACTCCTGAACACTGTTGAATCCACAAAACTGCACGCTTTCCAAGTGGTATTTAAGCCTGGGTTTCTGGACTGAAGTAGTGGACTCACGTTTCATTGACAATCACTATGAACGTCCAGGATGCCTCCCCTTGACCTTCAAACCACCAAAGGAGAGAACTGCCGGTTTCTATGGGTATCCTTTTGTTCTCGTCTATCGTGGGTGGAGTCCATCGGGTAAACATCCTGCCATGGTACAAATGCTTTTTCCCAATGGTTTGTACACTATCAACACTGATTGAAAGCATCGACGCAAATTCTTTCATAGCGATACGCCTATTCCCACGAGTAATCGCAATCACACCATCAAAGTTTCTGGAGATAATGGATTTATCCACCCTCCCTCGTCCTTCAATGAAGCACCTACAGTCATGGGTCCTAGAGAGAATCTCTTCCCCATATTGTAACTGAAACCTCTGCCAAATTTCAGATGACTGAATATTTTCTAGAACGAGAAATTTGATCACAGTGCATTGTTTCCCACTCCGAAGGAGCTGCTGTTCGCTCATTATTCTCGCGACTGCAAGACAAGAGTGAGAAAGTTTAATTCTGCATTGAAGGTAAAGTGGGGGTAGTGATTGTACACATACAAAGACACACAGTCTTCTGCATGAGTAGCGGTATGTAACAGCAACACTCCGATCATATTTGAATCCCCTTGTAATACTAACCGAAGACCCGTTGTTCTTAACCGTTACTGTTGCAAAGAAAACAAATTATTTTTCTTATTTTATCTTTTTAACTTTAACTTTTTCGTTAAAACATAAACAATTTAAGGGGTACAGAGAAACCTAAGTAATAACTGATAGTACAAGGAAAACTTATTACTTTTTACTAATTATAAGAGTAATTTCAATAAGCTGGGTAAAAATAATTATTTCTCTATAATAGTAATTTCACTAATATAATGCCTCGTAAGTCATAGTGATATACGAGACAATTCCAGATGTAAAACTTAGTTAATAATAATATGACATTTTCAAAAAACTTACTGATCTATAAACGTAAGTAATGTATGAAGTATTCAATAAAAGCTCGTGATTTTTTGTTTCCAACTTTACCTTTATATCTTCAGAATATTTCCGAATTCTTTATGATTAAAGAGTTACTGACAAAGAAAGCCTTGAAAATAAAACTTCCTAGCCAAATTATCATTCTTCCTTGGATATTATTCTGAAAAGTAATAGATTTTCAAAGAAGAGATTATATTACAGATCCTGATACTTAATTCTTTAGTTGTCGTGTATCTATTAATATCTGAAAAGAATTACTGGAACGGCAAATGCTTGATCACATGAATCTTGTATAGAAAGATGCGAAAGAAATTCTGTCATCTATCTTTGAAGATATCAATATTTTTTCTCGATGCTTCCTTTGCGTGTACTGAAACATTTTGTTTATTCATTCTTTTTTGTAGATTGTTGGAAGTGGAGAAAAAATTGTTCTTGCGTGCACACATATAGAGAATTTATTTTTGCCAAGAGGTAAAACTGCTCAAAACTTTTCTGCTGCTACTCAAAACTGCTAGTATTCAACATATTTATACTGCAATATATGCAAAGAAAACCTTCTCCCTCTAATATCTTTCCGAACTGTAAATAATGTGATTACATAGTCTGTGGCATGACGTTGTTCATTTAAATTTTCAGTTCCAATGAACTGATATGTATCTGAAGTATATTTCCCTGGATTAATTTTGATTAGTCAACTACAAATATTTTAGTAATATGTAACAGTGTTATTAAATAGCTAGAAGGTCTGTGCCGAAAGTAATGCGCCCCATTTTCTTCTGCGGCGACTATCCGTCGCACAGCGTTGAAGCTTGCACGGATGGGTGGGTGGAGTCTAGGGAACACAGCCAGTACCCTCTACTGTGTCAGTACCTCAGGAGGTACTGACACAGCGCGACCAGCACCAGTCGGCTCCAAGCTCCTGGAGATTCACAGTGCCTGTTTTAGTAAACTCTTGTGTGAGTGCTCGGTAGAAGTCAAGATAGGAAAAACTCTCGAACAGCGATACGAAAAGTTTTGTTTCAAACTTGAGAAAACGCCGTCGGAGACTTTTCGGTTGCTTCAATCCTGATTTGTTCCCGCCCGACTTCCACGCAATGCAGTTGCGCAATGCAGTAAACGCAATGCAGTTGCGGCTTTCCGTCTGTCTACAGGACATGATTGCCTTGCTACTCACTCGCACCGCATAGGCATTTCAAGCGATCCTATTTGCCCACTTTGCAATTCTGGAGAAGAAATGGACAGAGACCACCTGCTTCAATGTGGGGCTCTTCGTGGTCTTACAGAAGAGTCGAGATACTGGGAGGCAAGAGCACTTCTTAGGCAATGACTTAAATCTAATTGTTCTTTGTTCTATCGTTCGTAATCATTTGTTTGTAAGATTTTAGTTCTTTGTAACTTTTTGCCTAGCCATTGGAAATAAAAAACAAATGCTGTGATTAGGTAAAGTTTTTTTTTTTTTTTTGTTCTTCCTGCACCAGCTTGAAATATGAGATATTATTTTTTATTGTAACTTTCTTTTCTTCGTGTTACATATAACTTAACGAACGAAATAGGTGTACCAGTCTATTTAGTCTACACAGGATAAACACCTTGCATGTATTGGTATATTCAGAAATTCACAGTTAACGTTTCAAATTTTGCTCACAATGTCATTTATCAATGAAAACACGTCTATTACGGATACAGTTCTATATTTGAGCAATGCTGCAAATATGTAATAACTTTTTAGAATTTATAGGTAGACCCATGAGAGAACCATATCCCAAAATTAAACCAAAATCTATTAAAAGAATAGAAATAGCTTGTGTTTTATTCCATCTGTTATAGGAATTACTGCAAAAAGAACATTTTTCAGGGTATCATATTTGGAAAACAAAAATCAAATTTTTCATTTTAAAAATCCTTACTGTAAGCCTTATCATAATAAACCTTAAACGCAAACAAAACCGTCTTTAATATTTTACACATAAAATCAGAATATCTGTTTAGAAATGCAGCCTTAAAATTCTCTAACATCAAATACCGTATTTACTCGCATATTTTCAACTACTGTTCTAGCATAAGTTTTGAAAAATGTTTTATGTAGTCACTTAATTTTCCGTTTCCTCAAGAAAAGCAAGCTCCCCTACATTTTAAAATGGATTTGTCTAAGCAGTGGTCGTCTTCAACTTACTAATTGATTTGCTCGTGGAATTTAGGTGCATGGACTCTGATGAAACAATAACAGTGAAAAGCTTCAAGAAAATAATGATACCTAACGTTCTTGGTGGCTCTGAAAATCATTGCTCGTGGGAGGACAGACTTAATGATGACGAAGACTATAACAACGATTTTTACTATGGCGTCGACTTGCAAGCTGTAGTAGATAAGATAGATAACACTTCCACAGCATTAAATGATTTGATGCCTTGGGAGTAGCAGAGAACAACATTAAAAGCAGACGAGATTCAAGATACAGAAAAGTAGAAATGAAGATATCTTAATAGTAATTAAGACAGATAGCGCAAAAAGGCTATTAATTCCCTTTTGGCATTTTGCGTCGATTCACCTTCTGCGTTGATTCACTTATCAAACTGTTGCCACCAAATATTACAGCCCTGTATTATATTTAAAGAAATTAAATAATGAAGAATCTGCGTAAATGTATGTATGCTTCTCACACTGTGATAAAACAATGGTATTTAAAGCCATTAAATTTTGAATACTGTAATCCCCCAAAGAATAATGGCATCTGGAAGCCCTAATTTGGAATTTGAAATTTGTGTTATTATCTATTTCATATTTTGTCAGACATTAAAGAATTTTTGATTAAAAACTCTTTCAAAGCGAGGAATGGCAACACTATACGGAAAAAGAAAAAAACATGTTTATATCCAGCTCTCGAGGCTATGTACTGGAAATTCTAAAGATATACTCATTTAAAAATTATTTTGCGATATTGCTGTTGAACTGAATTTTATGGTTTAAGTACGAAGAATATAATATTTAATAAATAAAGGTAATACACAAAATGTTGAAAAAATGCCCCTTTGGGGATAATGTAAATTTTTATTTTTAATATTACTGTGTTTTCATACCCGAATGAGGCTTTCGTTTAATAATATTGTGCTACCGCTTTTTATCCATGAATACTGTTCATTTGTTATGTTCTGTAACAGCATCCTGCAAAATTTAAATTATCGTTTAATATTCTCTCGCGTTTTTCGTGCTATAAAATTAGTAAAAAAAAGGGGGATAGAGAAATGCGCATGTAAGTATATAAGGTATTTCTCCCGCCTTACTCGTGTGCCTTCGTGGTGTAGTGGTCAGCATGCTCGGCACGTATTCGAGAGGACCGTGGTTCGAGTCCCGACGAAGGCATTGCTCATTTTTCACGTGTCTTGCTTCGAAATAATTTAATGTCTCTAAAAGTAAGGTATAATTTCTTGCTTGAAAAGCCAAAACTTATCTCTTCACATTAACAAAATTCTTTATTCTAAAGAGAATGTGAGTCGAGTCAGTGATATGTTAAATACCATGTGCATTACATATTGTTCTCTAGAGGTAATGTATCAGAATCTTTTTACAAAAACTATTAAAAGGTAAGCAGGTAAACTTTCATTTCTTCAATAATTATCAGGGAATTATTCTCGTTAATCAGCAGAAAGCATTACATGCCAACAACGGAATAGATGTTAAATCCTCAAATACCTTGTAATTAAAGAGATTATCAGCATCACAAAAATTATAAAGAACATCGTTAAATTTCATGGCTCGCTAAGTTTTGAAAAGTGTCATAATCGCCATTTCCTTAAGCCAACGCAAATTGCCCTTTTCTTTAAAATTACTTTTCGATCTTTATTACTTGCTTATTTATGCAGGCAAAATTTCTGGAAATGTCTCTCTCAAAGTGCTAATTAATCATCTAAATCCCTCTCGAATCTCTTTCCTTATATTAAAGATTCAACTTCTCCGAGTTAAACATAACGCGAATTTATGTTTGTACTTGCGAATAATTTTATTTCGTGAACACTAAAACGATTCTTTCTTAACCTCCAAAAATCTTCAGTCTTATAACATCTCAGATTATATTTGTTCACTCGAAAATATTATTATTTTGAATCTTTCCTGCCAGAAGTAAATTTCAATTAAAAATATTTTCAAGAAAATATTTTGCTGAAGTGGCATTGTATATGCTGCAGCTCGAGATTACCGAACGCGCAGCTAGAAAGCAAATCATAATAACTGAAGAAATGCAGTGTTTATAAAGTCCCTGACCCATTTTTATGTTTAATAACTCATAAAATAATAAAGATAGATTAAAATTAACAACATAAATGGTTAGATAGACTTAAAAAGCTTCATGACCCTTGTCAATGAACTTCCACGTGTGCTCCCTTTTGTCGTACGGAGTATATCAAGTCGACATTCAATTTCACGGCAGGTCTATTTTCTATGAACCATCATAAAATCTGTGTTTTCTCTTGTGGTGTATGCATTCTCCTTAATATCCGGTCGAATAAAACATCACATACAAAAGTACTAGAACAAATACATCAAAAGTAAACATAACATTGCAATAGTTGCCAAAAACAAAAGAGAGAAAAATGCAATTAATAAGCAGACGATATTTAGAAAAGTACAGATATTTTGGCTGGAAAATGAAATTATCTGAAATTAACCACACACGCAGACGATATTTAGAAAAGCAAAGATATTTAAACCTGAAAAGGAAAATATATAAGTTATTCCCTCAATAAATGCCATAAGTTTGTTTATATCTTCATTACTTTATGAGTTATTAAACATCAAAATGGGTCCCGTACTTTATAAACACCCTGTATTTTTCTCGTTTCTGTTTTAAAGGAATAAATTTGGCTTCGTTTTCAGCTTTTCACTGAAAAAAAAGAAATTCAAATGTAAATATTTCATTGATGAACAACCCGAAAAAAAAGGGGGAGACAGTTTTATATCTCCCGTTCTATTGGGCCGATTGACGAAATTCAAATTGAGTTTTTCATGTCTCGAAAGCACGACTTAGGATATGTATTAGATTTATATATAGCATTGTTCATTAGAACAATGCTATATATAACATTATTAAAAATTTAATAATTTAACGGTATTTAAACACAAAATCGGGCTTTTTCTAAAATGACATGCCAATTTTATTTTCCATATTTCATTTTTATGACTCAAATTGTGCCAAATTGACAAGTTTTGTAAAAATCGCACGAGCAGTTTTTAAAAAATTAGCTCTCGAAATTTTAGCTCCTCCATGTTAATTGAATTTGATATATTTTTATTAATATCTCTTTTTTTATTAAACTTGTTTGATTGTTGCTTCCACATTTCGAAATTTAGGTTCATTGCATATAAAATTCGCCCATTTCTTATAATTTATTTTAGTAGTTGTATTTCTAAGCATACTTGCAAAAAAATAGTTTTTTTATTCAAAATTTCCGAAGATATACGTGAATTTATATATTGGCGCGTTTTGAAATTTGGCATATTTTTTATAAGCGATAATAATTCCAAACATGGTTTATGCACTTCATTAAAACTATTTGAAAGTGTGAAAGATGACCTTTTTTCGGCTCTTGTACAATGAAAAAAGGAAAAGAAAATAGGTTGCTATAAATTAAAAAGTTCAAATTATTCTTGGCGCAAAATGAAAAAAATGCGCCAAGATAAATTTTTGAATTTTTCCATAAATTTCTCACCAAATTTTACAAAATTTTATATTTAGGCATAATTTGAGTTGTAGAAATATGAAAAAAATATTGTCACGTTATTTCAGAAAAGTCCGATTTTATGTCAAAATACCTGTATTAGATTAATGCTATATGTAAATCTAATACATATCCTACGTCGTGCTTTCGAGCCAGGAAAAACACAATTTCAATTTTGTCAATCGGCCCAGTAGAACGATGGATATAAAACTGTCCCCAACCCTTTTTTTTTTTTTTTCTGCGTACATCTTAGTTTTCTTAGACTTAAAGCAGCACCAGATTTCTAAACTTTGGCAAAATTTTGCCAGGTAGTAATAACGACTGCATTGCTTGGTGGATAATAGCAACTGATGATCAGATAGATCCGGCCTGATTATCGTCTGATGACAATTCATCCAGCGCTGAAATATCCAGTGGATAACTGGTATTTCTGGATCAAGAAGAAATTAATAACTTCACTAGAACCAGCGTTATACCGTCGACGAATCTGTTACTTCTTATCCTGTCAAACCATGCCGTATTGATTACGATGGGCCCTGAGGTGTTGAAATTGCGGCAGTTCCGAGCGCAGTGTCCTGCATTTAGATCTCCACCTATGATGATTCTATTGTTAAAAGAGATCAAAATGTCAGAAGAAACATGATGTGACAGACGTGTCGGTTTGTGGCCCACAGGCCGTAAATTTCAGATTCATTCTTCTGATTTAAAAACAAAACTTACGAAGCAATAAAACCGCCAGTACGTCAGTACACGTGCATAGCTTTGTTTTGCACTCTTTTGCAACATTTTTCCTATTAATATTATTATTATTTTCATGGAGCTGGCTCATATGTCAGTCATAGAACAACAATTCATAAGTTCAAAGAAAGCTTTGAAAATCGCTTTTTACACAAAAGTGAGGCAGCTGGAGTATAAATTTTTACAATTGTTTTGGTATTCATTTTTAAAATCATATAAATTAATGTTTTTTTTTTTTTTAGATTGATTTTTTGCATTGTTCTGCCAGCTGAAGGCCACTTTACTAGCTGTTATTCTAAGATAAGCGTTCCTGTGCACAGCGTTCTATGTCTTTATTTTTGCCGATAGTGCTGTCACGCCGGTCTAACATTCGCGTTTAAATGTCTCCGCATTTGGCTAGTATATGTTTAGATTATCCGTAGCGTTTGGCTAGTATATGTTTAGATTTAGACTTAATTTAAAATTCTATTTATGAGTTCATGCTATAAATTCTGGCTAATTTTAAGCACCTAGTGTGCCTTCCATTCAGCTTATTTAGTTTTAAATGAAATAGCTCTTTTACTTTCATCTTAAGTTCTCTTTCATATAAGACATAGCGATAAGTCGCTTATACGTCTATTGGAGGATCAGGCACTTCCTCTACAGATTTCTTGGGTGTATGAGCTATGTCTTATTAGTATGGGATGGGAAGAATCTATGACAAATCTAATTAATTTGTAAGTACTAATCATTCCCAAGAATTACTAGTAAATATTGTTGTAGGACGGTAAAAATATCATCCACGTAGTTTCACGCCATTTCATCTAATCCCATCGAAGAGAGTAAACTCCATTCCGTTGATGACATAATTCAAAATTCCTAACAGAAGTTATCTAAAAAAGGATTCAAAGAGGAATTTAACCTCATCTTGGCGTTTATTTGTTTATCTGCGGTTTAAAGGGTAATATCATGTCAGGGTTCTTGACACTGGTATGGATCCTTTAAAGATAGGCTATTGCCAAATGGTCTCTGTAAATATGCAGGCTTCATTTTTCTTTTAATTGGCATCAATTTAATGCACAGCAAACACATTTTCTGATCTTTATTTGCAAAGTGCAGCAATATCATATTAGTTCATGATTACTAAACAAAATGGCAATGAGTTATGCGAGTCCAACGATCAAATAAAGCAGATCACTAAATGAACAAATAAAACAAATTTTATTCATTTTTATTCATACTGATATGTTCATCATCTTTCAAATACCTATGGCCTTTAACAGATAATTTAAAGCATTCTTATATCACTAAAATAAAAATATCTCAATCTTAGATGCGTGCCATAAAAAAGCTCTGATTGTGAAAGAAAAGAAAGCTTTTGAGTGTTTGTTCTTTGGGCGTGAGTAAACAAACTATGCGAGTCGATTTACCTCGGGTAAAGTTAATCTTTCCATTTAGTTAAAAATTTCAATTCTATGCCACCTTATTCTTTTCGGCTGGTATGTCGAGTTTTAAAAGCAATCTAATTAGAAATGCGTCGAAAGATAACGAAATAAATTCACCCTCGAACGCCAATGTTTTCGCCTTAAAGATTATATTAAATTAAATGTTTTGGATGCTTTAACTCCTAGAGGCTTTTTTCCCTTAATATTCATAGTCAACAGCTTCTAATAATTCAAGTATCTTATAATGTTTTGATCCCCGTGTGCCAATGATTACTTTTATTAATTTCATAATTTTGAATGCTCATTAACGTACATTATGAAGGAATTAAAGCAGACGTATTTTGGAAATGTGAGAAAGAGTTAAAAATTCTAATTTCAGTTTTCAGAATTTCGTGCATTTTCGCAGTTTCTCTGGTTTAGTGGTTGGTCTTTCTTCTTTTCTTCTTTTTTTAACTGTGATATGTATGAATGTTTATATTCTTCTTACAATTATTGTTTGCTTGCTTAATCTACCATAGAAAGTGCAGAAGGGCTATTGATCAATAACAGGTGTACCTTCGTGGAGAATCTCTACTGAAACTTCCTCATATTTATCGTATCGTCGCTCGTATATATTTACTCGCTGCATATGAGAAGAGCGTAAAAAATTCTATACAGCTCGCCGGTTTCTTGGGATTCGAATCTGCATCGACATATCAGTATTCAGCGACATTCAGACACTAACAAGTGCCTGTCTTACAAGGACTTTCAAACCAGATAGGGAAACTGTTTAGAAAAAGGTACTTCAGATTCTAAACATTCAAAAAATAACTATGCAAGTGTAAATTAACCGCTGTATATAATAGATGTAGATAATTTTTTAAAAAAAAAAAGGTTCACGTTGAGCTCCGTCTACCTAAAATTTTGTGTGATTAGATTTAAAAAGTTTTTTTTAATGCTCTCTTTCCTGGTTTTTTTTTTTAAGTCCAAAGGGCTTTGTCTCTGAAGAGCTATTGTTTTCGTTTCGGTATTTTGTGTCAGAAACGTTTAATGTCACTAATTCACTTTTCAAACTGTTGCCACCAAATATTGCAGTCCTGTATTAAAGAAATTAAATAATGAAGAATGTGCATAAATGTATGCATGTTTCTCGCATTGTGATAAAACGACGGAACCTAGAGCCATCGAATTTTGAAGGGCGTAATCCTGCTACGAATATGGGCATTTGGAAGCCCAAATTTGAAATTTGGAATTTGTTTTATTATCGATTTCATATTTTGTAAAACTTTAACGAATTTTTGATTAACAAACTCAAGGATTTCAAAACGAGCAATGGCAACGTTGTACAGAAAAAACATTTTTACGTTTAAAAAAACTCCCCTTTGGGCGTAATGTAAAATCTGAAAGCTTTCAGATGTTTTTTTTAAGCCCAGAGGAGCAATTTGTCCAAAACGAACTATTAATTTCGTTTTGGCATTTTGCGTTGATTCACTATAAATGTCGGTGCGAAAAATCATTTTTGATGCCTTCGTCAGGATTCGAACCATGGATCCTCCAATTTGCTAGTTGGACATACTACAACTTACGCCATAAGATCATGAATGGGAGGAAGTCCAATATTTACTTATATTTTACTTATTTCTACACGTTATGGTTTGAACCAAATGATAGGCATTAATGCTGATTTTTTTTCTAACAAATTGTAATTGTAGATGAAACTTGGTTATTATGTTATGACCAGACAAAACAGCAATTATCTGCTGGAACTGAAGCAGGTTCACTTCGGCCGTAGAAATTTCGGTTTTTCAAGTAAAACCCATATTGGTGAACACTTTTGAATGGAAAAAGACAATCATTTATATATTTTGATTGGAAATGTACATGAGAAATTTGCTTTTAAAGGACAAATGGGGAATTTCGTATTTTAAAGATGTAATGAATAAAGACAGAACTCTATGCATTTTTGAAGAGAACTCCACACGTTAGCTTGAAAAGGCTTCATGGAATCGTTTTCTGCACCGTACAATGTTATTACTGGACAACTCATTCTCGAAATACATAAATCTTATTCACAGATCATCATGGACGGGACTGCATCCCCCCAGTTTTGAAAGCAGATCTTCAGACAATTGACGACACACAGACGAGCGACGGCGTGTTATTTTGATGCAGAAAAGTGCGTAGTTATAGAATATGGAAGCTTAAGTTTAGGGGGAAGGTTTCGGTTTTGGAAATTTTAAGTTCCAAATTAACTTCGTCATCATCGTTAAGATTGTTTTGAAAACAAAGAATAAAGAAGTTGTTGCAAAATTAAAATTAGTAGTTTGCTTTCATTTTTAGCATCTTACGTGCACACCGAAGAGCCATTACATTATGCCCGCCCTCCATCTATAACAAAGGTCTCGCCCAGGAACAAAACCACTGCTCGTGCGCGGCTGATGTTGGAGTATACAAAGCGGCTATGCATTGACTTTCCAAACATAGCGGCTCAGCGACTGGGAACATCAATATCAGAAATGGCACTTTATATTATAATATCAGAAATGGCACTATATAGTGGGTTGTTCACGTGCAGATGTTGTGAGCACATGTTGAAAGGGGTGTATGGATGATGAAATGACAAGTTGCCGGCCAGCAGTGTGTCATCAACTATACATTGATTCTAGAGGAGAGGGGAGGTTGTTACGCATTGTTCGCCTTGGCAAAAGAGCTACAACAGCCGAAATCACCACCAGCTACAACAGTGGCGACCCAGACAGTGTTTCTCAACACACTGTGCAGCGTACATTGCTGCGTATGAGCTTACGCGGCCGAAGGCCGAAGAATGTACCTACACTGACGGCACGTCATCTCGAGCTGCGTCTGCAATGGGCCAAAAAACATCGGATTTGGACATCAGAAGAATGGAAGAAAGTCACATGGTCTGACGAACCACGTTTTCTGGTCCATCCCATCGATAGGCGTCTGCTAATACGCCGATTTCCAAACGACACCCTGGCTCCCGGATGCACAGTTGGACAGAGACAAGCCGGTGGCAGGGTATTATAGCGTGCGTAATGTTTTAATGGTACACATTAGGACCCATATTCCCCATAGAACAATTCCTGACGTTTGTGCGCTATGTGAACATCGTGTAGACCAGGTTCATCCATTCATGACAAGAGTATTCCGGAGGGGTATGGTGTTTACCAACAGGATAATGCACCATATCATAAGGGTCGAATCGTCAGGAAGTGTTTCAGGGAACATCCCAGTGACTTTCAAGTTATGCCTCCAACTTTACCTGCCATTAATCCAATAGAGCGTTCGTGGTTCCACCAAGAAAACCAAATTCGTGCTGCCACGCTAACCCCTCGCAATGTGCGAGAATTGCAGGACCAGCTGGTGAATGTTTGGTACCACATACCTCAGACTACGTATCAGCACTTGTGAAGTCAATGCCATGCCGGGTGCTGGCAGTTGTGAGGGCTACATGTTATTAACAGGGTGGTCATAACGGAATGGCATTTCGATGTATATATGTATTGAATTACAAATAATTCTAAAATCAAAATCAAAATTATAATATATATATGTATGTATGTATGTACGTATTAAGTAACACTTAAAGAAGAAAATATGCAAAAAATGGACATTCAAAGGATATTAACCATTTTCGATATGATCACCAATAATTAAGTAAATCCGAGTCGTGTTTCGCCTTCCCAATTTACTTAATGGAAATTCAATTTAATAGAATATCTGTTAAGATTTTAACTTAATTAAAGTCAACAAAAGTCACTTTAAATCTCAAGTAGATGGAGAAAATACCCCAATACGAATTATTATATGCGATAAAAGTATTGGATAAAACATCTGAACGTACTTTGATAGAAAATGCAATAAATCAAATATTAAAAATATCTGATGTGGACACCACATGACTTCCTTGTACGGCCTATTAAATACGTACGGCAAATCAAAAATACATAAAGCTCACTCAGAACACCTTCATTAAAAATTGCAAAATACAGAAAAACAGAAACTATCAAATACAGTTGAAAACAGTTTAAAAGAAACTACTTTCGCAAAGAAAATTAGAGTTTCTATGCAACAACAAGCAATTCGACTAGCGGGCAGGAAGACAAAATTTTCCCTGCCAAAATTAAATGTTTACTTTCAGACCCACTTGGCGAAAAGACATTGAAGTTGGTGCAAAAACCGATTTAATTCACTATTTTACTAAGAATTTCAAATGTAAACAAATGGCTGCCTCGTTAGGCTTACCACCACTTCAATTTTTATATTGTTGATAATTCAACAACTATTGCATGCAGAATAACTAAAGGCATAAAAATCTTAACCGAAGCATAAGAGCAATATAATTCAATCATTTTTAAAGCAAAAAATACACAATTTACCAACATATAAGATTAATAACCCCAGTTTACAGAGCCGGGTAACCGAGTGGATATGTACACATTTATATATATTTTGTGTTGTCGTTTGCAACTAAAAAGAGAGGTGCACAACTACATTTTATAACAGTCCCACGTATGAAATGTCAACGTTCTAAGGCTCCTCGTTTTTGATTTATACGAGGTAAATACATACGTACGTACAGACGACACGGAAAAACTCTCTTCCGAATCCATTTTACAAACTGTTTTGGGAAAGTACTCTTCTTTATTTTGTCCGTACGTATAGATGTCAGACAAAAAATCGCCCAAAGATTTGAGAGTGGCCAAAATGGGTAATTTCGTTGAAATAGGATGCCCGAAATTTTTCTCGATTACAATACTTCCTTTACTTCGTAAACGAAGCAAAAATGTAAAATTTGCGCAATTAATATTTCTATGTCATGCTTGTTTTAAAAGAGGATGAAAAGTTTGTTTCATAATCTGTAAAAATTTCAAAACTTTATATCCAACACATTTTTAGATGTTAAAATTTTAAAATCATAAATGTCAAATAGTCTAAAAAAATCCAGTGATTTTCAAAAATTCGCCGAAAATTCAGAAGTTACTAGTTTCTTACATATTAAATTGTTAAAAACACATATGTTCTATTATTATTAAAATAAAATATTAAATTAATAGACAGTTCAAAATTCATTGCTTCTGCTTATTCTTCATGAAAAATAAAGCATGTTATTGTCAAAAAATTTATTTATGAAGTATTATTTAAAGAAGTATTAGAAATTATATTTCATGTTCATTTTCTTAGTTATTACGATGCAATATTATTAAAAAATAGTATTTTAGTAGTCTGAATTTCCCTACTAGTTTCCTATGCATCCTTTAATAATAGCCAGATGGGACTACGATTTGGAAAGCTTTAATTTCTCCAACCGTAATGCCATCTGAAAAGATATTTGCTATAGCACATGAATTTATTAAGCCTTAAAATCGGCGTTATATATGAAGGTAATTTATTTCATAGTGGTTGTTACTTTTACAACTGGGAATTCCTTAATTGGTCTTTGGACATTTGTCTTCACTTTTCCACGGTTCAACAAACGGTTACTTTTTGCTCCGGTCTAGTAACTCATTCCAACAAATTTCGTAGATTTCTTTCTCGTTACTCACTACGGTAATCGAAAAGTCTTAATATTTTTCTTCCTTCCTTCCCATTTGCTTTGCGAAACTAGCTTGTGTCTTAGGGATAGTGGCAAAATGATTCTGAGCGTACTTTCTTTTCTATAAAATCATATGATCTAAAAAAAACTGAAAGCTAAAACATATCCATTAAGTCATCAATATATTGTGTAGTTATATTTTTATGACTGTTCTTTTTTATTAATCAATAATTTTATGTTGTGCTTATTTTGTTGTTTCGTTTTCTTATACACTAGATTCTTTACAGATAAGTATTGAATGTAAGAAGTTATTTAAAACCCTACTACCAAATATAAAAAATCTAATGCGTACATCATATGACTTCCTTGTACGGAATATTAAATTGTACGCATTTTTCCTGAGTTTCATTTAAACTTACTTCCTCGAATTTCATTAGAGATATAACAGTTTCTATGCAAAAACAAGCCATTCGGCCAGCAAGCAAGAAGACAGATTTTTTCGGTGCACAAAACTGAAAGTTTTCTTTTGGTCCCAATCGGCAAAAAGACACTAAAGTTGTAGAAAAACTTAATTCACTATTCTGCTAAGTTTCAAATGTAAACAAATATGGCTGTTAGGGTAAAAAAAAATCAGGCTTAGGTAAAAACAATTAGGCCACAGCACAACGAAGGCATGCTAAGAAGGGAGAAATACCTTATATACTCCCCCCTTTCAAAGACCGATTGGGGATTAGGGGACCCAAGCGTCAAATCCTGTTGGTGGAGAATCATCATTCACCACCTTTTTTAGTTCGGGCACCATTGTAGCGACATTAAATATTTTTTGAAAGCAGGAGAGATGAAAAATGAGTAATGCCCTTGCCGGGACTCGAACCACGGAGCTCTCAAATACGCGCCGAGTGTGTTGATTACTACACTACGAAGGCATGCTAAGAAGAAATACTTTATACAATAATTACAATTATTAGTCCTGAAAGATATGAAGGAAAGTTGAGTAGCCTTGCACTGTGCGGTTATGTGTAGTAATATGCTAAGAAAGACATTTTGTTTAGTGTCTTTCATATCTCTTTTTAGTAAAGCATTTGCAATAAAGGCAAAGAGCTCAAAACATTCTGCATAACATTTGTTTCTGTATTTAACTATCACCAAATTCTTCCTTACTTTTGGAGACATTTTCTTCTTTTCTCCTATCTGTACAATCATGTTCAATAATACGTCATAAAAGTAATGCATTACAAAAAGAGACAAAAATCATCTCTAGGTGTCGCCTTAGGAGAGAAAAATGAAAGAAGAGGAAACGAAAGAAGATTATAAGTCAGCCAGACAAGAGTAGTACCATTTCATGTCTTCATTTATTACTGACAATATGAGGCCTTCTTGAGAGAATCAAATTTTCCTACCTTTTCTCTTTTACCTCATAATAATAAGAAAACTTTGTCAACATCTTTATTATAGAGTAATAATAATAATGATTTCCGCAAAGCGTTTTTATTGCACTATAAAATAAAGTAAGAATTAGAAAGCAAAAGGGGGTGGATATAAAGTTGCATTTATATCAACATTCTGTAACAGTAAATCAAAATTGCATTTACATTATTTCATATCATTACGTCTGTTCTAAAATGCATTTAAGTTATATATCAGAGATAAATGTAAATGACAATTTTATTAAACAAAGCATTTACTTTCAAATTTAAATGACTAGAAGGTTTCGGTATTTAAAAGAATGCATTGATTTGTAAGGTTTTAGTTAAACTAACCAAGTTTTATTTTAATTTAAATCTTTCTATCTCTTCTCTGTTTCAACTTCCCGTCAGAAGAAGCGCGCGTTTTCAGCTTATGCTAATTTGAAGTACAGCCAAGTACTATTTAAACCAGAGGTAGAAACCTCTCAGCGTGAGAGAGCTTTTAGTCTCAGATCACGGTCATTCTGCTCGACGTTCGCCTGACCAGCTAGCAGCTAAAATTATAAGCCATAGTGATCCAAGTGCATCAGTATTAGTAAATCTTGCTACGCAACATTTAGCTTAGAGGCCAACCTCGCGTTATAGCTCTGCGAACAACAACTACTTAGTTTCTATTTAGCTTTAGTTTCAAATATTATTTGATTGTTCATTTTAGACCCAAGTGTGGTCTTTACTTTCTTTATCCCTCCCGAGTTGGGAAGTGGTTGTACATAATAGTGATTTAATAAAGAGTATTTTAAATCCCTTTCAAGTGCAGTTATTCTCCAGTATCTACACCAGAACAAAGCGCATTTTTCAGCTTCCTGTTCCAGTTCAGGACTTGAGGCTAAGGACCCTAGTAAGTACTTCACCATGTTCGCTAAACACATGCACAGAACACTCAGTCCTGACAAATTAGCCAAATTCTCTAATAGAGTACAAAAAAATTTGAAAAAATTAAATATCTTGTATATCCCATAAAAAGAAATCCTTTTGAAATTGAAAATTGTTTGAAATTTTGTTTAGAAGGCTAACAACAGTACAATGTTAATGCTTTATTGAAATCAATAAATTCGTATTTTTTAAGAAATATATAGCTTGAATGGTATAGCCATCATTCAAGCTACGTATTTCATTCGTGAAGGGTGTTCAATAAATTCCAAGCTTAACCGGATAGCGAAATGTAGTGAAATGAATTCTATCATCCTTAGATGTACAAAACGAAAAGCACACACGTGAAGAGGGCTATTATTTGGTATTTAAAAGGCTAATTAATGCCGTTAATCAGTAATATCTGTTAACATTGAAATTATCAAGTACCGTTTGATGATTAATTTCTTGATAGAAAAAAACTATTAAACTGACATACAGGTATTATCCCATGTTTGCAGAAACCTTTTCATATGCCATTCTCAAAAAGTGGGCTGACATGTAT
>KK116223.1:32584-62291 GCA_000611955.2 Stegodyphus mimosarum
TCCCAGACCAGGCTGAAAGCTGGATGTAATTATTAAAGTTGACGAATTATCTCATTAAAAGCAAAAGAATAATGCTTCCTCAAACTGCTACAGAAATAAGCATCAGTGAAAAAAATCGTGAGTAAGAAAAATGTGATGTTGAAGGTCTGCACAGTTGAGCACCAAGACCGTTGTCCACAGAATTGAAGAAACGTTGTGTCGAATTTCTCCAAAACTGCTCTCTGTGATAAACGATTATATACACTTTTTTTTCCACAACAAACTATGGCTTTAGCTCCCAGCATGGTGTGAAAACGCAAAGGATATCACCAATCCCACAAATTCAGGACCCAGATATCTACCAGGAAGATTTTAGACCGACCTCGCTTTTCGGAATAAAGAAGGAACTCTGCTGACTGATTATGCGCCACATAAAACCATGATAACAGGCGTTTATTATGCAACTCTGATAGTTTATTCAATACTTCGAAATTTATTCGAATATTAAAATACTTTAATTTAAAAGTCAAACAACAAAAATCAGCGTTATATTTCAAATTTTCACAGGTCTAGTTTCGATTGTTTTACCCAACCAGCAACCTCAGCTGCAAAAGCGAAAATGAACGCGATAAGATATAATGATAATATAAGATAAGATAAAAAAGCCTGGACAGGAGACAAGCTACTGGTGCCATCTGTTGATAAAACCAAAACTAAAAACTTATTCTCCCATCAATAAAATTCTGAGTTCCATACTCAAGGTAGCCATTCCGGATATGAATCCCTGGGATTCCTTGCCAATGTGGTTTAATTTACATTGGTCAAACTAAGAGAGCCTTAAAATTTCGCGTTAAGGAATATGTCATGAGGCATATGTTAGAAAAAGGAAACACAGAAACACATTGTTGGTCCGAAAATCACACTTTCAATTTTTCTGTTGCCAAAATTATTCAAAAAACATCTTCCATTGGTGGACTGGATTTTCTAGAGGTATTTCACATTAAAAAAAATCTTTCTGTTCTAGTTAACGACCCTAATTCCAATCCGTCTTTGCCTTCAGCCTTTAAAGAAATTATGTTTTAGTTCAGGTTTCATCAACAGATGGCACCAGTAGCTTGTCTCCTGTCCATGCTTTCTTATCGTATCTTATCTAATTCTAATCATTATATCTTATCTCGTTCATTTCCGCTTTTGCCGCTGAGGATGATGGTTTTGTAAAACCATCGAAACTAGACCTGTGAAAATTTGAAAATATAACGCTGATTTTTGTTATTTGACTTCTAAATTAATATTTGTTCGGCGTGTTATTATCTTAATTATTAAAATACTTGATTCAACTCCGATAAGTGATAAGAATAAAACGCACTGGTACACTTAGCAGAAATATATCGCTTTGGTACACCTATGCTCCAACGCACGAAATTCAAATTTCCTGGACTGCTGTTCCATAATGCATACAGGCTTCAGCTTCTATTTCATCTGTCGTATTCACCGGACCAGGCCCTAAGGAAAATCTTTTTGTTTCAAAAACTGAAGCAGCTTTTTCTTTGAAGGAATGACATTCAAGAATGATTTTTAAGTTGTAACAGTGTATTTTGTTCTGTTAAAATCCTACTGTTAATTGATTACTGTATTAAGTGCATTAAATTGAAGAATAAGTACAGAAAAATAAGAAAAGAAGATATTCATATACTCTTGGTAAGTCGTTGCTCTGAGATAAATATACTGTTAAATTACCATTAATACGTAGCACGCAATTAACAATTCATTACTGTGGTGGTATGCCAGTTCTGCATGGTTATAACAGTTTTATATTATTCTCCCTGACAACTGCTAGAGTTCGAACGTTAACATTAGGTGCATTATGTATAGTTATATATATTTACAATTTAAGGATGAAGTTACTATGTGCTCTGTAAATTATTCTCCCTGACAACTGCTAGAGTTCGAACGTTAACATTAGGTGCATTATGTATAGTTATAAATATTTACAATTTAAGGATGAAGTTACTATATACTCTGTAAGTTTGAACAATGTAAACGTAACTCAGTTCGCATTTAGTTGCAGCCTACTCATATACCTGTGAATTATTCTTTTAGTCTATTTTAGACTGAAAGAGCAGTACTCGCTCGTTTTTTTATTCTTTTAATGACATAGGGATTACTGTAACATGTGTTTTTACCCTATATGCAACTTTTACTGTTAATTGATTTCCACAAATAGCTTTCTGGTTCTCTGGGTATTCAAATACATAGCAATCGTGGTCACCAATCCCCTCCACACACACACACACATACATGAAAGTGCAGAAACCGTTGCCTCGAAAGCCACAGAGACTAAGTAACTCATTACGGACCACATTCCGTGAGGAACTGTATCAATTCTAATACTCCGCTCTCAAGCTTTGCATTCACTTTCGACAAGCACTTTTACACCAGTGCTGACCTCATTCCAGTCGCGGTGTCATTGTTCCCTAAGTTGTACTTTCCTTGATGCCTTCATGTGACAGCCTGGAAGCTATATATGAGTGTTACCTTGTGTTTGGATCTGTAGTGGCAGTTCTCGCCATTTCATCAGCATTGCGTTTCCGATAACTCCCAGTGTGCATTAACCCACTGGAGTTTGGTCTAGTTATTTCTGGAAGGGTAAGAAGAATCATTTGTATAGCTCTGATAATTTTACTTTTGCAAGGCTGGTCTTGGATATCCTTCAGACTTGAGGCTGAGTCCATGTAAACGGTTATTGTATTTCTAATTTAACACTATACTCTATTGTAGCTCTCAAGGCAACCAGCTAAGCTTGGAAAACTAAGTTATTGGAGTTCCGTTCTCTTGCTCAAGTTGGAAATGCGATATCTCCATGTAGTTCGCAGTATCCACAGCTAGAGCCTTGCTTCCTCTTAGGGCCATAAGTGAACAGGTTGCTTGTACTCTCAAAAAACGATTTTTTTTGCTTAGACATAATGCAACGTAAGAGGCCTCTTAATTTTTTAAATATAGAAAAAAACAGTGGCTCTCTGTCGAGTTCAGACATCTGCGAATTTTGAAATTTTTTTTCACGAAAACACGTTCTATATACTAAAGAACTAATTCAGATTTTTCATACCCGATTCGAAAGCCTGCGTGTTATAAAAATAAATGCTCAAAATCTGAATATAAAATAAATAAGTCAAAAATTGCTAAAACTGAATTCAGGAAACAATTCGGGAACTCAAAAATTTTATTAGAACTTAATCCTCAGTAACTTGAACTTTCGTTTTTCAGAAATAATTTCTCCGCTTGATTTAATATTTGATTCCGTTTTCTTGCTTGATAATTGTTCAATTCAGAAACATAATTCCGAAAATTTATCACAATGAGTTTTAGCAGATTCAAAATCTTCTTCAAATTCTTTTTCCTTGTCCTTACCGTTTAAAACAGCCGTAGACAGTTCTTTTTAGCAGTCTTCTAAACCTGTAAATTTACCCTTTAGCTGAAATTCCGAAACTGAAATTACGTTCACATCGAGAACTTCTTTAAATAACTCATCTTCTATTTTATTCACACACCCTGTAAACGTTGCTCTCAACGGTTTTCGATCAGTTTTTAAACGCGTTACATCCATTATATCTTATTAATTCCTGTCACTAGTTGCCGAGATCACCCCACGTTGGGAGCCAAAATATTTTTTATTGCGCGTTTCGCAATAAAGGCTAGCTCTGAAAAGTAACACAGCGAAGAACGTCTACTCGACGTTACTTCGGTAACTCCTCTAATGAAGAGATAGTATGACACATGACAAAGCACAATTTAATAACATAAGAAACCTACATTAAACATTCAGACATTCTTCTAACTACATCTGATTACAAGACAATTACCCCTCGCTGCTATGTTCTAGGATTATTATACCCAACAGTTCACCACGTGATGTCAGTCTTTTACTCGTGCCGTTTGGCGAGTGAAATGATGCCATTTGCAACTGATGGTTTTTGTTATAGTTTTTGAATTTAAATGAAAATACATTACAAGATTTAATGTCTGCATTGAGCTATTTGATTGAAACTATTAGTTCTTCAACAGAATATTTTAGTAATTTCAGATCTGAAGCGAGCATGACAAAGAAGTAATTACATGTTCTAAAAGAAATTTGATTGTATAGCATTTTAATGGTAGCAAAAACAAGTTTTTGAGCTACTGCAAATGCTTTTAAGAGCATGATTGAATAAGTTGATGCAAAAAACTTTTGATGGTCAGCTGTCTTCGATGATTCAACACGATGGATACTGCATAGAACAGCTCAAATGACATTGAAATCAGAACTGCATTTTAAGTTAATACCAAAGTACGTTTATCGTGCATAAAATAAAACAAAAACCTAAGATTTAATTATGTAAAATTTGCAGCTGAATCAGAAGGACAGTTTATATAACTCATTAAACCTCAAATTATCAAACGCGTCTTTAGAACACCTGGATGAAACCGCCTAATTATATGAAGAAAATTCTTTGTCAATAGACATACCTCCCTCGACCCCCCAATAAAAAACAAAGAACTAGGAAATTATGCTTATTATTTGCAGAATCCGTGACTAGCAATAATTATCCGTGTTAGAACAACATGATATTTGGAATCAATCGAAACTTAATTCACTTTGGCCTAATGGACGAACTATTATCAAGTGTAAGCACAAAACTAAATAAAAAAAACTTGCCTGCTTTTAAACACGGACGTGGCAATAAAATGGTTTGGAAGTGCCTTGCTGCTTCTAGTGTACGAAATATAATTTTTATAAAAGCAATATTAATCAGTATAAATACATAAATATTCTGAAAAAAAGCTGGAGAACACCAAAGTAAATATTCGGAATGCAAAATGCATTTATATTTTCTCAAGGTAACGCTTCTAAATATATAGCTGTAAACGTTCACATACAGCTATTACAACTGCTCTGAATTTATGAAAACTTCTTCGCTTTCTCCGGATCTAGACATAGGACGTACACACAAAAGAACTGGAGAAAACAAAATAGAAGCATGATTTGACGAGCATATACAACAAAATTGCAGACACCTTCCCATAATATACTAATAGGTTCCGTGTCAAAAGGCATGAAAAGTATATTTTTAACTAAAGAACGTCTAATTAAATATTAAATGTTCCGTTGTTTCAAGGTATTTGTTAAATATGAACTGTGTGCCCTAAGTGTGAGAATAATTATGCGAGTTCACTTCCGCCACTGCTTTCATTAATTGATTATAGTTTTAAATGTTTTCGGTATGCATTTTAACAACAAATGCATGATTAAATAAACTGCTTCTAAAAATATAAACAGCAAAGGCAAAATAGGGAATAAAACAAAAACTATTTATTGGATATGCGTGAAATTGATCCAAGAGATTCATGTGGCGTTACTAGATCACATGGCAAACGACAAAGCAAAGACATGCAAAAACACATTTATTACAACCATCACATTGTGGAAGACCAAATGAATCGGAAGAATGTGAAATGGAAACACCATGCTAATAACGAGTACAATACGCTGTACTGAAATGCGTGTTTCACAATAGCGAGACAAGCTGGCATTGGTGTCGTTCATCGCTTGTTCTGACAGTAGAGCCCTCTCCTGTAGTAATGCATGTTAAAGCCGATGGATGGTGCCTGACAACACACTGCGACCTACTATCCGCCTTCCCAGCATGTTCCACATATGCTGTATGGGATTTAGATCCGGTGATCCAGCAGATCTGAAATGGTTTCATTTCTTTATATAACTCCACACCACTCGAGCTCTATGCGAGATGTTATCGTCCATAAGTATCGCATCGGTACGTTGCAGCAGTAAAACACGCATAAGAGGATGTACAATTTCATTGCGATATTAGACGGCTCTTATAGAACCACAAAGTATCAGGTACCACAGAAACCGTAGAGGTCGGTGCGGCCGTTCGTTGCTATCCGAGTCCTTGCAAGCAAGCCTCCTTCTCTGTAATGGTCTCTTTCGACTATGTTTGGCGCCCGATAGCGTTTCTCTGGATCTTGTCATATCATTGCTTTTCGTGAATCGTTTTATGTGTTAAACCGAGTCTCATCCGTAAAGAGTAAGTGGTCCCACCGATCTGATGTCCAACTTCGATGTTCACAGGCCCAATTCAGCCGCGATATAACATGCGATGAGTGTGCAGTCCACCTTCATGCAGTCTACGCAACGCAGTTTTGAGGGATATGAGCCGTTCTGCACCAGCAGAGTGATGAGACGCAAGTTGTCTTGCTCTTAGTGATCTACGGCTTCTTGCACGTAGCAACAAGAAGTGATCGTCTGCAGTTGTAGTAATCCTCCGTCGTCCAGACCCGCGACTTCTACAGGGGTTTTGATTCCTTTGGTAAAGATTCCACAGTCTGTTGATGACATTGCGATGCACATTCAGCTCTCTTGCAGCAGCAGATTGTTTCGAACCAGCTTGCAACATCTCAACAACTCTTCAGCGCATTTCATCGTGCAAATGATATCTTCCGTTCATGCTTTCCGCTTTGGCTATCTCGGATTACACGGATATATTCATTGCTTGAAAACTGACGCATAGTTCTTGCATGCCTCTTTTTAAGGCGTTATGGTATAATTTCAGAATTGATATTTATGCTAATTTAAGTTCCTATTTACATTCAACAATGCAATTGTTTGTTTTAATTCCTTTTTTTATATTTGTACTTTTTCTTGAAGTTTTCCCTTATTTTTTAGCACTAGTGCAGATAAGCGGCAATATATGTCTGCAAGTCAATTTATTATGTTGCAGATGTTATTTTAATAACTAATTTTAAAAACTTAAAAATTGTTCGAAAATAAAGGGGAACCATTATAAAAAAAATAAGTAAATAGTAAATATTTATGCTTATACCTAAATTTCAGCTGCTGTCTCTCTTATCCTTCTAAATCCGGCTTGAAGTACTCTTATTTTAGACTTCAGGATATAGCAATAACAAGTCGTTTACGATCAGTCCTTTGTTCCCTCCACGAAAGTCGTCAAATTTACATAGTTGTCAGATGCTGTCTGTGATCTTTCTTAGGTTGCTATATTTGTGATTTTTCTCGACATTTATCTTCTTTATTCCTCATCTATATATTATTTCATTATTATCATCTGCTTATTCAACTGAACTTTTTTTTTTCCTTTTCAGATAACATAAATTTTAGGAAGTAATCTAATGTTCTCAGGTTTTTCCTCCCATGAACGATACATTTCGGAAAATATAATTATTATTTACACTGCTAATACCAAGTCGAGACATTCTAAATAAAAAGTTAATTTCGTTAAAAGTGTCAATTACGGTGCTTTCCCTCACACCCGACTTTAAGATCCAGATTATTCTGTAATTCTACACGAATGTAAAATTACAGCACTTATTTAAAAGCAACCAATGTCCTTCCCATGTTGCATCAGGTACTGAATCTGTTAAAATTTCTTTCAAAAATTTTGGTGTAAACTTTTCCTTTTTGACTGTATGTGTGCAATAAAAAATAAGTAAAAATTAAAACGCTCGGTATATCAGATTTTTAAAGTAAAATTCTACACTCTTCTTAGAACAAAACGAACAAATAGTACAGATAAACAATAAATAGCAAAGTACAAAATGATAAGAGTTCTTTCTATTAAATTATTTAGAATGATAAAAATTACATTTATATTTGCCTTTATATTTGTATTTATATTTGGTCTTTCAGTTCTAAATGAGGATGAATCATTAATTTATATGCTTTCAAAATCTTCAGTACTGAACATGTCTATCCCTGCTTATTTCGTCCCTGCCTTCCAGCAAATTTACAAACGTGTGTTAAAAAAGAATTATTTTCCAATTTACGTTTTCACCTTTCACGTTATTTTTTCCTCCGTATAGTATTTTCTATAATATAAGATTCCCATCTTTGCTATACTTTTGTTCTGGAGTTTAGTAGAATCTTATAATCGATATTCCAGAGTAAGAGAAGGAATTTAATTAGCGTATTACATCGAATAATCACGCTGTTTAAATGTTAAATAAAACTCACATACAGGTAATATCTAATAGCCGCTAATTATGATAGCCTCGTCTAACTGTGCGATTTCAGGTTAAGTCTGCATCCCTTACTGGCCAATGTTAGATTGACGAAGGCATAGCAAATGCAGGGCTATATGACTATGAGTAAGGATGACTTCGTGGAGGACGTTTTAAGGAAAACTACTTCATTTCAATGACAGTAGGGTCGTCTCCAAAACCAGTAGAATGAGTGCAGCCGCACTTGTCAGACGAATTGTCAACGTGAGGAAGACCTCAAGTGTCACAGAGAGTGCAAGACACAGCCAACACCAACCCTGAACATTAAAGCGGAATGAGAGTTAATTATCATAGAAGAAAGGAGATATAAAATATTTTATTACATAACCTCTTTGAGTTTGTATTTACTTTTCCGTAGCAAAAACACACTTTTATCCACATTAAACATGGACTGTATAATGCCAAGGTCATAATGAGAAATGTTTCTCTAATGGAATTATCTTACACAGCAGACTTCTGCCTTTCTTAATCATAAAACAGTTTGCCTTCCTTCGCAGAGTTTTTATCTCACAACTAGCATGGCTGTTGTCAAGAGTAGCTTAGATTTTCAATTGTCCGCGTACTTGTTTTAGTAGAAAATATTGCTTCAATAAGTGCAATATATCCTGGAAGATGAAGAAAGAATTTTACAGTAATGAAAAATCTTAGAAATTTAAGCAACTTGGGTTCACTTTAGAAGAATGTGTGCCCAGATATTTGGTGTAGGAACTTCTGACTATTGCACTCAAGTAATTGCCTCATCATTACATATTTTAAGACAGCGATTGCGGTCTAATTAAGACAGTCCAGAATCTCAGCCACCGCGCGTTTTCAATTACCTGCAACGACAATTTTTCTCTTACTTCTTAGGAAAAAACATTGTTCTAGGTAAGCATATATCATTAACTTCTGTTAAAAACACTGGACCTTAGGCTATGCAGAGCTGGACAGTAATACTGAGAAAAAATTCTGTAGTTAGTAAGACAAACCAAGCTGTGACTTCACTGATCAGGTACAGGAGTTTCTCTTGTTTCAGTAAATATGCTCAGCTCTACAGTCTGACTATTCTGTACTTCTTTCCCTTCAAGAGTCTTCCTTAGTGGATTTCAGTTAAACTATTCAGAGTTTTTTACATAGCTGTTCCACTTCCTGGTATCTTCTGAGATTGCTTCATAGAAATTTTGGATATTGAATTTTGGATTTGAATTACCTCAATACTTCATTAATTTATCTATTAACCTACTAATTACTATTAATTTATCTATTAACCTACTACTAGTACCATTAATTTTTGTATTAACCTTAGTTATTCTTTGATACCAATTGCCATGAACACTTTCCATTTTCTGGACTTTATATTGTCTAAGAGATCTATTCTGTAGCTGAAATGGACGTTTTGAAATGAGGTATTACAACAAATGGCGAACACGCTTTCAAGCAGCAATCTCCAAATATTTCTCCCACCTCAGCAGGACAATTTTATTCAGAAATAAGATAGTAACAAAGCGCATTATGCTTTTAAGGCCATTTACACTACCGGAACTTTGGTCCCAAGAAACGTACGCTAACGTAAAGTTGTATTCCCAAGCAGGACACCCGTTTACACTTGTAAGTCTCAAAACCTAGAATTACTGCCCTCAACCAATCAAGTCGCTTTGATTTGCGCATGGGCTAAATTTCCAGTTTTGGGATACTATGTCGAACGTTTACAGTACAATGTCGAAAGTTAAACAAGCTGAAGAAAAAAAATGCGTTATGCATCTGAGAAACAATCTAATATATATGTATTTGCTGTACAAAAGCGTTTGTGTTCCAAGACGAGGAATGGGTTCGCTCAATATTTCAAGAGCGAGGTATATATTCCGCTCATGTAACATTGCTAGTGTCACTGAGACAGAAGTACTCAGAATTATTTTTCAATTACACTCAAATGGCGGTAAGTTAATTTCGTTTTTCAGTAAAACCTTAAAGTAAAATTGAAAGACTGTCAAATATTTCTTATTTTGTATCAGTAAATTAGTAATTATTAAAAGGCGGAACTAAGTAATTTTTTTTCTTAGTAATTTATACGAAGGAAATAGGATTAATTAATACGTTGCGATTTAATTTCCAACAAAATGAATAAGTTCCAATGTTTATTTTTTATATAATTGTGGACTAAAAAAAAATTAGTTATTATTAATTATTTTGATTTGTTACTTAAGCACGTGATTAATGAAATTTGTTTATAATTCGCGCAGTGGCTAATCGCACCGACGGTGCGAATAGCTTCTGGAGGCTATTCGCACCAAAGCTGTATGTAAGTACTTACATACAGCTTTGATTCGCACCACCTACGTTTGCCTTTTAATTTACAGCCCATTTTTTGTTAAAATTAAATTTATTAATGTGTTTGTATCATATATCAAAGTTCTTTGAAATATTAGTACAAACAAAGTTCAAAATTCTTTGAAATATTTTTTATATATTGAAAATAACGAGTATTTCCATAGAAAAATTAAGGAAGCATACAAAATTGTTAATAACCAGTATTATAATCATTAATTGTTCATTTAATAGTTGATTTTATCCCTTTTAACTTATTTCACGTCTAAATTTTCTACGCCCGGAATACTCCGTCTAATTTTTATTATAAAAGTCGAAAAATTTCAGAGAGGAATAAAAGTAAAATCTTGATTGTGCAAAACACATCTTCGAATCTAAATGTATTATAAGAAGTACAAAAAATGTATACAAGATCTTAGCCCCCCAAACCAGTCATTTAAACTATTCCAACTGTTCAGGAAAATGATAAATATTGCGAATATAAAAGTCTGCCCTTTTTTATATAAAAATAAATAAAGGAAATGTGGGCAGTTCATGCACTTAGGATTCGTTCTTTTCGATTCAGTTCAAATGACGGATCTGGAACTGACAACCCAATGCGCATGCGTGGTTAATGTTGGTGCGAATAGCCTGAAAAGGCTAATCGCACCGGTGGTGCGAATAGCATCGGCCTATAATTCGATTACCTTAGAGAAACGCGTTGAGTTTTTCATAACATAATATCAGCTTGAGCATAATGTAAGATTGCTAGATGTGCCAGATGCATACCAGTCACCATTTTAATGCACTATCGTGTATTAGGATATGTTCCTGTGTTAGAAAATACCCAGCATTTTATAAAAATATCATGCAAAACTTTTTTTAAATTAAAATTATATATAAAAAAAATCTGAAAGGTTTCAGATTTTAATTACGTCCAAAGGGGCGTTTATTTAACATTTTGTGTTACCTTTATTTGTTAAATACCATGTTCTTCGAACTTAAACCATAACATTCAGTTCGACAGCAATATCGCAAAATAATTTTAAATTGTGCATATCTTTAGAAATTTCGGTACACGCTCTCACGCGCTGGAGATAAAAATGTTTTTCTGTACAACGTTGGTGTTGCTGGCTTTGAAATCTTTGAGTTTGTTAATGAAAAATTCGTTAAAGTTTTAGAGAATAAGTATTGTTACGAATTTCACATTTATTTGGCTATTTATTTAGAACTGTAATTAAAATTCCTTTTTATTTTCCCATGCAACGCACGCAGACGATTTTTCAAGAGAAAGCTACGTCAAAAATAAATAAATAAATAAATAAATAAATAACCAACAAAGAAACAAGCACTAAATTGAAAAGTGATACGCCGTTTCTTGTGAAACAACGCAAAACGCCCGAACGAAAGTAATTGTCCTTCGGGACTAAATCTCTTTGGACTAAAAATGCGTAGATTTTGTAATTAGAACTGTCAGGAATTTTATTAGTATTGCTTCGCTTAGTCACGAAGATAGTTTTATAGGAACAGAAGTATAAAATGATTGGGATTTTAAATAATATATTCGAAAAAACTTGGGAGATTCATAAAAAGACTTGTTTTTGAAAGTGTGCTACCAATTTCTGTTCCACCTGTGTTTTTTATTTGACAAAAATTACAAATATTATATAACTGAAGAAGGTTACTGCATATAATTTCATAAAACAGTGTACATTTAGACATATTTTAAAGCAATTAATAAACTTAATTTTAAAAATTCATCTATTGAGCTTTAATTTTCTTATCAAACTCGAATTTTCAGAAATATTCTAAAATGCTGTATGCTGTATACGTGTTAACAAATTTTTATCGTGTAATCGTTATTAAACATATTCTGTACTTAAACAATTTCATTAGTCGAAAGAAAACTGGAATTAAAGAGCATAGCAATTATTCCCAAACATTGCAATCCAAAAGGGGAATAAATAAATAAATAAATGGGATACATACCATCTCGGTTTAGACTTTCGGCAACCAGTAACCAAGCAACATCTTGTCCTCTTTTCATTCGATATTTTTTTCTTCTGTTATCCCATAAAATCGAATGTTGTTGCACTTCTGCAATTAAGATGTAATCTTCCGCCATGTTTTTCGTATATAACATCAACAAAAACCTCGTGATAGTTTGTAAATCTGTGATTGGCCAAAGCTTTCATCTCATAGGTTCGGAGTTGAAATTTTCCATCTCAAACTCCATCCTAGACTTAGGATACGAAGCTGTAAATTAAGAACACTACATTATGATCGACTAAAAAGAAAGCGTATCTGTAATTTTCTTTAAAACAGAACAAAATTGGCATTTTGTCAAAACGATAGGATGACTAGAAAAATGTCACAAAAAGCTGTTCTATTCCTTTTAAAATGGTACGTATGATCAGTTTAACTATATGGCTCGAATTGTTTCAACTTGTGAACAACTGCATCAAGTATTTCGGGTTGAATAAGAAAAATTTCGAAATTTGGCAACAGTAGTAGCGGTATAAACATCGCGACGTTTGTTTACATCTTGTATGTATTTGACACAATTTATGAATTTTATAATATTAAGAAATTGTCTTATCTTTGAAGAAATGTTTTATTACAGTCGTGTCAGCCGTCAATAATTTTCACTAGTGTTTTTTTATTCAACCATAATCAAACAGTTAATTTTAGGCTGAATAACCTTTTTACATTTATACACATCTTTGGAATTTTTTTTGGAGAAATAATGTAAATTCATATCTCCATCTTTGAATTTCTGTGTTGCTTTACTCTGCGTATATATATATTTTTTAATTTTATTTTCATAAAATGTTCACTAACCTTTCAGTATTCAGCAGTAATATTACAACCTTGATAAGCAGGTTTTCCCAAAGTTCCGTATATCATGCTGATATCGCATCAGGGGTTATGGAAATGTGGTTGGGCGTAATTAATACAGGGTGTAGGTAGGACTATTAGGAAGCGCGACCGATCGTAACTTGCTAGATGAATGAATATGAAATGCATGAATTAACAGTGCTTTATATTATTATCGATGTTTTTTTTTTTTTTTTTTTTTTTTTTTGGTTGTGGAGTGTGTGTGTGTTTATTATTCAGATCCATTTAAACGTAACCGAGATTTGGACTGTACTTCTACAGAAATGTATAAAAATTTTCTGACATCCTCAATTTTCTATTTTGTAAAAAAAGAAAAAAATTGTTCAAGTTTGCTACCTTATTGATGTAGCTACTTTAATCAAGAATTTTCTCAATTCTTGCATCTGAAATGATTTCATAATTTCGATTGAATTACTCACTTTTATGCAGTATATTATGTAAAAATATATAAAAATAAAAATATAAAATTCTCAAGGTGATTTTTTTATTCTGTTACTACAGTAGATTTATAGAGATAAATACTTTAAGAGTCTTGAATAATATCAAAAGAATCATATATATTTTCTAGAGTCTTTATTTAATTTGGATGTAAAGTAGCCATATTTTACAAATTTTTTTTTTTTTTTTTTTTTTTTAGTGGTAGCCATTTAGTGTGGAGGCCCCTAGTAAGTGGCGACGATTACTTCTTATGATAGGATAGACAATTTATAGCCATTGTTTCTCCAGAATTCAAACCCGGGCCCTTCAGTATCATAGCAGTTCCCCTAACCACAATACTGTCTGCTCAGCATTTAGAAATTATATGCAGAATTAGAAGAAACATATGCATAATTCCGGGTCAGAAGTAACTATAATAAAGAACTTTAAGTATAAAATACAGTGTAATTTGCTGTATTTGAAAATATGCATGATTAGTTTGTGGCACTAATAACTAAAGTTTATTCTTAAATTCTTGCATTTAAGTTATCTTTCTAGAATTTTTAAGTAATGTTTGTAACTTGCTTAATTTCCTTTGTTATTCTTTTAATAGTTTATTCCCTGTTATTATTTTTTTAAATGTCACTTTTTTTTTTAATTATAGAATTCTAGACTTTTTATCAGTTATAGAATTTTAGGTAAGTTTATTTAATTACAATATGTTCATTTAATTAACCGTGCAAAAAGCATATTAGCTCTCGAACATTAGAATGTGCAGTACTTATGTATTATCACTGCCACCTTAACAGGAGTTGCGAAACTCCGTCAAACATGTGCATAAACATTTTTCAGGCAATTATGCTTATAACAAACCTTCAGTCAATCAACATTGCCATTTTTGTGTGTGTGTTTTGCATTTCAATTTGTCCAATGGTTTTTTTATAAACAAACTGTGATATTTTGTGTCTTCATTTCAGTTTTAAAACATCACTTGTGGACTTTGCCAGCAGTGAAAGCAACTACAATAAAAGTTCTTAATGAATTGCTAAATAGAACAATAATGAGTTTAGTATATAGCCAGAGCATATTACCAGGTCTGTGCAAGTCACTGATTCCCCCCTCTTTAAGCAAAAACATATCACTGTACATGGGGAACACACCAGTGCTAAAAAAATTCTCTGCTGTTTTCCCAAAATTATTTCACAAAAAATGTTCTTTATTTTTTCAATATATCATATAATCCTTATTTAATAATTAAAATTTGTATTTAAAAACTTAAATTTGTTTTTTCTTTTGATATGTTGATAATATTTGCCAACTTAGTATGTACCAAACTATCAATACTTACATATTGATCAATAAGTAAGTATTGATAGTTTGGTTATGTTTTAGAAAACAGTTGCAAAAATTGTCAATTGTCACCCTATAAATAATTTTAACCTTTTCATCTGTAAAAGACTGCCAAACTGCACTAATGTGGTTGTATTAATATGTAGGTACACAAAGTGCATTGTCGGTTTAAAAAAAAAAAAAAAAAGTTTATCCTATTATCTCGAAAAAAAATTTAAATTCCATCATTACACAAAAATACGTACTTTTTTTTACGTTCATGTTTGAACAAAGTTAAATAACTATCTTGTTTCAAGATGGAGTGTATTGAATAATACACATATATAGAGACCATGTATTTGACTGTACATGTAAACTCCGTATATAAATAAGTAACACTCGGAGTCTGATTACAACTGAGCCTCACAAGACCCAGGCTTGGAGCCCCAAATTCATCTTACGATTGTTCGTAATGCCGTGTTTCTTCATGAAAGTGGGGAAATTGGGCATTGAGGTCTCCTGAAAAAGCCACATTCTGTTTGTCATGTCCTGAGCACATTGTCATAACATGCATGTGCATATGCTCTCAGGTATCTTCATTTAAAAAGCTTGAAGTTCCTTATCTAGTTGTAATAAGTTGTACATTTTCAAATCTGCTGTTTGTAATATTTCAGCTTATTCTGGAAATGGCAGAAGATTTTATTCAAATTACATTTGTCCTACATTTTATAGTTATTTCAGGCACATATGCTAATTGTTTATTTGAGATGCATGAAATACTTTACTGGTACAAGTCACATAAAATTTAAGTAGCATTTCTTAACAGAAGAAAAAGTCTCAAAGGTATGCTTCTTTATCATCTTCTACCCGTACTGTGAGTTTAAAATTATTTGCTTCAAAAGTCATTATTGTAATCATTCGCGAATAATTTTGTCCATTTCTGATCCTAGACCATCAGCTGCCCATGTGCAAATTAAAATTGGCCGCCCCTTCTTCATTTCGTCTCCCTTACGTTTGGCCGTCCATGTGCTGTGCACCATCTTGCCCTCTGCTAGGATCAACCCTGATTTTGTCCATTAGCCACAGATAGCAAGTTTCTCTTTCACGATGGAAAGAAGTACATCAGAAGAAAAGATTTCTTCAGTATTGAGAAAAACCTGAATTACTTTATTCTATTTGGTAGTCATATACTTAATTATTAAATTTATATTCCGTATGATAGCACTATTTTCATTTTATCTTTGTGATTTAATTTAGTTTTATAATCAATAAGAAAACAACAATACAGGTTTAAAACAGGTAAGCTCATATGATACATGACAAATTGAAACCATAAGGTGTATAACAAAAATGAAATATGTTTGTAAATTAACTTTCAATGAAAAATATTAAATTATTAATTATTTTCTAAAATATATTGTACAATTTGTATTGGTGATAACTTTTAAACTGAAAAAAAAATGTGTTTCTGGGAGGGGTGCTTCTATATAAGGTTTTATTCTGAACGTCTAGTTTTGAACATCAGTAACTGGTTGTAGCCTATAAAGGCTAAAATTTTAAAACTAAAATCACAGGTCTTTCTTCATGTCAGTGTTATGCAGTACTTGCAAGTAGACTGCTCTTTCAACTTCAGTGTTGCAATCAATGCCTCAGGCTGTAATTATTAATGTTAAATACAACTGAACACAAAATTGCACTTCCGCATCTACTTTAGCACTGGAAATATGCAAATTTGATGATTGACAATGTGGTGTGCAATGGACGCATGTTTGAATTCTGGTCTGTAGTGTTGTTTTAAGTGAATGTGGTTTCTGAATGGGATCAGTATTCAGTAATTAAAGTTCAAAGCCATCCTTTAAGTGAAGGTCAAAAGTGGCAAATAATTGGTAGAATCGACGGATGTCAAATTCAAATGGAAATTGTCCAAGATTTGAAATCCCTCAAAGTGTCATAGCAGGAGTTTGAAGCCACTTTGTAAGCACTGAATCAGTTGATAGACAATGTAGTCAAGGGCAACCAAGAGCAACAACTGCATCCGGAGATCATTTTCTGTCATTGTCATCTTGAAGAAACTGCAAAGTGACTATAAGAGATTTGGTTTAGACCTTCAGGCTGCCACAGGAACTCAAATTAGCCATTCTACTGCTGCACAAAGGCTTCATGAAGTAGGACTATATATGAGAAAGCCAATGATTTATATCCTACTCACTCCAGCTTCCAGAGGGGCCCGTTTAAACTGGTGCCATTGTCATTTCAATAGAGCTAAGACAAATGAGTATTGTTACTGCGCCCGAGTGCCCAAGTATTGTTTACTGACAAGTCCGTATATAGTTTGAACGGTGATCCTAGATGTGTTTTGATCTGGAAAGAGAAAGGAATATGGAACTTGCCTTGTCCATGATATATCTCATTTTCGCAAGTATGGTTTAATGGTTTGGGGAGGAATCAGGACAATTGGCCGCACCAAGCAGTATATCTTTCAAGGCGGTTCAGTAATTGCTTGGAGATACGTAATTGATATATTGGAACCCCTGGTTAGACTGTTTAGAGGTACTGTTGGCCCAGACGTTTTGCTAACGGATGGCAATGCTTGGCTTCATCGAGCATATATTGTTTCAAAATACTTGCAAACAAGATATCACTCAAATGGATTGAACATCTTACTCACCCAACTTGAACCCGATTGAACTTGTGTGGAATGCCATGGCGTCAAATTTTAGTGCACCAAATTCCTCCCCAGACCCTCCAGCAGCTGAAAAGTGCACTTTTAGAAGAGTGCCATTCAATTCCACATGACTTGATCAGCACTTTGGTAAAGTCTATGAAATCAGGATGGGAAGTATGCATATCCGACCAAGGTGAACCATACACCATATTAAAGAAAAAAATTTTCCACAAGAGATGACGTAATTTTTCTATCATTTTCCAGTTTCCATAAATTTGGTATTAATTTCAATATTTTGCAAATAATCAACTGCCAAACATTGTAATTTATGTTAACTAATGCTGTTGTTCAAATTGATAGTAATACTTTTTCATTAAGTGTCAGTTACGTTTCATTTCTGTCATCATCTTTTAATTTTGATGACCATTGTAATATGTATCACTATTTTCAAGGCTAGCGGGATGGTAAACAAGAATGATGATGCTCAGACAGCAGTGTTTGGGAAATTATGCTATAGAAGAATGCACTGAAGGTGTTAACTAGCAGCTAGGTCTCCTCTTAGCCAAATATCTGTGCTGAAATGAATGTAAACTAAGGAGTAACCAGAAAAAACATGCTAGAAATTAAATGTTAAAGTAATTAAAAATCATGTATTCATGTTACACAGAAATTGCTCTAAAGATGATATTTATAATTACATAAAGATATTTATAATTACATAAAGATAGGTACATACATTGGAGTTGGCTACCATTGAACCATGAAAGAGTATTTACATATTAATGAAACCATCTTGATGCAATTTAGTAATTTTTTATGGTAGAAAAGGTGAAAGTTATTTATTGGGTGCAAGTAGATGGTTTTCATGGTGTTATATATATAAATAACTAAACTCCGTGGCACAAACAGCTCTTACAGAGCCATGCCTGGAAAATTCCCAAACTAACAATACTTGTCATAAGTTGACAAACGTTATCAACATATGAAAAGAAAACATATTTTAGCAATTTAAAATACAAATTTTAATTATTAAATAAGGATTATGTGTTGCACAACTTTTAATTATTAAATAAGGATTATGCGATGCATTAAATAAATAAAATATACGTTCATCTCCAAATCTTTCTGTGATTTTTTTGCTGTTTTCTTTTTTCCAAATATGCAACAATCTGTTTCTGCCAAAAAGAAATCGGACAATTGTAGACACTACACAACACTGGATGTTTGCCAAATGCATCTCTTTTTTGTTCCCTCTAGAGATTTTGAAGCAAAATTCTGTATTCCTGGAGAAATTTTACCACAGTTTTTACCATTGCTAGCAAATTCCACAAGTGCATATTTAAAATTACGTTAAATGCAAAAAAAATGTGATTTGTTTATAAAAACCGTTGGAACTTAGAATAGAACACATACTAAAATGGCACTGCTTGTTTAAAAGATTGTTGTGAGCATGATTATAGGAAGAAAAGTTATCTGCATGATTGCCAGAGTTTGACCCATTCTGAAATTTTGCTATAATATCGCTGCAGTAACACACATAATATCTATGAAAATTGCAGAAGATCCAGGCAAAGTTCCACCAGTTTATCTTGCAGAACTTTGAAAGGCTTATTAACTCTGAAGGAATTAAAGGCTCTGAATTATTTAATAAATAATCAGTATTTGACCTGCTTTATATTTGCATTTTGTGCAAAAACCTTTTTTCGATTTCTACAATTTTGTTACGCCTCTGATTTTACTGGAAATTCTGTTTAGAATGCTACGAGTACAAACTTCACCCAGGTAATTGTTCCATTCTGTTACTGTTTTATTGGCTATATTCAGCTGAATATACCATATCCATTAATAAATTCTTTGTTTGATAATAGGATCCCATAATCTTGAAAATAATTCAAGGAATATATAGAAAGCAGATCCTAAATTGTAGTAGTCTTTTCCAAAATGGAGGGGGAAAAAACACAGCAATTAACCATTTGATGGTCATCAAGGAGCTCAGCTAGCATTCCAGTTATTGCATCACAGTGGGTGCAAAATAACAGAGCTTGCATTTCAAATTTACAACCGATAGATATTACACGTATTTGGGAAGAAGGAATAGCTTAATCTTGCAGCTGCTGAAGTGTTAAAAAACAGAGCATGGCTTATTAAGAATCAGTCAAGGTAACATCAGATGGCACTAAATCCTGCTGCTTGGCAACAGTTTCACTGTTGATGAGGTAATACGTTAAGTAACAAAAATGGTATTCTGGCAACCAAATAAATGAAGTGAGCTGAAGAGATCATTAATCCAAACTTATCTACTTCGTTTTTATCAAACATATAAAAGCAAAATATGTATTTTTTATACATTTTTAAATGTATTGAATCAGAAACTGTATTAACAATTTTGAATCATTCATTAAGCATTTAATTTCCTTACCAATTTTCACTATTTCCATTGGGAATTCTGAGATTTTTGAAACCGATTAATTAAAAGCACATAGCGTATGATGTCCAAAATCCAGACATCGTTATCTGGAGTGATCTAAGATCTGGATTTCAGTACACCAGCCAAAAAAATAATAGTAAAAGAAGTTTAGGAATGGGAAATATAATAACAAAAGGAGGCAAGTATGCTGCAAATGGAATTTTTCTCAGGACTAACTGAGAATCTTGCCTGTCACTTACAAGCAACTGCTAGCTAGGGAGTTGCACTGTGTCCAATAAGGATGCATTGACTTTCCGCTCTTTAGTGGTTAGAAGGGGGTTGGGCTGGGACTAAGCATTTTGCTGTACAGTGCCGTATCTCTAAGTTCTAAATTCTGGTGCTGGATAATTCTCTGAATTCTAGAAATTTTGCTGCCTTTAAATTGTACTGCCTCTCAATTCTGGATCTCGGACTTTGTGCTGTTTTTACTTAAATTTTAAATATTATTTTACTTGTGTAGAATTCATTTTTATGAATTAAAATTCAGTGGGTTTTTTATTTTTTTTTGTTTTTCTTTTTATGGCACTTAGTATTATCTTATCAGCTGTGAAAGCTGGCTATCATTGAAACTTGCAAATTGGTGGAGATCCGACTACAGTTGTGCTAATTGTTCCTGCAGAATTTGAAAACACTGACACCTTTTTATTTCATAAACTATCAATATTTGATCTGCTCTATTTTTTCCCTTCCATAAAAAGGCTTTTGTTGATGTCTGCTAATTCGTTTGGCTGCCCGATTTCACTGTAAATTCTGATTAAAGCACTATAAATGCAAACTTCCTAAAGATGGCTATTTCAATCTATTACTGTTTTGTTGGCCATATCATGTCCATTAATACACACTTTTTTTGGTGGTACGATGCCCATAACTTTGAAAATAATCCATTGCTTATTGTCCTGTAAAAGAAAGGTCCCAAATTTTTTTCTTTTTTTTTTTTTTTTTTAAAATGCAAGATAAAAATATAGCAGTAACAGTTAATTTATATCCTTGTTCACAAAAACAATATGTGGAATACTGAAAATCAGCCGGGATTACATTAGACAAAATCGAGATGTTACCTCATGTACCTCATGCATATCCTCAAGTGGCTCTGAATCACACTGCTTGGTGACAGTTTCAGTCAATGGTTAAATACATAAGTACTTTTTTTTTTATTTTATTTTTGAAAGCTAAATTTTCTGTAATTTCTTTCAGAATTTTATGATTAGCATCATGAAAACATCACGAAAAATCACCAGTTCATTGCCTTTTTTGAAATGGCAAGAAATATTTGTTTGTTTTTATGGTTCATAGGTTCTGTTAATAAATAATTCTAAATAGAAGCATTTTATAAACAGCACCTTTACTATTAGTTATGACTCAAAAAATGACCTTGAGGTGGAGAACACTAATTGGCAAGATAGTGGCTAAATATAAAGCACGTAATTCTGTACGTACTCAAACAAGCATGTGCTATGTGCATACATTGATTGGCTGTTGTCACATGAACAAGGATAATATGTCACATGTATAAAATAAAATGTTAAAACATGATTCTACTGATTGTTGAAATCAGGGATTTGGATAATCAGAAAGTACCTTTCTTTAGTTAAAAAAAGAAAAGAAAGTTGCTTTGAAATTCCTGCATTCAATTTTAACCATTTTGAAATTCTAAATTTTAAAATTCATGAACTCCAAGATAATTTTTTTTAAAGTCTTTTCTGAATTTCTTGATGCATACAATTTTTAAGAATTTAAATCTTTCACAATTCTTACGTGTCTTGCAATAATTTGTATTTATAGTTTCATTTTGAACTGATATACAGTAATATTAGTTTTTTTCTTTTTCCTTTGTGCATGAGATCTAAATAATCAATTTTATTTATTTATTTATTTATTTTTAATTTCAGCATTCTGAATTTAAAGTCACATTCAAGATTCTTTCAAAAATGGCTCTTAGATATGCATTTTCTTTCTTGTGTGCCATGTTCATAGTTTCATATTGTGAAGAAGATTCCAAAATAATATATATGCAGATAATTCATAACAGTTCTTGTAAATGTGAAAATCTGATATCAGATGAGGCTTTCATGTGCCGAGATTTATCTGCAGGTACTGAAACAAAGTTGACATGTATAGGTGATGATTCAGTTAATGCTGCTGCTGAAGCTGTAAAATCATTCAAGCATTTACAGATTTTGGATGTAAGTGTCTCCAATGGTACTTATGACAGAATTCAGCAGAAAAACCTCCAACATTTTTCAAATATCACAATATTAAGTCTTGCTAATAACAAGATATCAGTGGTTGAGAAAGAAGCTTTTATTGAACAGAAAAATTTAAAAGTTTTAGACTTATCTGATAATTATATATCTGTCCTTCAAGATCATGTATTTGAGCACCTAATGTATCTTCAGAACCTTAGTGTTTCAAATAATAGAATCAGTGTCATTGAATTTAAAGCTTTTTATAACCTCCACAATCTTGTAGTTCTTGATCTGTCTGGTAATAATCTTCAGTCTGTCAATAGTGACTGGTTTCGAGGTATGGAAAATCTACAGATTCTATTACTGAATTATAATGAAATAACTTCTATTCAGCATAATAGTTTTCATCATCTAACACATTTGGAAAGGTTAGATTTATCATTTAACAGTCTGGAGCAGATACCAGTTCGGGCATTTTATCATCTTAAGAATCTCAAGTTTCTGTCTTTGGCAATGAATGAACTCAAGACATTGAATGAAAGTACTTTTAAAAGCAATAATATGCTTGAAAAAGTAAATCTTACTGGTAAGATTTAGCTTTTGACTTTCTAAATTTTAATGTTTGATTTATGATTTGTTGAATTATGTTTTGTTAAAGCAGTATATTTTTGTAAAGCCATATTCAGATATCACAAAATTTTTAACAGATATTTGTACTATTGTAAAAACTGAATGTTTGAAAAATATAAGAAAATAACAGTATTCTTTCAATTTACAAATAACCCATAATTTAATAAGTTTTTCTCTGTCAATATTAAGACCCATAATTACTAGTTGATACTTAGTCACAACTTATTATTCATAAATTACCCATTGTACTGTTTTTTTTAATTATTATATAACAGTTTTATTATCAAAACTTGATATGCTTTTTATAACATGAGTTTGGTAAACTAGTTAAAAGTTAAGAATTGTAGTTTGAATCTTTATTCAAGAATTTTTAGCTATGTTTAAGTTTACGGTTCTTTGACCATACTCTCTATTATATAAATGGTATATTTGTAGGTGGGGATTGTTTCACATTACAATACATAATTTGACAAATATTTAAACTTTTCAATAAATATGAAGACAAGCATTTCTTAAAATGGATATCTGCATAATTAAGAATAGATTGCTACTAGTTATTATAAAATTATGAGGGTACACTTTTAGCTTTTAGAAATAATTTATTTACAAACTTAGAATGTATAATCACAGATCACTGCAATACCAGCATAGTTCTATTTTTTATATCTCCGTATCCAAAGTGTTGCTAATTACAAGTTACTAAATATTACATGTTACCATTTACAAATTATTAAATATTACATCTTCCATTTTTTAAAGAGTTCAAAAGTTTTAACAGTCTTAAATCAATCCAAATATCTGGCCGGCTTTCTAATCACTCTCCCACTTCTAGTTCTTAGCTCACCGTTCCTTGTTTCTGAGTTAGCAGAGTTTGGTAGTTGATCTTTTAAACTTTGCCCTTGAGAATATCTGGAATCATATCCTTTTACATCTGTTTTCTGTGTATTAACTCCTTGTTCTCTTCCTCTGATATTCTCTTCAACAGCTGAACTGTTTTCTCTAATATCTTTTCTATTTCTTCTCAATACTAATCCACCTGTTCTAAGTATATATGATCTAGGCGTCTTATGCACTTCTTCTACAACTGCTGGTTTCCAGCGATTATCTTGATATACCCGAACACAATCTCCTTTATTTAGCGATGGTAATGTTTTTGTATGACGATCATAATATGACTTCTGTTTAGTTCTTTCTTGGTTGATTTTTTCTTTTACATTTTTCACAACTTGAGGTTTAAGTAATTCTTCAGATGTAGGAAGAACCGTTCTTGTTCTTCTACTCATAAGTCGTTGAACTGGTGATCCTAGCATCTCATTAGTTGGAGTGTTCCTATGAGCTAACAATGCTAAATAAGGATCAGCATGATCTGCTTGAGCTTTCTTTAACAATTTCTTCGCCGTTTGTACTGAACGCTCTGCTAATCCGTTCGACTGTGGATGGTATGGACTGCTTGTTATATGTTTAAATTGGTATTTCTTTGCAAATTCTGCAAATTCTTTACTTGCAAACTGAGGTCCATTATCAGATATCACTATCAATGGTATACCGTATCTTGCAAAATGAGATTTCATGTAACTGATCACTGTCTGACTTCGAGTATCCGGTAGTTTAGAGATTTCAAAAAAGTTGGAATAGTAATCTACAATTAATAAATATACATCTTTGTTAATCTCAAATAAATCTGTCGCAACTTTATACCAAGGTAAATTGGGAATTTCATGTGGTATCATAGGCTCTCTTATGTTTTTGTTCTGGTATTCATTACATATAAAACATTTTGAAATTGTATCTTCTATCTGCTTGTTCATAAGTGGCCAAAACAAAACATCTCTAGCTCTTTTCTTACATTTTTCTATACCAAAATGACCCTCATGAATTAAATTTAACATTTCCTTTTGCATAGATAAAGGAATAATTACCCTTCCTCCTTTGAAAAATAAGTCATTTTCCATTGTCAACTCATCTCTGTAGTCCCAAAATACTTTGACTTGAGGTTCTACCTGATGTTTCCTTTCTGGCCAGCCTCTCAGAATATATTTCTTTAAGCACTGTAGTGTAGCATCACATTCACTTTCTTTCTTCAATTCATAAATTTTTTCATCAGATGCTGGAATCAGTGTACAAATTTCTGTATCTTCATCATTATCTTCTGCTGTTGTATTCAAATATGCTCTACTCAAAGTGTCTGCTATTAATAAGTCTTTCCCCTTTTTGTACCGTACATCTAGATCATATTTTTGTAAATTTAACAGCATTCTTTGCAATCGCTGTGGTGCTTTAAAAAGAGGTTTCTTAGTTATGCTTTCTAATGGTCGATGATCAGTTTCAACTGTAATACGTTTGCCATATATATATTGATGAAATTTAGAACATCCAAAAGTAATAGCTAAAAGCTCTTTTTCTATTTGAGCATAATTTTTCTGACTTTTTGTTAGAGCTCTGGAAGCATAAGCAATTGGTTGGTTTTCTTGTAGTAAAACAGCACCTAATCCTTCAGAACTTGCATCTACTGAAAGAGTTACATCCTTATTAACATCATAGAATTTTAATACGGGTGCTTTTGCAATCAATTCTTTAAGTGTTTCGAAAGCTTTTTGATGCTTTTCAGTCCAGTGCCAGAGAACATTTTTCTCAAGTAACTGTCTTAATGGTGCAGTAATAGTAGTTAAGTTAGGAATAAATTTGGCTAAATAATTAATCATTCCCAAAAATCTTTGTAGCGAAGGCACATCTGTAGGTTCTGGCATTTTAACAATTGCTTCCACTTTAGAAAAATCAGGTTTTAGTCCATTTTCACTTAACTCGTGCCCTATATAATTCACACGATTAACTTTTATTTTACATTTAGCCTTATTGAACTTCAAATTATTTTTTCGTGCTCTCTGGAGTACTTTTTTAAGTCGTAACTCATGTTCCTTTTCATTAGATCCCCATATTAAGATATCATCTATAATACATTCAACGCCTTCTAGACCTTCTATTATTTGGCTTAATTTTCTTTGGCAAATTTCTGGAGCTGAACATATGCCAAAAGGTAATCTTTTGAATTTGTATCTGCCAAAAGGTGTATTGAATGTACACAAATTACTACTTTCTTCGTCAAGCTGGATTTGCCAAAAAGCACTATTAGCATCTAAAACAGAAAATAGTTTTGCGTTAGGCATTCTAGTGACAACTTCGTCAATGGTTAACATCGGATAATGTTCTCGTTTTATAGCTTTATTTAAATCTCTAGGATCTAAACATATTCTTATTTTGTTCGGTTTGACAACTGTGACCATTGAATTTACCCATTCAGTTGGTTCTCTTACTTTCTCAATAACATTTAAATTTTCCATTCTTTGTAATTCTTTCTTAACTTTATCACGTATAGCTATGGGTATTTTCCTTGGAGGATGAATGACTGGTGTTACATCTTGTTTTAACTGGATTTTATATTCTCCATTCAAACAACCTAAGCCTTCAAATACATCTTTGTATTCCTCCAGTAAGTCTTCAGTGTAAACAGACATTACTTTTTGAATCAAACCTAGTTGCAAACATGATTTTAATCCTAATATAGAAGGTACTTCTTTGTCAATAACTTGGAATTCCACAACAAAATTATTTTTTCCATATTGGCAGTTAAGTACTACTTTTCCTAAAGTATCTATTTTATTCCCAGAGAATGTAACTAATCTTTTAATTTCAGACTTTTGTATCGGAACATTCAGCAATTTCACTTTGCTTTTAGAAATAACATTGCACATTGCTCCAGTATCTATCTGCAAATTTACTTTACTTTTATTTACATTAACGTCAACAGTCCATTTCTCTTCCTTGTTATCTGAATTAAGGTTTAATGTGCCAACATAAAATTCTAACTCTTCCTCAGAGTCGTGATTTATTAATTTAATTTGTCTATCTTTTTTGTTTACCTTCACTGCTTCATTTTTTATTATATAGCTTTTACACTGATTCGCGAAATGATTTGACTTTTTACATTTATGACAGATTTTTCCATATGCTGGACACATTCGATAGTCATGAGATGTTCCACATTTAGAACAAACTTTTGTCTTTTGTTTATCGGTATTTACCTCTTTGTAGGTATTCTTATTATGTTTACTTAGTTTCTTTTTCACTAAGTTTACAGCAGTTTCCTCATCTTTTATGATTTTCATTTGATGTGCACTTATTTCAGCAGATCTGCATATATCAAGAGCTTTTTCTAATGTTAATTCTGCTTCATGTAACAATCTTGCTCTCACTACATCATCTTTAATACCACAAACAATTTTATCTTTTATTAAACTATCCGTTAACTGCGCAAACTCGCATGTTCTAGCTTTATTTCGAAGGTCAGTTACATATTCATCTATGGTTTCTGACGCGGTTTGATTTCTAGTAAAGAATAAATGTCTTTCATATGTAATATTTTTCTTAGGAATACAATATTCCGTAAATTTTGTTTTAATTTCACTTAATTTAATTTCTTTACCCTCTTCTATAGGAAATGTATTATATATTTCAAGACCACGAATTCCTATTACATGAAGAAAAGTATTAACTCTTACCTTCTCTTCTTTACTATGTAATCCACTAGCTACTTCATATATTTCAAATGACTGCAGCCATCTCTGCCAATTCGAAGCTAGATTTCCATCAAATTTCATCGGCTCTGGTGGTTTTAAACTTTCCATTTTGAAAGCAAAACACTTCTGACACCATATAAAATTATGAGGGTACACTTTTAGCTTTTAGAAATAATTTATTTATAAACTTAGAATGTATAATCACAGATCACTGCAATACCAGCATAGTTCTATTTTTTATATCTCCGTATACAAAGTGTTGCCAATTACAAGTTACTAAATATTACATGTTACCATTTACAAATTATTAAATATTACAGTTATATAAAATATAACAAACCAATGAAAACATCCTTTGTTTTTGTTTATCGTATTAAAATTTATTTGAATATCCCAGAACTCATCATTGAAACTTCTACTTAATATTTTGGCAAAGTAAAATGGTCTTTTTCATGGTTAAATATAATAGTTTTGGATAGGGAGTTTGTCTTCATTTATGCTTTTATATTTCTCTAACTAATTACTTTAAGTAGCAAAACAAATGAATTCTACTTGACATCCATCATTTTGTGCATGCAGATGTACATGCTGCAAATTTAACATGCTTATCGTATGCTTTGTTCAAACTACTTTTTTAATTTCTTATTTAAACTTATTGTTTTCCTTTATTGGATTGTTATCAAAATAAAGAATTAACTACTTGGTGCTGTATTGAACCATCATTTCAACCATGCAACTCATAAGTGTTACTATTACAAAAAGCATAAGATCTGTCTGTCATGCTGCCTGGGTAAATAGTAAGTTTCCAGCATTGCCAATTTATGTGGTATTAAGAGCTTTAATATACACTCTTTTGCAAAAAACTCGAAGCATCAAGTCAAGAAGGACTTTTGCAATCGTGACAAAATTCGGTATGCAAAAACATCTTGATCGAACGTGCAAATGATCAAAGTTTCAAATGAACAGGAATTGCAATCATAGCACACATTTCTAGCATACAATTCGCAAAGTATAAAACCAGTAACAGAAGTGGAAAATTTATCTTTTTTTGTTGCTGCCATTGTAATTCCGTAAAGAAGCAACTAAAGATACCATTACAACAGTATTGAAGACCTTACAAACAACTAAATGACTTCAAATGTGGTCACATTGTAGGGTTGCGTGAAGCTGGGTGGTCATACTGAGCAATAGACCAACCTGCAGCGTACAGATACCGCTGTGCAAAGATGTTGGCAGCAATGGTTGCTACAAGGAAATTGCCGACGAAATGAAGGCTCTGGAAGGCCAAGGAGCACAAATGCAAGGCAAGATAGGATGATTATTCACCAGGCCTGAACTGCATCATTGTCAACTATTCAAGGCATTACAGCCGCGTCTGTACCTCCTGTGGTACCGTCCACCATCTCATAGTGCTTGTCTGAGGCAGGGTTATGCTCACAGAGGCCTTTAAGACATTTGCCTTTGAGCCCCACAACATGAGCAGAGTTGTCTGGAGTGGTGTCGCAGCCGACCATCATGGCTGCCATCAGACTGGCATCGTGTAGTGTTCAGCGATGAATCCCGCTTTACACTTGAAGCAGACGACCACTGTGTTCATGTCTGGAGAGGACGGGGCCAGCGGTCCCAATCAGCTTTTGCTTTACTAAAGCATACAGACATAACCCCTGGTGTGATGGTGTGGGGTGCTATTTCTTATGACAGCAGGTCATCTTTAGTCATCCTCTATACATCTTTACCAGCTAAACGATATGTTGATACCATCCTGCGGCCAGTTGCATTACCCTTCATGGCACATCACCCTGGGGCCATTTTTCAACAAGATAGGCCACATACCACTTGCATATCTCTGGACTATCTCTGTGCGTTGCATATTCTTCCTTGGCCAGCAAGGTCACCAGACCTTTCACCAATTGAGCATATCTAGGACATGGTAGGCTGCCAGATTCGGGAACCACAAAATATCGCAGATCTGGAGCAACAACTGATGAATGCCTGGCAGAATGTGTCGCAGGATGACATTAGGAACCTCGACGAATGACCAACTACTAATTTGAATACTCAATGGGTGATTCTGAGTCATGAACGGGCACTATGACGTTGACGTTTTAGTCATTTTATTATCTGTGTATGAGCTATACACTTACTCAATTCATCAAAAACAACCACTTCCTTCATGATGCTTCGATTTTTTATGCGAAAGAGCGTA
>KK116223.1:62328-80458 GCA_000611955.2 Stegodyphus mimosarum
GCACTTTTAAAACAATAAATATGCTTCTTGTTAACTTGTATCTTTATTTTAATTGTATTAATTAATTTAATGAGTTATTATTTTTTAAGATACTAGTCAATGTAGGTTATAATATATACAACTGATGATTTTTATGAACATTTGCATCTTTATTATATTTAATCAAAGATACTTTGGTAATCCAGTAGTATGCAATCTACTGCTTTTATTTTGTTTTATTTTTTTTAGGTGACGGCATTAAATGGTTGTTGTTTTCATCATTTCTTTTTCTTGCCATTTTATAGTATGCTAGAATTTAAAAATAGCATTTTTGTGGCACCATCTAAGAAATAAATAACTAACTAAAAATAGTAGATTGCATACTACATGATTACCGAAAATATTTCATACTGTTAAGCAAACACTTTTTTAAAAGTAGAAAATAGTATATATTGATTAGTATGCAATCTACCACTTGTGCAGTCATATTCTACAATCACTGATTTGTAAGTCACCAAAAGGACTAATAATGAAGTAGTCATTATTAGTCAGTCCTGCAGGTGGTACTAATAATGAAGCAACTGAATTGTGCTGGGGGAATTCTGAAGCTGAAGATTAAACCCATTTTGCACAGAACCAACCATACTGCAAATACTTCCACATTATCTCATGGAAGCATGGTGGAGGATTCATTAATAAAATTTATACCTATTTGGTACTTACGTATTAGAGCAAAGTCTGCCAAATTTAAGAGCAGAAAAAGAACAATGACTTTTTGTTATATTATTATTTTTTACATGCATATTTTACATTTCAGCTATATATTTATATCAGTGAGCTACTTATAAAGCAAGTTTGTGTTTCTTTTGTTCTGGTAGAAATTTCAAAGTAGTTGCTTTGAGAAGAAATTCAAATTACCGATATAAGAGTAAAGTTCATGACAAAAAAATAATTACATGAAAATCATTGGAACTTCAAATACAGCTGAAAATATGTCATAGCTGCTAACCTTAAAATCTGAAAAACTGGAAAGTTTTTCAGATTTTATTTTTAGTTTTTCAGATTGCTGTACAGCAATGCCATTTCAAATGAGCTCCTAACTGACTTAAATTCGCTTTATAATGTGTGATTTAAATTATTATACTATTTGTTATACAGTTCTTATGTAAAATGTACTAGTATTTAATTAGATATTCTAAATTTTATATTGAATTCTAAGTTTTTTTTAAATGTGATGAAAACAAAATTAATAATTTATGTACATGATATTTATCTGGACAAACTTTGTAATGTGCTGTATAATGAATTAAAATAAATATGAATATTAACTGATTAAATATTGGTTGAATCTATATAAAAATCTACAAATGTTTGCAATAGATTAAGACAACTCTGATAAAATGAAATTTATAAGAAAATGGTCAATAAAATATAATAAGGGTGAAAAGCAGTTCAGATGAAATAAAATTCAAACAAGAAAAATTATTCTGAAAATCACTAGGGTATGAGGAATAGAATTCACTTAATTTAAGTTTCATTCTTTCAATAAAATTTATTTATTGCTGGAAGATATTTTCCTTGGTAAAGGTTAAAGTTAAAAAGTGGGAAATTCAGCGATCTATCAGAAGATGTGATGAAAAACCAGCAGAGTTGGCTACTATGGAATGTATATAAAAATGGTGACGAAGGTTGTTAAAACTGAAGAACTGTGCACATGGTTGTCAGAGTTGGGAGATTGCTGCTAAGATGATAATATGTAAGTACTGACTATTTTTTGCAGCGTGACATTCATGGTGCATGCGGCTGAATAACTTATTAAAACAGCCTTTTTAAAGGCCACTCTTGCTTTTGTTTTGTAAAATGGGAAGCAGTTTAAATTTGAGGAAATTAAAATTTATTAATGGAATCTTTTTTATGCATATATTCTTAATTATTATTTATTTTCATATTTAAAAGTAGCATTTTAATGGTAGAGTAAAGAAAATTTTTGTGCTAAATAGCGCATCTAGAAATAAATAACTAACTAAAAGTATTAGATCCCATAATACATCAATACCGTATTTTCATTTGATTCATTAATAAGTTCATGGTACTTCATAAGGATAATTAGGAAAATAATCATTATTATGTGCAAAGTTTTGTATGGAAAAATAGAAAAGAGGGATTATTAATTAATAAAATAAATAAATATAGATAGGAAGGGTAAAGTGTCAAAGTTTTCGTAATGAGAAAATTAAACTAGACTGTTAAAATACAAATACTTCAAAGTGCCAAGCTTGTTTTAAGTATGAAACTTCCTTAGCCATAGTTATGTAAACTAACTGAGGTATAATATTTCATAATTCTTTCAACTCTTTTATTTTCAGAACAAATTTCAACTTCTTATAATATGAATAATGCCAAAAATCTATAAGTATTCTCATTAGTTATCCTGCATACGTAATCTAACTTTTCAAGTTATTGTCTTTTAAAGAAACATGTTAAAAAAATCTGATTAAATTCTGCTGTGTATAATTTTTTAACATTACTTGATGATTTTTTTATTTCAATTAAATTTTGATTGCTTTTAATTTTTGCCAATATGTCTTAAAAATTAATACCTTCTAATTTTAGTTGCTATGCTGTAAAACTTTTAGAAAGATAGTATATTGGTGTTACAGAATGGTTGTTAATAAATTTAAATTCTCAAAATCTCATTTTTAGAAATTATGTATTTTCAGACTCTCTGAAAATTTCAAGAATTAAAATATTAATTATTCAGTAATGTTTTGATATTTCACATGTTACATAATTTTTTTATTAATGTATAGGTTTTATTCCTGTTTAAGGGCAGTTAATAAAGTGCAGGAAAAAGGAATAATGAAATAACCCATAATATAATTGTTTGAAAAATACTATTAACAATTTATGCATATTTTCAAATAGTTTAAAGCTGGAGAATAAGTTCATTGGTTATGTAAATTAAATCAACATTCAAACTTCTCTTTCTTTCTTAAAGTGCATGCTGTCTTTCTTCTTAATCCTGTCAGTATTTCTTCTTCCCTTCATAGTGCAAATGTTGTTTGTTTTCATTCACACCACTATTGGATTTCATTAGGCATAAGTGTGAAATAGAAGATTGAATTGTATTCTTAATTTATTTTTAAGATTGGGCAATTTACTTTTAATTGGATAATCTAAAAATTGTTTATATATTTTGGATTACATACAATTAATTATATTACGTACTGTTCTGGGGAGGACTTCCTGCCTTTGACCCACACACTTTTCTTTTGTGTGTAAAGATAATTATTTTTATGCTGATAGCCTGTGATAGCAACTCTTTTTTCATTATTTTATAATAAATTTTTGTTTTTGCACAATAATTAGAAGTTGGCTCTATGCTCAGTTCACTAATGTATATCAAATACATATTTTATTTAAACTAATTTTCACCTCCTTTTTTTAAGGTAATTTATGGGTATGTGACGAGAAATTGCTTCCAATGAATGAATGGCTGAAGAAATATGAAGCATACAAGGAAGGAGCATTATGCATCGAACCTCCAGAACTGCATAACTATACAGTGCAATATGGTCTTGAAATTTTAACTATGGAACTAAAAATTAAAGAAAACCCCATTTGTAAAACAAATATGTGTAACTGCACTATTTCTAAAGATAAACTTGTTGTAACTGTAGATTGCAGTAACAGAGGACTTGTTAGATTACCAGAGGTTTTGCCATATAAAACTAAAATGTTAAACCTCTCTAACAACAATATAAAATCTTTAACTACTGATCATATAGATGCTGTTTTGTGGTCAGATGTATCCTTTTTATATCTGAACAATAATGTCATAGATTCACTGAAAGGTCTAGAAGGTACTTGGCTGTTAAGAAATTTGGTAGCTCTTCATCTCTCAAATAACCAATTGACAGAGATACCAATACATATTTTGGAGCAATTTCGTGGTGGTTTACTTGATGAATTATATCTCTCAGGTAATCCATGGAACTGTGACTGTAATACAGTTCGTTTTCAAACATGGTTGCAGGATAATTATAGAGCTGTTCGTAATTTTGATGGAATTACTTGTTCAACTGATAGTGGCATGTATGCAGGGCTAGCAATTTATAAATTAAAAAAGTCTCAGTTATGCCCACAGCAGGTGCAATTGGTAAATTATCTAGACATTCTGAATAGCTTGATGGCTATAGCTATAATTATTATAATAGTGAAATTATCATATGATTACTGGTTGCAAAAACGAACAGGCAAACTACCACGTTTTTTCAGTTTGAATTTAATGTAAAATGATATTTAAATTATTTTGAAACCAAGCACAAGGGAGGGAAATCCTAAGGTCTGAGAAAATATAAGTTTTAATATTTTACATTTTTTGATAATATATAAAGCGTATAAAATGAAAATCATCATCTGTAGCTTTACATATCCTATAAAATTCTATATTTATATATGTGATGTAAAATCCTTTTAGATGCATAAAAACTTCTTCATGTGTATTAGTACAAAGCTGACAAATTATGACTGAATTATACAAAAAATTTAACTTTGTAAATAAATTCAATGGAATTTTTCTATGGAATTTCAAAACAAATGTTGCCAAACTCAATTCTTCCGATAACTGCATTCAAGGTTATAATGAAAGGCTTCCATGATAATCTTTTCAGTTGTTTATCATATGTAATTATTTGCTATAAAAACAACATCTGCTGTCGGTAAATAAAATTTGGAAAGTAGTTTAGCCATAAGCTGTAAATAATAAATGCAGAATTAAAGTCTGCTTTCACATTAATTAGAATAAAAAATGTAACATTTATATTATATCAGTTAAAGATCCATTCTTATTACTTCCATTATATGCTATAGTTATAAATGGCATTTCATTCATGAAGTTATAATTCTTTATGCAAATGTCAGTTGTCTCATTCTGCTGCTGGTAAGCTAAGTCATTAAACTGCAGATTGTTGATATGCATTGAAGCTTAGCAATATGCTTATGTAAAAAATCATTAAAATAAAGTTTGCCATTCTAAATAATTTTCATTTTGTGGAGCAGTACTAAGACAGTGCTGATGTAAGTTTTATCTTTATATATACACATCTCAAATGTTTGAAATTTTTTACTGAATAGATAATATCACTTACTTGATAATTATATACAGATTCTAAAATTTAAACAGATGAATCTGTTAAAACTGTTGCAATATTGGTATAAAATAATGGAGAAAACTTGTGATACATTACCCATTCTGATAAATATTAATGTGGAAAATTAATATTTTAAAACCTGAATTTAAAAATTCTGTGTCTCATTTTTAATTATTGCAGTCACATTATTCGATATCATTTATAATCATTTATCTGCATATAAATCATGCAATGAATTGAGATCAATGTTCTGCTGGAATCGTGGTTCAAAGTGTTTCATAAAGCATGTTTGTAAGTGAAGCAGAATCTGATGAGCTTTTTAAAAACTTAATCACCATATGAAGCAGCCTAACAGCAACTGTGTAGTTTGGCACTCAGATATGACTTAAACTGATTAATAACTGTACTTAATTGTGAAATGAATGTTTTTTTAAATTCTGGTCTTTAAAATACGTACTTAAACTGCTAGTTTAGCCATCTTCATCCACATTCATATGTACTATTCTGATACATTAAGTTTATATTTTTTTTTTGAATTTCTTTTTATTTTTTTAAGAATAAGGATTTATAAAGTGTTTTATCACATTTTTAATTTAACTGACTCCACTAGACTAAATTATGTAATTTGAAACATTTAATTTTCCTCCATTATTTGGTAGCAACTGCGAACTTCCATCATTTTAAAATCTAAATGTACAATGACTGCAAAGGAATGATGGTTGTGGATTTTTTAGTGGAAACTATATGCATTTATATGAAGAAAAATATGAAAATATCTATTCCTGCTATGTCTTCAATCACAAATAAGTTGTATTTGTTGAATATTCTAATATTCCAATGTCTGTCCTTGGGATAAAAGCCGAATTAAGTTTCTATTCTTGGAATAGAGACAGCCATTTTATGATTGGTACGACTCAATTAACTGCTTAATAAATTAAATAGCATGTTTAAGAAATATCAAAGTTAAATAGTTTTCTTTATGTAAATTACATAATGCACAGTTTTTTGATTTAAATTCTTTTTGTAAAAGAATTTTAATATATTGCAAGAATGCCATTGTCATTGCTCATGTCTGAAATTAAGATAAAAGATATGGTCTGTTGTCAAAAATTTTATGTTGGAAATGTTATACCACTAATGCTTTTATCATTACTTTTTTGTTTGCTTGTTTTTGCTTTGTATAGATTGTTATAAAAGGTAAGTAATTTCATATGAATACTTTAAACTCAGCCAATAACTAATTGTTAAATATACATGTTATCTTCAAACACATTTTATTCTACAAAACTCTTTAGTGCTGAAAGAGAGCACACAAAAGTAGTTTTACTTACTTTATTTAGTTCATACACTAAAACTCTGTTTAATTGAAATAGTGCAGGAAAATGACACTGAATCAGTAAATTTGAAAATTAGTCATCTCCATTCATTTTTTTAAATGAAGATTGTTCAGTATTTCATTATATAGAGTTAGTTATATATTATAAAAACAAGAATCTCGATAAATTGAATGAGACTATAAAATCTCTGTTCGAGAGATGGCTTTCGAGTATACTTGTTAACCAAATAGTGAGATGACAAAAGTGCAACAAGCATTAGGAAAAAGAAATCAGCAAACAAAAGGCTGAAAACAAGATCAAATATTATTTAAAAAAAAAGTATAGGTATATAAGTCTACTATAGTATATACTTTTGTATAATTATGATATGCATATTTATTTCTATCTGTAACTGACAAAAATAGTTATCAGTTATCTGAAACAAACAACAAAAGTAAAATGTGGGGGCAATTACCTGAAATGGTTCTATTCTCATTAATTTGGACAAACAGGGTTTTACTATAAGTAGGAAATGCAGTTCAGTTTTTTGTTATTTGTGTGAGCATTTTTAAGATATATGCTGGAGTATTTGTTGGGTAATTTTTTATAATAAAGAAAATGCCTGCTAATGCTTAGCTTTAATTAATAATAAAAGAAAAAATGTGTCTGTAGAGGACTTTCTAAGAGTGAGTGGCTTATTCTTAGCTAAATGAAAAATATATACTAAATTAAATTGGCCACAAATGTCAGCTTAAATAAAAATAGAATTAAAACTGCTTCAACTGCCAAATTTCTCATTCTTGTGGATCGGCATTTCAGATTTCAGTATGGATCTACGTTTCTACATCTCAGTGTTCCTACATCAATAATTCTTTGAAATTTGTTATTATATATATATATATATATATATGTCAGTAATCTATTTTTAAATTCCCCTTAATAATAATAAAAAAGTATGATAAAGAAATGAAATTTATGCATATATAATCTATTTCTAAAAGAAAAATTATGCTAAATTTTTGTCTTTAGAATGGGTAATTTTAAAATTGTACAGTACAATTCAGCTAAACAAAAAAAAAAGATACAAAACAGGTGTCATTTGAATCTACCATTAGGAAACGGTCAAAGACATGAAAGCTTGATAATTTGTCTAGAATTCAGGATTAAATTCAAATGTAATCAATTCCAGTTGGCTGACAACTTGAGACTTTTTCCAGGTAATGCAAATGCAAGCTATTTATACTTAGAAAGTTCTCCACAAAGGCTTTTCTCCCTTTAAGCATATAACCCTGAAGTATTTTGTTATTATTAAATGAACTGAGAAAATTAGTGATTAAGATGTTTTCTTGTAGCATAAGAAATTTTCTGAATTTGCATACAGCCACGAATAAAATATATTTATTTTTGATAAAATTACAAAACCTAATTTTTTTTTAAATTTATAAATATTAAAACTGTTAAATAAATTATTTGTAGTTCGCACTCATTGAATAGTTCTAAAATCAGAAAAATTAGAGCAGGAAATTTTCATTTTTTTAACAATTTCGATTTTAATACTGGCTGTTAAGTACTTAAAACAAATTAATTCATATTAAATATTTCCTTATTTTACATTTCTTAAATATAGAAAATTTAATATAATTTCCTGTATATACATTTGTTCAATTTCTTTTGCATTTCTAAATGTGATAAATATATGTCTGTTCCTTCCATTACTTGTATAAATATGAACTAGCATTTATCTTTTATATCTTTTGTTTTGTTAATAAATCTTGCATTTTATATAACTCTGTTTTCCCAAAAATCATTTTAAAACAAACTGAAAGATTTGAAGATTTCAGTTTCTTGTGGTTGTAGTAAATCTCTCATTTTATAAGAAATATTATATGGTAAGCTTGTGAAAGTTGTACTTTTTAAATATTAAGCATAACATCACACCAACAGCGTCTCTTCTGGCTAAATGAGTTACCCCCTAGTCAACCATATTGTTTCACATTGTGTTCGTCTTCCTTATAATAAATGAGAAGAATATGATTCAGTGCCTAAAATGTAAAGGATGAGTATATGACTTATGTGATGAAGTTGATAAGAAAATGAAAAAATAGCTTTGTGATCATTGTTGTAATTAACTGCATAAATAAATTAATTGAAAAATAGGAAATTTTATTATAATTATCCAATTTTAAACGTAGTACGACTTAAGCTATAGGTGGTACGACTTAGAATACTTGTTTTCTAAGTGGTATTAAGTTTGTGTTCATAAATTTTGTTAATTGTGGCCAAGAAAGTAGACTGTATAGAATTTTATTATAATAAACCTGCAACGACAACGTGAGATATTATTGCTACACATAATTTTTATTTATTTTTTTTTATCTTATTTCTATGATTTGTAGCTATTTTTTCTTAGAGGGTACAACTTGCACAACCTTACACTATATCTGCCTTATATACACCATAAAAATGTATTTTATAATTAAAATTAAGGCATGTACAACAAAGAATAGTTACTATATGTTTGTAAATATAGTTTTCACTCAGTCGTACATTAAATTTAATATAAGAATCGGTAATATTTATTTCTGCTAAATATTTGTAATGGCTGGCAGCTAAGCTTTTTTTTTTTTTTTTTAATTATTAAGTTAGATCAATTGAATTAAATCAGATGTATGGATGTATGTGAGCAAATGTCTGTTTTCATGTTGTATATATCAATGTTATATATATTTTGTTAATTGTTTAAATGTTTACCTTGTTAATAAATTGTCAAAATATTAAGGAAGAAATGTGTCTTTGTATGATTAATTCCTCAGTCTACTTCTTCATGATCATTCACACACAAAAAAAGTTGTTGAAGGCTTTTGAGGTCCAGATTTTAGATCATTCCAGATCTCGGACTTTGTACTGTATATAGTATAGTTACGGTATGATAACTTCATATATGTATGTTTGTGTTTAATTATTTACATGTATATATGCTTAACTATTTACATTATTAATAATATGTACAGTATTCACCAAAATATACTGAAACTTGTGCATCTTGAACATGTGTGTGTGTGTTTGTCAATGGGGCATAGCTCCAGCTGCACTTGTTTGCAGTAGTGAAAAGGAAGTTGTGTTATGCAGATGTTGTAGGAAATGGGTTTCTCGACGGAGGTCAACCAGTAACTGTTTCGACAAATGAGAATCACGCATGTGTTCTCTAGCAGATGCTGCATTCGCCCCTTCGAAGCCTATGATGAACAGCCTTGAAACTGAACGTCAATGGTACATCCATTCGCCGATTTTTTTAAGGATATACGTGGACTTCCGTACCGGATACAGATTGGACAACACTTGACAAAGCCAGATATGTAAGCCAGGATGGTGTATTGTGGAACAGTTTTGGCCATGGTGTGCCAGCACCTAGATTTCTTGAAGAATGTGTGGTTCTCCAACGAGATTTACATTCACTTGAACGGCTACATTAATTGCCAGACAACTCGCTTCCTTGGTTTTGAGCAGCCAGATGATATCGTCCAGAAACCTCTATATAGTGGACGTGTGATGATATGGTGTGCCATCTCAGCACATGGTTTATTGGCAGAGAGAGATGAGAAAAAAGTGCTCTTACTGTCACCCAAGAATGCTGCAGTGATTTAGTGATCGAGCCATTTCTTCAGGATTTGAGAAGGTTCTGTTGTGCACATTCAGATGAATAGACAGTGGTACTAACAGAATGGGTGACCAGCCATGCTGCAGGAAAACTTTTCCACGACAAATCTTTTCATGTGGTACTCACTTCCCATACCCATCCCATTCTCTCAATCTTACACCACTTGATGTCTACTTGTGGGGAACGTTAAAGGAGAGTCTGTTCGATTGTGAAGATCCACCAAGAACTATGCCTGCATTACGTGAGCAAATCATCTTTTGCAGGAGTTTGCAGCAACCTTTGTTCCAGGATATGTTTGAGAATCTGCGTGAATGATATGGAACAGTGTGTACGGCGAGTGCACACTTTGAACACTTACATTACACATACCATGGTAAATCAACACGCTAATAGTGTGTGTGTCTGTATGTATGTATGCAGTGAGTATGCTAATTTTTTTCAGGAGAAATAAACTCGCAGATGACAATAATGTAATTTTGTTCATCTTTTCTTTTCAGTACCGTATATTTTTGCACATATTCTACATACCTAAATTATTAGACTGTAACTGTAATTATTAAACCTTATTCTAAAAGCAATTTAATATAAAAATGTCATGATGACATATATTTTTTGGTATAAATCAATAATTTGTATTAGGTAAGAAATTTTTGAAGATATTAATAAAATCATCATTTGCAACTAATGTTAATAACATTGCAACAATCTCGATGAAATTAAACATCATTTTGAAAGAAATTAAAAGCTTGGATTTTAATTAATATTTTTAATACTATACTTATCATATACCTTAGAAGGTAAATTTTATTATAATATATACTATATTTATTAGCATTAATTCTTAGTAATTTTACTGCATAAAAAATAAAAAAGAGAAAATTATGCATACATCATTACTGAAAGGGATTAAGAAAAATCTTAATATAAATAGTATCTAAACCAAAAGAATCACTGCACTTTAGCACTAAAAGTGTATAGTAATTAAACTGTATTAAACATTAAAATTATAATCGTCTGGACTACAAGAAAAAACGAAAAACAAAGATTCAGAACTAGTTAAAAATTTAGAACTTTAGCAAAAGTGCAGTAACCTAGGCCAAAATATTAGAAGAGAGGGAAAAAATGACAAAGCATGTAAATACAATTTTTGTATTGTGCTTACATACTCTGTCATTCTCTTCATCAATATTTATTGTTTTTTAGTTACATGTTTGGAGTTTACTAATACTTCACATTTTGAAGAAAATGGTTTATTTTATGCTTTCATTTACTGAAAGTTACTGATTACCGAATTTGAAGTGCTTTATTTTTTATTTTGAAGAAGTGAAAACTGAAGTGCTCCATTTTGTGCTTTAGTTTTTTTTTTTTTTCTTTCTTTCTATTCAGATCAACATAGGGGTTGGTGGTATGCAATTGTTTTGAATTAATCACTTTTATTTTTTTATTTTTTAGTTTAAAAATTGCATAGCGATCTGACCTACCAATGAATTAGAACAGGAAATTGAACTATTTTTGTCCATTCCCCTGACAAGAGTAAAAATGGTTTCATCTGACTGTTCTAATATTTTGGCTATTTTGCTGAAGCTATTTCACTTTTGTTAAAGTTCTAATTTTGTTTTTACCAATTCTCAGTTTTTTCTTTTTCATTTTTATTATTACACTATAAGGTTATAATTTTAGCATTTAATGTAATTTAATTACTATATATTTCTGAAGGGAAAAGTTGAGGTTTGAAATTAGAAAATTAAAAAGTATTACATTTTTAATGAAGTCATTTATTATCTTCAGTACTATTATTTTTACTTCCACATCGTATGTTGCTACTCATATTTTAAACTATTCATATAATTTTTATGCTATATAAGTTTAATTTGCAATATCTTATTACTATTGAGCTGGAACCTGTTGAAATGTTGGTGATTGTTTAACGTGAAGAGCTAAAAAATGCAACACTAAAGGAACTGAAAAGGAAGATATCAGAAGTGTTACAAAAGCCTCTGTATGCTCACATATGATTGTTACTGTAAAAGAATTTTTCTTTACTGGCCAATATATCATCTTTCAAAAAAAAAAATAACATTTGGATTTTTGGATCCCACCACATATATTTGTATATTGATATCTTCTGAAATATTTCTATTTTTTTAAAGAAATCTATAAAAGCTAGATCTTTTGGTGTTGGAAAAGAAGGTCAATGTTATTATAGTAAATATACATTCATAAACAATAATTTAGATGTGTTGTAAATATTTTATATTTTATATATAAATATATAAACATGAAAATAAATGTAAATGTCATTAAATTTCATACTGTAATGTTTATGCTGCTATTAAAAGTAGGTGAAAAGTAATCATAATTTCTGTTAATGCTGCTGCTAATACAGTTTCTCTGCACTGTTTAACAATTGGCTGACAATCACTCCAATTAGTGATTCAATAACGAACTAGTATTGCCTACAAATAGCTGTGTATGTTGGACCATTTTCATTGACAGTGTGCATAATACATAATTACACATGCATTTTTTTATGTATGTGTGAACAGTTAACCAGGACCACCTAGTATTAACAAAAAATTTTCTGTGTACTTAATGAGTTAAAATAATAAGAGTTAAATTTGCTTGCAAATAAAATAGAAGCTGAAGTGAAGAGAATACAGGCAGCCATGTTAATAGCAATAACAATAAAGTTGATAGTTTCGAAATTTGAAATGCCACATGAAATGGTGCAGTACCTTTAATACAAATAACATTTGGCAACCATAATGGCAGGAGCAAGAAAATATGTCAACATCCCTTATAACAGCTAAAATTAGAATTCACCCTGTTAAAATTAATTTTTAGAATTCCTTAATTAACTGATAGTTAAATTACAAAAATTCTTGAAAATAATTTAGAGAAATTAAGTTAGCTTGTTTAATATGATGCAATTTAATACCACAGAGAAATTTTTTAATGTGATTTTGATATTAGTTGAAAGACAATGATAATTACAGAATACTGTTTGAATTTTTTTAAAAGAACATAAACAGTATTTATTGTAATGTATTATTTGTCTATACCAATACACATTGTGTTTGATGAGAAAAGAAGACTTTCCATTTGGCTTGCATTACAAATGAGGAAGACTTTATGTACCTTGTTTAACCACCTGACAATAGAACTAAAGGTTAGCTTATTTGTGTTTTGCAGCTTCAGTCAGTCAGCCATAGGAATGCTTTGATATGATTCAGGATTAGTAATTAAATTTCTTTACTTATCATCACACAAAATTTATTTTTTCTGTGTTTTCTGATATTTTTCTATTGCAACTCCAGTTTTATTTCCATATAAAATAAAGTGTAAACCTTTAATTCTCTAAGTGGCCATGAGTTGTCCTCAAACCATAAAGTTCTCCTAAAGGTCATGAATAAGTTGCATTTTCTTGGCATATAACTCCAAAATGACCCCCTATCATTTTGAACCTTGATTTTGCTTCTTTCAGTGTACATCCTACCTTAATTCTAGTTCAAGATATATGTCTGTGTGCTTAGAAGTATAATAACAAATATTTTTAACATAACGACTTCGCCACTGGGTAAGTCTTTTAAAAGAAAATCATTATATCTCATAATTCATGCACAGATATAACATATAAAAGAAAAGGTAATAAACAATACCTAATACAGATTGATCACATATATTTAAGCAGATATTTTATAAAAAAATAGAGTATTTTGTTATGAACATGAAAAATGCAGGAAGTATAATATTCAACAAATTGAAAATTATACAGATAAAAAAATTTTTCTCACATAATATTTTTTAATCTGACTAAAGTTCATCTTTAGAATCTCCTTTTTGATTTGGCACATCTGCTTCAACTTTTTTTGCCGAACTTTTGCTTTTCTTCTTTTTAGTTTGCTTTTTCTCTCCTTTAGGCTTTTTTTCAGGTTCTGGCGCTATGTATGCTTCATCAAGGCAGCCTGAAATATTTATAAATATTAAACATTGAATAATATTTAGATATTTTGAGAGCAATAAATTATATCTTTTACTCATTTAAAGTAATGATAATGTAATGTAATGTGTAATATACGAGAAATTATGTTACTATAACTTATACATACTTAAATCATTTAGCATATAAAGCATTAATCTTTTAAATATAAACTATTACTAAAACTTCCCTGCTCATAATTTTAAAACTGTTCATTATTCACATGACATTTATACCATGTTCTTCACTTCAGTAATTATTGTAGAAAATTAAGTACTCTATAACCATGGAAGCACAACTCTCATTGGCCTTCTAACAAAATACCTAGACCAGTACAGATGTTAGGTAGAAGCAAGTCTAACAATATTCAGAAACATATTACAGGGTTGCCACTCAAAAAGGAGAAAGAAACTCCCTGACTTTTCCAGGTGTGTTTTGAGGAAATTCCAGTCTATCCGCGTAATGCACGTTGGCTGTGTTAAGTGGTAAATTAATTATGGTACCACTTGAAAACACAAAAATTTGCCAATTACATATGATTTATATATGTATTATATATATATAATACATAATCCTCAAAGCATTAGTATTATAACTATAATATGAATTTTTTCTCCACTGAAGATTGAGATTAAAATCTGCCCAATCTGAATTTTAAAATGTCTTTTTTTTTTTTTTTTTTTTTTTTTTTTTAACATTTTGTGGCTAAACGAAAGAAAGAAATCTGTTTAATATTTTAAAACAAATTCAGGTATTTTATATTCATTTAGCAGCATATATATGCAAAAGATATGTGCATTAAATTTCGTGATAGTATGTCATCATACTGCTAGAATTAGCTTCAGGATTATACCAAAGAATATTTTCTGAAATTTGAATATATTATTTACTAATATTAAATAAATTTAGAGGGAAGAAGCAACATTAAATGATATAAATAACATTAAAATAATTGAAAACTGAATTATAATAATCAATGAAATTTTGGCAAATATTAAATGGTTAGCCTAGATGACTGATTACTACTTTATGTTATTGCAAAATGACAAATAAGGCATTTATTAAAATGAAAAAAAAAAGTTCAAAAGATTTTGAAAATTGCCACCAACACCAAAATGACCCGTTACTGCTCATCATAATGTCGCCAAATCCCGTATGTACCATACATGGAGGTTACACTAGAATACATTGAAGCTATCCTAACCTGTACTATATACTAGAATTAAACCAATTTTGTTTTATACAAGAATATGTTATTTACTTAAGTTCAACATGCACATGCAAGTCTCTCAATTCTCGAGGTTACTTGAAACCAAAGTTGCTGGAAACTTGCTTTTCCTTTCTAAAAGAAAATCTGATTGGAGCTGCAAAAATTGGCTCTATGCCAGCTGCCTGAATCATGCGATACAAAATTCACCAAGAAAGTTATTGCTTCCAACGTCGGTGCAAAACTTGCTTTGAGGGGGTTGCTGTATAAAATTCTCTGACTTTTCCAGATTTTGACTAAAATATTTAAATTCCCTGACTTTTGCCTGAATATTTTGGTGAATTTTCAAATTCCTTGATTTTTTCCGGTTTTCCAGGTAATGTGGCAGCCCTGATATTATTATTATTAGCTCTTTTAGCTGTACAGACCATTCTGTGCCTATAATAGGAAGGATTTTAATATAATTTATAAATTTTTTATGTGAATACATAAAGAAAATATTTTGACACGTAATTCACAACTATCTTGAAAGAGTTTTCTAACAAGTATATATCATTCAGATATTTTTGCAAATTATCATGCTATTACAAACAGAACAAAAGCAGCCTTGCAGTGGTATTGTTAAGAATACATTGCAGAGTAAATGAAGGATAACTAATTAGTAAAAAACATAGAATTTATCATTAATGAATAATAACTATAATAAACACATATAAAGAAATTCCTTTAAAAGATATTCAAAAAAATTTTATCACTAATTTAAAGATTCAGTCTATAAAATTCAATTTTTATAAAATAAAATAATGTTTACATCCTCATGAAATGCATTTCAAATCTTTGGTATCCCCCAATTTAACTTAAATTAGACAAAATATTTTTAAAGCACAAACTTTATGAAACTTTGAGAATTAATTTTTTCATTGTAAAAGATATAGCAGAAAATATCAAAATCAGTTTCATTTGTAAAAGAAATATATTGCCTACATAAATGACAAAACACGAATTGAATAATTGAAGAGTTAGGTTTGAGGGCAACTTCCCCTTGATAAGTCTGTCTTCTGCCCAGCTCAACAATTAGTCACTTATGCATATTTTTTATTTTTAGGATTAAAAAATTAATTTTATATTTGATACTTGCGCTTGATTTACTTATGTTCTCAGAATTTAAATGATATTGTAGTTAGTTCGCAGCAATATAAATTATTTATTTATAATTTCTTTTAAACTTATTTCTTTAATTAATTTAAATTAATTTTTTACTTTAAATTGCATTTTATGAATAAAAATTTTGTTAAATTCATCCATATAAGTATATATTTACCAGTATCTCCTTTGTTCAGTGCTTTATCAATACACAAAAACTGCTTTAGTGGTATATCTTGATGATTAAAATACCAGTCTTCAATATCAGCTTCATGTTTTTCTAGTAAATTTTCACACTGGAAAAAAAATTTTGAGATTTTTTATTATGAAAATTCAAAATTTAAACATTATGTAATTTAGTAAAAAATTTTAATAATAATAGTTTTTAATAAGCAACCCATTAATATGTATTTATTTTGATAGAACTGAAAAAGCAAAAAGAGATTATAAAAAGCAGTGTTTAAAAATGAAATAAATTTGCACATTTAATAATAACAAACAGAAAATGGATCTATATAACAACATTCACTTGTTTCATTAAATAAAATTAATTAAAATGTCTGAAGAAAACAGAAGAATAATTAATTAGAGTAGTTTTAACTGATTCATAAGAGATTTGTTTAATTATTTTATCAAAAAAAATATCCAATTATAAATGCAAAAAGGCAGATTTATTAATGATGAGAAACTGGCAAGAAAGTAATGAAGAAACAATGTACAACTTAGTGACAGTCAAAAACTATGTGAGAAACGTGCTGTTAGAAAAGTGTTTAGAAAAATATATAATTTAGTAGTAGACACAGCACAATAAACATAATTTTATTTATTCAAAAACTTTTATTATGGAGAACCTCTAATTTCCTGTGTAAGTAAAAGCTTCACATTGCAGTCTTTTAATTCATACCACATTGCCAAGTGTTTATACAAACATAATAGCTAATTGAGGAAAAAATTTAAAATCTACATGAATATTATTCTATGACAGCATTACATGTCATTCTGAATTTCCTCTTCCTAGGCTAATAATGCAAAATGCACTATTATTTCAAAAATATGAAAGGAAAGCATAACTAAATATTAAGAGAGTTAGACAGAGTTTGGAATATTTTAAATATTCCAAACTCTGTATCATGACATTTTTTAGAAATCTAGTAAATAAAAGTCAATGTAATTCATTATGTAAAAAGTGGAGCACAAAACAGAAAATATACAATATCTAAATGCCATAAGCAAGAATTCTGAAAGTAAAAATAATTTCTACCCCCCCCAGGGGAAAAAAAGCTTGTATCTGATACTCATAAACAACAATAAAATATGAGGAAAACCAAATAAATGTACACTGCACCCCCCCAAAAAAAAGGACAGCTCTATATCTCCTGTTCTACCGGGTCAATTGATGAAATTCAACTTGCGTTTTAGATGTCTTGAAAGTGCGACTTAAAATATGTATTAGATTTATATATAGCATTATTCTAATATAGGTATTTTGCCACAAAATTGAAGTTTTTCTAAAAATGGCATGCCAATTTTTTACCATATTTCAATTCTACGACTCAAATTATGCCAAGTTTTGTAAAAATCACACGAGTACTTTTTAAAAAATTAGTACTCAAAATTTTATCTCCTTAATATTAATTGAATTTAATATATATTTATTACTATCTCTTTTTTTTATTAAACTTGCTGGATTCCTTC
>KK116223.1:80658-124207 GCA_000611955.2 Stegodyphus mimosarum
ACTTATTTTTAAAATTTATATTTTTAAATATTTTTTTATAAATTCTTTGAAAAACTTTTTGCATTATAACCTATAAAATTTTTAACATCGTTTTAAAGTATATGTGTTTCTAGGCATATTTGCAAAGAATTAGTTTTTTATTTGATATTTCCTAAGATATACATGAATTTACATGTTGGCGTAACACCAAATGTGGCCTACACACTTTGTTAAAATTATTTGAAAGTAATGAACGTGACCTTTTTTCCGCTCATGTACAATGAAAAAAATGAAAGAAATATACGTTACTATAAATCAAGAACTTTACGAAGTGTATAATTCTTGATACAAACTGAAAAAATTGCAGCTAGATAAATTTAATTTCTCTGTAAATTTCCCAACAAATTTTACAAAATTTAATATTTAAGCATAATTTGATTCATAGAATCAAAATCTGGAAAAAAAGTGGCATGCCATTTCCGAAAAAGTTTGATTTTGTGTCAAAATACCTAAATTAAAACAATGCAATATATAAATCTAATATATACCCTAAGTCACGCTTTCGAGGCATGAAAAACGCAATTTGATTTTCGTCAATTGGCCCAGCAGAATAGGAGAAGTAGAACTGTCCCATTTTTACTTCCTTGTACAAAGTAAAAAGGAAGTATTGTAATCATGGAAAATTTTGGGTATCATATTTCAACGAAAATATCCATTTTGACCACTATTGAATGCAATTTAACGATGTTTTTCCACGATATCTTAACGTAAGGACAGAATACAGGACTCTTTTTCCCAAAAAAATTATAAAACTAATTTAAAATTGATTTTAAAGAGATTTTTTTTGTGGCATCTGTGCGTACATATGTATCTCACATAACTCAAAAACGAGCAGCCTAAGAACATTGAAATTTTGTATATAGGACTGCTATAACATGCAGATGTGCACCTCCTATTTTGGTAACAATCGGCTGCACCAAAAGTATATAAATATGTGTATATACATATCCACTCTGTTACTCGGCTTAGTGAGCTCAGTTTTTTTATTCTTATATGTTGGTAGATTGTGCATTTTTTACTTTAAAAATGGTTGAACTATGTTGTTCTTGTCTCCCGGTTAAGGTTTCTATGCCTTCAGTAAATCTGCATGCAAGATTTGCAGAATTATCAACTATTTAAAAGTTGTTTAAGTGTTGCTAATCATTTTTCCCATGGTGGCCATATTTGTTTACATTTGAAACTTATGAGAATAGTGGATTTATTGCCAATCTAGAGAAACTGAGCTTCGCAACATCAAAGATAACGCCTTCTTTTATCATTGTGAATTAAATCATGCTTAATCCATTCTGGAATTTATTCGAGGAAATAAGTGTTTAAGATTTACTTCGTAATTTTTAATATAGATATTTTGAGCAGTCGTGGACTTTTCCCTTGTCGTGAAGTGAGATCTGAATTAATTGAATGAGAAATACTGAATCGTCTGTGAAAAACTGTATCTTTTTTTTTTGTTTGCTTTTTTCTTTAAATTCTTTTATACATTGTTTTAGATTTATCATAGTATTTGAATAGAACATGTGGCAAAGATTAGATAATTCTTCAGATGATATACATAATTTTTGTGTATTTTGAGTTATAAAATGAATGAGATGTAACGCTTTTAAGAGAAGCTAGCGCTAGAATGTTGCTATGGTAAACAAATATAGTGTATTTTAAAGAGTGCATTTATTCTTTTGTGGTTTATGCGCTATTGACAAAGTAGATTTAATTCAATCTAATAAGTTTAAATGAAATGTAAAATGCATATAATGTAATATTCCGTAGCAGGAAGTCATGTGGTGTACGCATCAGATTTTTTTTTAGCAGTGTACATTACCTAATGCACAGTTTGCACTAATGGGAAAATTCTGGTAATGCAAATTATACCTGAATGGAGACTATGTGTATGCCTAATTCTGGTGTTGCAAACTATGTCTGAAACAAACAAAATCTGTTTTAAGCTTCAAGTAAAGTATCACTTCTGATTTATCCATTTTAGCTAGAATACAATATGTTGTTCTCACAGATATAAAAGTCATAAATATTGAAATTGGAGAGTTTTGGATGATATTTTAATATAGTTTTTCATTAAAAACTGTCATGGATTTCAAGTAAAATACTGCTTTCAGTTGTCCATTAAAAATACTTATGAACTTAAGTAAAGTACCACTTATTTAAGTGGTAAATACTACTGTAAATATTACTGTGCAGTTTTATCCCAGATGAAAAATCAACTCTTTATATGAATGTACAAAAATATGGATAAAAATTTTTTTTCGGAAGTTTGATATAACAGTTATGGTGAAAAAATCAGCACACACCTACAGACAAATATTGTAAAAATAGAAAAAACATGTTGCGGGGTCCATAATGTGTACTCACTGAAAACTCATTATCGAATTTTTGGATCGAAAGCATTACCTCCCAGACCTATGTTTATAAGTGAAAAGATTAGTTATAAAAAATACGTTACAAAAATTTTTATATACAGGCATGCTAAATAATGACAGCAAATAATACAGAATAGAGTGCTCTCTAATAATAATAATCTCTAATAAAATTCAAAATTCTAACAAGTATTTAATCACCTTTTATTTATATTACTACATATATGTTATCTATTTATATTTGCAATAGGATACTGTATTTCACAGCAAAAAGAAAGTTGTAATAAAGTAGAAAGTAGTGAAATAAATGATACACTTCATATGAATAAATTTGTATGTCTTTTAAACTTATAATGAGGCTAATCGAGGCTTGTCTCAATAAGGGTTGGTTAGGGAAAATAAACACATAAATAAAAATTGAAACTTGCAGCTTCAGAAACAAAAAAATTCAGTAACTTGTATGTTAGCTAATTCTCACCAGTATAAAGTTAAAAATACAACCACTGCACCTGAGTCCTGAAAACCTTTAACAGCCCTAGGAACAGTTCCAAACACTTCCAATGAGAATTTCTTTTAAATAATGTTCTGTCTTAGGCAAAGCAAATGACTTCTATTTTTGTCTTGACTTCATAATCACTTAAAACAAGTGCATATCTACATTGCCTCTTTACGTATTTTTTTTTGGGGGGGGGGGTAACACTTTCTTGCTCAAAAATCTAGGGACAACTTTTGTTTATTCTGCATTATTTTTTTTCTGAATTTTTTCACCATAGGTTGATCAGATTTGCCGAGAAATGAAGCACAAATAATCCATTATTTAGAACATATAGTAATTTTTCAAAAATATCATAAGTATCCAAATTATGCAGAAACTTTGTTCATAATAAAAGACATGCAATAGAAACATAGTATCAGTAGTTTAATCATTAGAATATCATCATTAGAATAACATTTGAGAAATGGTTCAAGAGAAATTTCCTGCCTTTTTACTTAGAAGGATTCAAGCAGACACAGAGTAAGCGGTAGGGAACAAAAATGAACAAAAAGCAATTTGAATATGGCAGACAAACAATACAAGCCGGAAACCAAATAACTTATTTCATCAACCTGACGACACTGAAAATACATTTCATCATCAAAAAACACCACAGATATTAGTGATTAGTGGCAGTATATTAGTGAATGCTGGTTCTTACACAAGTATGAGAAATTCAAGAAAAATTTTAGTTTTTTTCCATAGATTTTTTTAAATTTGGCATGAAACTTAAAATATGAATGCTTTATAATTTAAACAAAAATTAGCATAATATCAAAATCCCTCTTTAATAACTATTATGCAGAAAATTAGTAACTCACCTGCATTTTCAGATTTGTTACTTCGGCAGAAGGCTTATCCCACAATTCTTCTGGTATACCTAATTCTACTTTTACACCTTTATCTCTACAGAAAATTAAAAGAAAAAATTTAATACTAAAGCATTATGACAGAAGCAAATTATTTCATTGAAAAGTAAATTATTTTATTAAGATAAACTTTTTACTTTTAAAATTTCTCACATTTAAAACATATTTTAAGTTAAAGTCAAAAATAAATAATTTTAAAAACTGGAAATTTTTATATAAATTTACATAAAATTTTTAATTTATACAATTTTAAAAAATTAGCAAAACACTTTATGCAAAATACTTCTAACTAAAATCTGCAGCTCTACAAAACCAAAGAAAGGAATACTTTGTTTAAATTTCAAAGTTCCACAGATACTAAATAATTCAAACGTTCTTAGGTATTTCAAAAGTGAATATTATAAAAATATTTTGAAATATTTGTACACTATAAAAAGATTTTATTACAGCAATTAATTTTAAAACTTTTAATTGATAACAAAGTCACAACTCCTATTTTTCTTTGTGCATCTCAGGTAGCCAAGCAGTAAAATCTCTCCAAGTTATTACAACATGATGTATCATTGACAATCCATTGCAACTATCTCCTAAATTATTCATCCCATTACATATAAAGGCTATTACAAAATGACAAAAAATACATGTTGGTAAAAACAGTAAAAAATGCAAATTTATGACTGTGGATGGAGTCAATGATACATCTGCCCATTTTGAAGGATTGATATTTTACAAAAATATTAATCTGTTTCCTTGTTTTATTTACAGATGGCATGTTTTTCTGAGTCCATTTATGAGAAACAATCTCTATTTAAACAACATTTGCATAATTTGTACACTTACTTTTTGCATTAAATATGTATAATTAATTAGTTTATGCTTTTATTAACTCTCATTCATTAAGATAATATGTAGCCCCATAAAGAGTATATAAAAACTCAATACTTTTAAATAAAAAAATAATATGAAACAAATGACAAAAAGTTTCATTCTTGGATAAAGCAGTCATGCCACTTGGGTTAAATAGCCATTGAAAATTGCATTAAAATGAAAAACAAAATATTTATTAAAATGCATAGAAATTATAATTATTCAAAATTTTAAGCAGTTCTACATTTAAAGTACCATAAAACATACCATTAAAATACCATAAAATGGGTTCATACTTAAAATATAAGTAAAATTCCTGTATACTTACACTAAATCATGTAAAACTTTAAAAGTAGTGCTCATGCCTTTTGCAAATCTAGTGCTATCTTTTCTCTCTTTATGAATATTGTAATCAAGCAGTCTTTCACAAATTCCATCTAAAGATTCAACTAATCGAAGTTCCCTAAATACCAAAATATGCATCTTTGTAACTTCTTTAAGCTTATATAAAATATGAAACATTTACAATTATAAAAAGTGAAATAAAATCATTATTTATAATACCTTAAAAAATAAAAATCAATATGCGTGAAAGTACAGTAAGGTAAAATCAAGAATATTAAATATATTTTATTTTCAAGAAACCAGCATATTAGATTACATCAAAAAATTTATATGAGAAGATAACACATAAATAAATAAAAATTGTCATTATAGAAATAAATTTGACTATTAAATTTAATTTAAAAACAAAATTTATTCATAAACAGTATTTATAAATATTATTAAATACTAAGCTTTCTTACGAATGAGCATATTTCTTTTTCTTTCTGGCAGCAGGATCTAATTCATATCCAATTTCAATAACATCATGTGTTTTTCCTGTCTCAGATAATCGGTTTTCGAGCTCAATTACAAGGTATTTGCAAACTGTATAGAAAATAACATGTTTTAAAACAAACTATGTATATACTTCAAAACTGTCACATGAAACATGCATTAAATAAGATGTCATGTTATAAAACATTTTTGGATATTCATTTTTCTTTTTTTAATAAAAAGCAAAAAATGTTTCTCATTTTGTTATTCATGTAGATGTCAAAACTACTTATTTATGGGCTACATTATTAAAACATTTTTTATATATTTTAGTAATAATTAAAAAAATTAATAACAATTCATTAAAAAAGAGGTACTTTTCTGTTATGCACCTGCCACACATTTTGGGATGTTATGTGCATAATGTATGTGTAAGTACAGTACGTGTCTTTGCCCATAATGAAAAAATACTGTTAAGTGTGTGAAAGCCATCTGTAAATTAATCTTACAACTAAAAACTATTTGCAATTAAAAAACCTGCCAAAATGCATGACATTCACATAACAGAAAAGTACCAAAAAAGATTTTTACACACTTATATTACATAGATACTTATACATAAATATTACATTATTATTTATTACATAAATTTTTCCTTCAATTCCTATATTTATTACCTTACTAATTGCACAAAAATTCTGTTTAGTGTAATTAGTAAAGTAATAAACACCATTAACAACTACAGACTCTTCAATAATAATTTATTATTGATGTTCACCAAAATCTGATTAATCTCAATTTACAATCAAATGATTTTATAATAAATACTTTCATAACAATCATCTCTTAAAGTAACCAGCATTCCCAATTTTAAATAAAAATTAGTAATGATAACTATAAGGTTTTTTTAAGACAACCACTCTCTAATCCAGCAAAGGTCATCCACTATATTTCATATATTATAAAGTGTTATAATCCAATTTTACCACTTTATAAATATCCAATATATTATAAAGTGGTAACCAAGCTATCCAATTTTAGCATTAAACAAACATATGTTAAATGCTACATAAATTGAAAAACTAATCTCAACCTATCTCCTCCCCTTTCCAAAATAAATAAATAAATAGAAACAATTTTACGTGTAATTCACTATGGTGTAATTCCTTCTACAATGCTCATCTGTAATACAGGTCTCTCTAGATTATTCTTTGTGCTTCTAGATCATTCACACTAGTTCTTTCATTTCCTGTTTGTACAGTTAGTAAAGTTTCAGATGACTTAAGATAAACTGAACAAAAAGCAAGTGAAGTCTTCTAAATCCTGTTTGGTTTATCTTGGGCCATCCGATATATCGCTTTACAACTTATGTGTTCCTCACTTGCTTTGGCTTAGGTTTTGTTGGACTACCCTGCATAATTAATCAATATTCAAGTGGTAGCCCATTTCTGCTTTTCAGATTATTGATTTAGAACAAGTTAATAAGTCTCTGAATATATGCATTGCACATATGCAAGTGAATTTTTTTATTTTGAATATCAATAAATCTTAGATTATTATTACTTCAGATCAGTATTTCTCAAACTTTTCCAAATGGAGACTATTTTTACACATAACCTTTGTGAACCAGCTTACTCTTGCCCTTTTGGAAGTAATTTTTTTTAATATATGTTACTACCTGTATACGTACAGTTTTTAAAATAAAATTTATTAAGATTCATTTAATATTATATTAGTATAATGTAATTAAGTTAACAGAAGAAAATGTACATTCGTTTTCAATACTTTGAGGCTATTATAATTTGGATAATCTTTATCTCATTAACAAAAAATAAAAAATACATGTTACATGATGTGAATTAGCCTGCTGATTCTTGTACAGCTGTTCTATGTTTGGATGTATGTTAATCAGCTTAAGTCTTAAGTTGGTACATACATCAATTTCAGTACTTTGTTTTTACTCAAGTCAGTTTTTATTTATAAAATGTTAATCTTGGGAGAAAAGTGATAAGCAGTTGCCATATGCAATTTGCATACTTTAGAGATTTTCAACTACAGTATGTTATTGACAACTAAATTTAATTTTATTTTTGGTCTTCTTTGAAAATAGGAACCATAGGTGCCTCAAAGACCATAGGTGTAGAAGACCATAGGTGCCTCAAAGACCACAATCTTCAAGGACCAGAGATTAATACACGCTGCCTTAGAATATAACGGAAAGTAAAAGAATAAAATTTTAAAACAATTCAGAACTTTGGGAAGTATTGCTTATAATCTATCACAAAGGAAGTTTAAGGCAGGCATGAAGTATTATATGTTGATAACATAAAGATGAATGATTTACTATATTATTAAGTACTTTTAAAGAAAGTGACTAACCAAACAAAAAAAAATCAATCAGGCATATTTTCATGGACTGAAGTCTTAATAAATAAGCTCAGTGACTTATTTTGAAATTATTAAGCAAAATATATTATATTACAATATCATTTGGCTTTAGTGTAGAATTGGGTGCCCCTTCGAATAGCGACAAATTTTGTTCAGTTTTGGCAATGAAAGCCCATTTCTGGTTACCATGATAGTTTTAACTTTGTTTTAGCTTCCTGATTTTTTTTAAAGTGAACATAAATCGATGTGTACATGGACAAAGTTAAGGCAGTGCACAATGCCTAGATTGTACAAGTGAAAATAGATCAATGTGTACATGGATACAGAGTTTGTGCAATTTTTTGACTTCTTATTTTGGTTTTGTGTAGCAGCCATCTTGAAATTGTGCCTTCTGGCATCAATCTCGGCATCAAAAAGAATTGCTAAAAAAACAAGGGGCACCCAACTGTAAACTTTTACCTATTGTTCATTTAGAGTATTGCAAAAAATTATTTACAAGATAAATTTTTCTCGAATCTTGCTTCTTTTACTACATTATTCTCAACTTGCATTTGTGATTAATTCATAATTTTGTTAACAAAACATTATTAACAAATCAATGTACCCACTTCTGTATAAGTATTTTTATTTAACAGAATCTAATAACCTTGAATTTGGCTAAGTCCATTATGTACAAATCTCCAGTACTGATAGTCAACAACCGACATCTAGTTTAAAATAAACCATCAATTTCTAATTGCATAAACTATTATTCTGGTACTGCCATCTGGTGTATAAAATGAGAAATAAAACTTTTTCCGGGCAAAAGAAATGACTAGGTTTTCATCCTTTTAGCATGTTGCTTTTGAACTCTCCAGCCCGGAAAAATCGTGGCCACAAGAAATAGAGGGCGAAACCTAATCCCGTCATTTTGACGGGAGCGAGAAGGAAGGGGTTAAACCACTCCAATACAATTTGAGTCTTGTAAGTCTATGTATGACCTGCTGTTCAAGGGAGGGAGCAACCTGGAATTAAACCTGGATCACCTGAAAGATGGTGCACCCTGATATGACTATCAATGTGATGAATGAAAAATCATGATTCATCTGATCAGGCAACTGTATTTCACTTGTTGTTCCAGTCTCGATGTTCCCGGCCCACTATAGACATAGCTGACAATGACGCTTGGTCAACAGAGGCACATCTACTGCACAGTCCCATACCCAACAATGTCTGCTGAACTGTGTGTTCCGAAACACTTGCACCGTATTGGGCTGCCAGATGAGCCATTATCTGGCACTGATTTTACTGTACCAAACGAGAGTTTCCGACCTGCTACTTTTTTTTTTTTTGACGACTCATGAACATTCAACACCTTGGCGTCTACTGTTGGTTTAACTGTCATTTATCCACTTTGCATAAATACTAACAACAGCAGATCGTGAATAACTTGTAAGTCATGCAGTTTCGGAGATACTGATTCCGAATCTGCCCTCTATCAAATTCACTTAGATCAGCAGCATTTCCCGTCACTCGCAAAAGTAAGTGCAAAAATAATTTCTTACCTTTTCCAGCAGCAGTTAAATACCATTCCTACTTAATCACATGCTTTTCTCGTCATCCAGACAAGTTTACTGAAAAAATGTGGGGATGGTCAAAATGTTTCGGCTTGTCAGCGTAAATATGTGTGTGTGTGTACGTGAATTAAATAAAACATTCTGTAACATTAACAGAAAATTAAATGAAATATTTGCTTAAATATTATTAAAACAAGTTTAAGAAAATTGCTAATACACACACACAAAAAAAAAAAAAAAAAAAAAATTACTTAAACTACTTCAGCAAACAAACAGAAATTAAAAAAGAATTTTAAAATCATAAACTTAACTTCCTTTTTTTTAAATATAATTAGTTTTTCTCATTCACAGATTTATAATGATACTAAAAAAGATTAGAACTTTGGGAATGGTCAAATTGTTTTGGCTCCTCAGTGTATATGTGTGTGTGTGTGTACATTAAATAAAACATTCTGCAACATTAACAGAAAATTAAATGAAATATTTTGTCTATATATTACTAACAGGAGTTTAAAAAACTTGTTAAAAAATACATACACACACCAAAAAAAATAATAATAACAATAAGTAAATAATTACTAAATCAAACTACTTCAGCAAACAAAAATTAGAAAAGAATTCCAACACCATCAACTTGACTTGTTTTTTTAAATATAATTAGTTTTTCTCATTCTCAGAATTATAATGATACTCAAGAAAATTAGAACTTTGACAAAAGAAAATTAATTTAGAAGTCAAACAACAAAAATCAGCGTTATATTTTCAAATTTTCGCAGGACTAGTTTCGATGGTTTTACCTAACTATCATCCTCAGCTGCAAAAGTGCAAATGAATGGTCAAATTATTTTGGCTCCTCAATGTTTTGGCCAAGTCTCAGCTTTTGCAGCTGAGGATGACAGTTCGGTAAAACTAGTCCTGTAAAAATTTGAAAATATAATGCTGATTTTTGTTATTTGACTTCTAAATTAATATTTGTTCAGAGTGTTATTGTACCTTAAATAAAAAAAATATTAACTTTTTTTAAAATTAAATAAACGGAAAACTATTTTAACATTCAGCATTAATGTAAAGCTGATTTTTTTTAAGTAAAATTTCCAATTTTTATAAATACTTTTGAAGTAATTATATACAAAAGTATATTTTACACATTTGATTCTCATTAACTACTATCAATAAATTTGAAGAAATTTTTAAATGCAATAAAAATTTTATATCTCAAAATATCCCTGCAATTTTTTTTTTCATAGCATATTCAAATTTAACTTTGCACTGACAGTTAAACATAAATCAGTTTTTGAGCAAATGGAAAGATTTGCTAATTTATTTAATAAGTTCCCTATTTTATATGAATTGTTAGAACAATTTCATACAATTTTTCACTATTTCTTGCCTATCTCAGTACATTTCTTACAGAAAGTTACCATTTCAGTATTTGCCATATTTATTTGTCCAAACCCAGCAGCTGTATACAAAAACAAAATTAAAAAATTCTAATTTTTCAGAAGTTACTATTATATACTGCAAACACAATTTATACCTTCGCAATCTTGAGCGTATTTTACTCCATACAATTCTTCTTCCGGAGAATGGCCTTCATCGTCATTTCCGAATGTTAATTGACAAATATGTAAAAAATACAGTAAAAATGTTGAGAAATTATATAAAATATTCATAGTTAATTATGTTGCAAAATTAGATTCTTTTGCAAGCTACTGATTCAGCGCGAAATGCAACGTTGCTTAGTTTGAACGTAGTGGCTGGAGATAAAAACGTGGTTAATCATTATTTGCCGGCTAAAGTGAAAATTACCGGGCATATACAATCATGATTTTCTTTCCGTTCAGAGCAGATAAGAATAAAAAAATGAACTGTACGTCATTTGATGACTGTCTTATTCTATGCTTCAGAAGATTCATAAATATTGTCACTTGTTCATACTTAATTAAATCACACAATTTCAGTCATTCATTTACTGCTTACACAAATTAAATTAACGACAATCTGCAATGTAAACAAAACTGAAGCTGCTACAACCTCTTTAGTAATAACCAGAAATTGACAGACAGACAGGTCGGAAATATCAGTCAGACGTTTTTGGTGATTTCATAATAATAAGCAATGAAATTAATCAATCTTAAATGTTTCTAACTCATTTTTACAGAGACTTTTAATAATTTTTATTTTAAAACTGCAAATAAAAAAGTATTGAAAAATATTTTAGGAAGTTATTAGACGTCCGAGAGACAATATTTACAATCTCGTATAACGATACGATAGTGGCATCTGTTTCTGAATCGTTAAATGAAAGATGGCAAAAATTGTGTTTACAGAAATGTATCCAATACTTCGAAATTCATTGATTATTAGCAATAGGTAAATGAAAGTGTGCTTTCATAAAAAGAAACAGCAGCATTGTTTTCCTTCATGATAACTTCTGAATATTGTAAATGCTTGCTTACACGAAAATGAAATTTTTTGGGTTCTGTATATTTAAGTGTAACATTACTTTTAAGATTATATTAAATGTTATAGAATTAATACAAAACCTTTTTTTTTAAACTGGAGACATATATTAAAATCGTAAGAATATATCTAGACCTTGTGTTTTTTTGTATTTTTTTTATTTGAGCTTGTAATAATTTTTATACTTTTAAAAAAATATCGATCTTTAAAATTTATTCTGTAGAAAAAAAAAAAAATAAATTTCTTGGTCATGTGGAATTGATGAAAATAATCCTTTTGTATGTTTTCAATGCCTTATTATGGGTAACTTTGTATATCGTTGCTAATTTCCGTGAAATATATAGTGACTGTATGCAAGGTCATTTTATGCAAGGGACTTATATAGGGATTGTAAGGGGCTTATATAGGGACTGTATGCAAGGCCATTAGCAGCTTGATAGGTAAATTGCTTTTATTAATATATTAACAATATTTCTTGTGAACAGATTTTGTTTTTACTCCAGTAGATCCTTTGCTTACATTTGCTTAGACATTCGATAGGAGTCGTTCCCTTCCTCTGCCATCCTTAGTGATTTTTAAATTTTCAAATGTAGTTTAAATTTTTTGTTTTTTTAATATGTTGATTATTTAGCAACAGTAACAACAAAGATATATAATGGCAACTTAAAAATCTTATAGAATTATTATTTACATTTTAATCATAAATGATTAACTTTTGAATTGAAATTTCACTAATAAATTTAGGTACACCATGATTATAAAAGATTAATTATGTTACACTATTAAAATAACTGACGCATATGAAAAGTATACACCATTATTATATGAAGCATCTCTCTTGATAATAGTTGTGGGTATTTTAGGCAAGGAAAAGTAATTGTGCCAAAACTTACTGAAAGAATTAAAATGTTTATATAAATAACTTTAATAAAACCTTTAATGTTTGTATATTAGCAGTAATTTAGAAAGGAGAACATATATTATTTGCTCTGTCTTTAATCAATTAGACCATTTCAGCCATGTTATTCTAATAATGTTACATTAAAAGGGAACAAAGTATCAAATCATGTAATTTATTTGTAAAATAAGATTTGTTAAATGAACATTGCATCTGTCATTCACAAACTGAAGAATAAAAGTCATATTTAATCTATTGAACTTACCAGTGAAAAGAAAATGTACATCTACAGACAATTGATTTATGATTTGTTTACATTATGATATGCTAATACAGAGGCTGTTCGTCCATTTTTTAGAAGACTTTGCTGTAAAAAACCTCTTCTGCCTGGAATTTTTTTTTTTTTTTTAACTAGAGCTGTATTTTTGAAAGTATATATTATCATCTGCTACTTGTCAGTTTTGTTTTCATGCAAAATGCCACTTTTAAAGAAGCAATAGATGAAAGGCTATGTTTGTGTTCTTTCCAAAGAAAATTATTCGTATCTAGTTATTAAAAAAACTTTGTGAAAGTCATGGTTTTTCAATATCTAAAGCTATCATAGGTAAAGTGGTCAACAACAAAATTTAGCTTCAGATCGAAAAATTGTTCCAAATACGTATCCAAGGAAAAAACGGAATGTTGCAAAAGTAAGACCTTTAATGTTAAAAGAAAATCCACCAAATCAAAGGACAGTTGCAAAATCGTTAAAATGCTCAGTGTAACTCTAAACAAAGTGGTTAATGCTGATTTGAATCTTAAAAAGGCGAAAAAATTATGTGCATCATCTTTCTTCATGACATATCACAGAACGCACTGGAGAATTCTTTACGAGAAACATTTATCTAACAAAAATGGAAAAATATTGTCACAATAGATGAATCTGGGATGTACTTAAATGACTGCAATAAAAAGACATCCATTTATTATCATCAAAGAGGGGAAAAAATCTTAAAACATGGTTCAAGGAATCTAAAGAAAGTTTGCCAAGGGGTTTACGATTGTTGCTGTTTTTTCATGTAACAGCAAATTAAAAACAAACAGCATGGAGAAAAATGTTAAGATCAACTCCACATATAATAAAAAATATATTTCATATTCAGTTTTCAAGTACGAAATATTTCACTTTACACACAGTGTGATCAATTAGTAGAACTGCATCAAGACAAAGCAAACAGCAACATGTCAAAATCTACTCTTAATTTCTTGGGGGAAAATGGAACAAGAAACTTCACTCATATTCCTAATAAATCTCAGTAATGTATTTTTGGACTTTTAAAAAGCAGGTTGTCCAAACATCAACCTACAACCTCTTTTCCTGAGACTTAAGAAAGCTGTTTGAGAGCAATGGGATAAAATACCTCTTCTGATACTATTAAAGTATACTATACTATACTTTTATGTAGTATAATACTATACTTTATTGTCTTCAAACTTATGACATTTAAAGATAGTGAAAATATAAAGTATTTGTCATACCATAGCATGTATTCGTGGTATAATGGTCAGCACACTCGGCGTGGGATCGAGTTCCGGCAAGTACATTGATACTTTTTCATGTTCTCCAGCTTCAAAAATACCTAATAGCTCTACATTGGTGCAGAAATAAAAAAAGTGGTGGATGATCATTCTCCACCACAAGCGTTTGGCAATTAGGTCCCCTAATTCCCAATCGCCCTATAAAAGGGGGAGTATATAAGGTATTTCCCTTGCCTTCATGGTGTAATGGTCAGCACACTCTGCGCATATTCGAGAGGTCCAAGGTTCAAGTCCCAGTGAAGGCATTGCTCATTTTTCATGTTCTCCGGTTTCAAAAAATGAAAATTTTAGGTAAAGTATTTCTGTAGTTACAATGAAAATTGTCAAAAAATGTGCAAACAGCCTCTCTATATATTTTGTAAAGCTTACAGTGTATGAAAGTAGCTTTGTTAATTTTTATTTTTTATATCTTTATTTAATCAATGCTAACAGTAAAATGCCTAAGACCGGTTCATAATCCTGGAATATAGATTTTTGATTAAGGATTTTTAAGCTATATATAACCAAAAGATAAATTCATCTTGGTCATGAAATATGAACTGTTTTGTTAACTTTTTATGTGAAGCTTTTTGAACAAAATAATCTTTATCTCATCTCCCTGGTTAGTTCGCTTTGCTAATAAAAGTAATATTGATTTTAACCCCTTAACGCATTTGCCCATGTCTCACACGAGCGAAAGTTTCCGGCAAATTTGCACATGCCCGTGTCTCACACGGGCGCCCTTGTATCTCGCGTTATTTTATTTCTAATGCTCGTCTGAGATCCGTTCCAGTAAAAATAAATAGGCTAGATTATAATTAAACTTATTTGACATAGATGGCACCACTATTCAGCATTTTTCTTGTGTAAACCAGGTGGCGCATTTTGATGATTAGCTATAAGTTTGCTAGGAATTCTTTGCTATAAAGTAGTCGTTTGGTGTGGAAAAGGTAATATATCCATTTTTATTACGTAAATATAATAAAAGTAAGCAGTTAACTGCAAATTATATTACTAAGTGTTTTTGTAATTTAAAAAAAGTTATCTGATAATGAGCGACTCTGACGATGACAATTTTGAATATGCCAATTTATCAGACAGTTTCAGCGATGAGAGTGATGATTTCTTGAGTGATGGAAGTGAATCGGAAGATAATGACAACGAGATTTTGGATACAGCAAGGAATTGGTATCAAATTAGTATAAATCAACCAAACGTTGCACCACCGAGATTTCGATTTGAAGCTAACCCTGGCTGTTGTTTTACTCTGACGGATTACGATGATGCTTTGTCATACTTTGAATTATTTTTTGATAACTCTCTCATGGACATAATTCTAACTGAAACAAACAGATATGCATTTCAACATCCAGGATCATCACAGAACCTATGGTCACCGATTACTATGGAAGAATTATACATATTTTTAGCCATAACTATACTACAAGGTATAATTAGAAAGCCTGAGATAAGGATGTATTGGTCAAAAGTTGAAATTTTTCAATCACCTATTTTTCCGAAGCTCCTTAGCTTTCGTCGCTATTCTGAGATAAAAAGATATCTTCACTTCTCTAACAATGAAACTTACGATGCTGAGATTCACCCCCATCCCAAGCTCAATAAGATATGGCCTGTATTTGACCATATAAATAAAAAGTGTTCTTCTCTATATACACCGGAAAGAGATATCACGATAGACGAAAGTCTACTACTGTATAAAGGGCGAATGAAATGGAAGCAATATATACCACTGAAACGAGCTCGTTTCGGAATAAAGATGTACCTTCTTTGTGAATCAAAAACCGGTTACTTATATTCATCCATTATATATACCGGAAAAGGAACGAATCTGAGCGATGCATATCGAGAAATGCCGGTATCAACTCAAGTAGTGTTGTCACTGATTGAACCGTTATTAGATAAAGGGTACTGTTTGACGACTGACAACTTTTATACTTCTCCACAATTAGCGGATTTCCTGGTAAAACGTCAAACAGATACCTACGGGACTCTGAAAAGTACCAGAAAAGAAGTTCCATCTGAAATTAGAAATAAAAAATTGAAAAAGGGAGATGTTATAGCGTTTCAGAGAGGAAAAGTAATGGTGATGAAGTGGAAAGACAAAAAAGATGTCTGTTTGCTTTCAACAATCCATAACACATATCAGGAAAATACAAGTAAAACAGCCAATGATGGCACTCAAATAAAGAAACTGAAAGTTGTAATTGATTACAACGATACAATGGGAGGCGTTGATCGGCTTGATCAGCATCTCCATGATTACCCAACAACAAGAAAACGAGGAAAAAGGTACTATAAGAAAATATTTTTCCATCTTGTGGATATATCCGTATGGAATTCATTTGTACTATATCAAAAAAATGGAGGAAAACGGGACCATTTGGAATTCCGTAAAATGCTTGTGGAAAAATTAATTGAAAAATACCATTCAAAAGTGTTACCCAAAAGAACAGGTCGGCCTGGTTACCAACCTGGGCCTCTGAGACTAACTGAAAGGCACTTTCCCGAATTTGTACCACCTACAGAAAAGAAAGCGGCCCCTTGTAGAAATTGCGCCGTTTGTTGCAGTAAAAGAGATGAGAGGGGTAAAAAGATAAGGAAAGAAACAAGATACTATTGTAGGAACTGTAATGTTGGACTTTGCGCAGTACCATGCTTCATGGTATATCATACCAAACTGAATTTTTAGTCAATTTTATGTTTGCAAGTATGAAAATTTGATTTAATTTGATTTTAATAACTTGAAATTCAAAATAAACATGTAATCAAATCGTTTTCACTTTGTTTGTATAATATATATATATATATTTTAATTAGCCTATACTTGTACCCCTGTATGTTGTCTTTTCTAATACAAAGGAGCATAACAAAAGACAACTTTAAGTGAAATTATTCCAAAATTAAAAATAAGATTTTTTAATTAAATTTTTAGTTAAAAATTACTTTTATTTGTCAATCATGTCTTAAAATGCACTAGAGAATATGATTATGCAAGAAAAAAAATAGGTGATTTTTTGACCGAAAATTATAAATTAATGTGTGCCTTAAGGGGTTAATAGCATAACTGCATTAAAATGTCTCCTGTTCTGTTAAGAATTAATTATAATGGGAAAATGTGTAATTCACCATGAAATGAAACTTTTAAAATCATTGCAGAGTATTAAATTGCATTTTGCCATATCATAAATACTCAACTTTATATGATGGAAATATATTTTTAAAAAAATTAGGGTACTTTCAGATTTAATTTTTTCTTAGGCTAGTATACAAAAGACAACAATTATGAAAATGGATACGCACTAAGAATTCCATAGAATAGCAATAAATGATTAAAGTAAGAAAAAGAAAAAAAAATAAGACTTGTAATAAAACACTAAACTTCTTCAAAAAATCTTTTTGTATTTTTTTTCATTGTTTTTCTCCCTATATATTCTAATCAGTAATTACTTTTCAAGGGGGTGCAGATAAATCAGAGAGAGCCAAAATAATAATAATAATTTTAAACTTAATTATAGATCGCAAAGTATAGTGCATTCGCATCTAAATACCACAAAATTTAATGATCTTTATACAAGCATTGCTTTTATAATTAAACTGTTATTTTATATTACATGGGGTTTCTTAAAACACTTGTGAAAAAATTCTCCAAACAGAATGACTGAAAAACAGCAACTAAAATTTGATAAAGGTTTTGCAATTAATAATATCCATTTCTGTAATATAATATAAATTTTAATGTCCTGTAATAATGAATGAATGTCATTTCTTCTTAATTTGGAGAGAACCATTAAGTTTTTATTTAAAACACTACTAGGAAATGGTTTTCTACATCAGCTTTAATGTCTTATGAGAAAAAAAATGAACCTGAAATCAAAGATGTAAAGGCAACAATAATGGATCCTGTAGAGAAAGAAGAGCAGAGAAAATTGCAGCAAAATATTACAGTACCTGCTTCGGTAAGTAATATTAGGGGTCATGTCTATATTCTTTTATAATTGTATTTATTTTTGTCATTTTTTAAAGTAAATTCAAATTTTAGGTTGATAAATTCTTTAATAATGATTTCGTAATAGTAATTGTGTGTACAGTTCTAAGGAGTTGAATGACATTCGTAATATTTATTACACTTTACAGATTTAAGCAGCTTTTTAAATTTGAAAGCACATTTTCATAAATGCAGTTAGCAATTTCAGATGATGTAGTAATTAGTAAAGGCTGGTTGTTTTTGTGCCATTGGTTTTGTTGTAGCATCTTTATAGCACAAAAGTGCTTAGGCAAAACTTTAAATGTAAGCGTTTCATGAAGAATATATCTAAAAACTAACATAGCTGGTTCTTATTATGAAAAAGATATATTTAAAATCATTTCCGATAATTTTATGGTACTAATTAACCATCTTTCCTGATAACCATAAATTTAGATTTCCATAAATTTAACAGGAAATATGAATTTCTATAAGCTTCTGTCATTTTTTTTTTTTCCTAAAAAAATCACAAGCTTACTAAATACCATTCAATATGATATTAAAGTAAAAGCTTGACTATTAGAAAGCTCAGAAAATTCCAGGTAACCAAGTGCATAAAAAGTGTAGTTCATAGAAAAAAGCCAAATAAATAGCAAAAGAAATTTTTGCTCTAAAATTATAAAAAAGGTTATTTTATTTGTTATCAACTTGAATATCAAAGGTCTTTAAAAATTATATATCTATATATCGATAACTACGTTAAAAATTATGTAAGATTTAGAAAAAATACATTTTAGGCTTAAAAGCCAATGCATTTTATAGGTCTTAAGCAAAGAAAAGTAAATAAAATCATATCTAATTGTGAAATCCTATCAAGTCGTGAAAGTTGATGGAGATACTACCAAACTTGCACCCTTACTTCTGGTAGGAGTGCAAAGGAAGAGATCATTCTTTCTTTAGTTAGATAATCAACAGATATAAGTTATGGAAATTGCATATAAAAATTTTTAAATGTTTATCGTGTTTTTTTCAATGTCATACTACCATTATTTATCAGTTTTCAAATAAAACCACAAATCCTGCTCATTAATGTACACTTTTCATGATGTGAAGCTCTTGTAACTTTGAAATGTTTCTCTGCATGCTGGTCTGTACAGGGAAGGTATCAGATTTTAATCGTTTTTTCAAAATGCAAGGAAAAAATAGCATTCAACTTTGCAATACTTTGTGAAAACTAAACTGGCTTCTCGAGAAATACATGGGTTTACAAAAAACCAAGGCAAAGAAAGATCTTATGATTGTATTGTGACGTTGCTTTTAATTGTTATTAGAGCTAAATCACACAGTTTCTCAATATCTACTATATGTGTTTCATGATAATATCACTTGTTTGCTTAAATCCTTTTTTTTGGGGGGGGGGGGAGATCTAAAATTTTAAAATATTCCGGTTGTTTGAGTTTTCTGGTTAATTGAATACAGATATTACGGCTTTTACTATATATATATATATATATAAAGTGCTAAATGAAAGGATTACTTTTTATTTTCTGTTTTAATGTTTCTTGCTTACAGATTAATTCAATCTAATAAAACTTATACTTAAAATTATGTAAATTTATTATCATATCATTTTGCAGAGGTAAAAGAACCAGTTGTTATTTACAACTCTTTAGTTCTTTGCTTGAATTTTACATTAATTATAAATGTTCCTTTATAATTAAAAATTAGTATCTGTAGCAAAGCCTGTTTGTATTTTCTTTGCAGAGTGATATATCTTCAGTAACAGGTGTCCCTGAGGAACATATCAGAACAAGACTTGTAAGAATATTTAAACCAGCCAAAAATCCGATGCAGTCAGGTACATTTAATACACGAAAATGGAAGATGGAATTCGAAACTAGACAGCGATGGGAAAATCCACTGATGGGTTGGAGTTCTACGTAAGTTTTGTTATATTTATAGTTTTCTTGTTTAATCTGTTAGATTGTATTTTTCACCAGCTTGCAGAGAAAACTGGTACTTGCTTTCTACAGTGGCCTTGGTGACAGAGAATAGCATCAGTGTAATTCAAGCTTAAGAAATTGGGATTAGTTACCAAATGTTATAAACATTATGAAGATGAAACTGACTACAGTAAACTATAAATCAGCAATTCATTGAATATCTATAAAGTGCAAGCTATTTAATTAACATGTAGGTATGTGTATGTATATATACTACATACAGTATATATTTGTATGCATATATACTATATACATACTATTGTTGCATGCGTATGGGTTTCGTAATGGATTGAATGCACAAGTTGATAAAAAGTTAATAAAATTTATTCTTTTTACAAAAAATAAAACAAAATGCTGAAATATTTCCTCAGCGATATTCGTATAGTATCACAATATCTCACAGCGTTATATTTTTAAACTACTAGAATATAAACAGACTCAAATTCAGAATACAGAGAAACTAATTTGATCTCACAGCGAATTCACTACAATCAATAACAGCACTAAAGTAAACAACAGCAACTGAGTTGAGATATTTTAATCTAGTTTTTATAAGCTTTTTAATCATCACGAGAATATTCTGGTATAATCTATTTTCTCGATTTTTCTAAATAGCAAAACAGTAAATTTACGAGATATTTATTTTTTAACTATTAAATGCATGCGCTCTTGTATTTTTACTTTTCCGGCGTAGCTTTCTCTTCAAATTCATTACACACTGCATTGTATGGGATAATAAAACACTTTTTAATTACAATTCTACTAAAAATAGCTAAATAAATACGAAATTCATAACACTATATATATATGTGTGTGTAATTGGATTTGATGATGGTGAAGCTTAACTACGTAGTTAGAAAGATGGTACTCAGAAGACTTGGTGATAAATTCCACACATAATTTTATTCCTTGGTAATGCACATCATCATTGTGGGCGTGCTGTGCACCCCACAATTTTATACAGCTAACATTTTCTTAAACAATGCCCAAAATTAGATAAGTAAATTCTGCATGGCTAGCGGCAATGTGACACAGTAAAAAGCAGGAGAAGAGAAGAGGAGTTGCGATGCAATTACCTTTTATACCATTTCAGATCTCGTGATAGATTAATATCTAGATGTTGAATTTAGATTTCATCGATAAGTGCACATCAGAACTGCAGGGAGTTTAGAAAAATTATTGCTGTGTTATTTTTAGAATGAAAGATGGGAGTTGTTAAAAAGCTATTATTAATTTATTATTTGATATGTATATTAATATAGTTTATATATAGTATACATAGTTTATATATATATATATATAATGAAAGTAATTAAAAGTAAATTAATAAGCCCAAAACTTGCACTAAAGCTGCAAAGTAATAAAGCAATAATTCACCATAAATTATAAAAAGAAAACTCTCCATATTACATCTCCAAGTAACGGAAATTCAATTTTAAAAAAAATCATTGAAAAGGTATTTTTCAGAATTAAAAAAAATTAATAGAATTTTCAGTCGTCCTTGCTTTAAACACAGTTAAGGAAAAACTAAATCCCAAAATTGCCAAAATCAAAAGTAAACTTTTTAAGTATTGAAAATCCGATTATTGTTATTGATAGCAGATTAATCGACTTATCAAGGGGATAAACCAATCTACCATCAATTAACAGTAACTAAAATAAGAGAGAGTGTTTCATCTTACTTCCAAGTAAGCATCAAATTATTTGCTAGATTCAAATCACTAATTGATACTGAATCAAAATAAAGATATTAGTCACTAAACCAAAAGAATTCTGTTAAAAAGCAAATAATCTTTAAGATTAAAATTTCTCGCTAAGAACACAATTAATCTGAACGAGATGCTTACTTTAGAAGACATATCTCCTACACTCTCTTTTCATTTCAAATACAAAAGTAAAAATAAAGTAGATTCAAGAACAAATTTTTCAAGAACAAATTTTAAAAAATCATAAGAAGATTAAAAGAAATAATCTATAAAATTAAAGTTAAAAACTGTAGTAAAAAAATTTAAATTCAAACTAGTAAGCAAAAATTAACCAACTTGCCTTCGAAATTTTAAAACCAAATGACTGGAATGCAAGTACGTATTAAGAGATGGAAGCAAAAGGGTTGTCGTAGTAAGTAGTTTTCTACTGTTAAAAAGTTTACTTTTGATTTTGGCATTTTTGCAATTTAGTTTTTCCTTAACTGTGTTTAAAGCAAGGAGGACTGAAAATTCTATTAATTTTTTTTTAATTCTGAAAAATACCTTTTCAGTGATTTTTTTTTTATTGAATTTCCGTTGCTTGGAGATGTAATATGGAGAGTTTTCTTTTTATAATATATATATATACACACACATACATATATACAACATACACATACCTATATATCATAGTATTTAATGACATTTTTATCAGCAGTTTATTGAAAATAATAACATAATTCAACAGAACAAATTTACAATTATGTAAGCAGTTTATTTTAAATAACAATGTAAATAAATGTTCTGTTTGTTAGTTTATTTAATACAGTTTTGTTAGTAATTTATTTTTAAAAAAAAAGTAGATATGCACTGTAAAGTCCGAAATACAGACTTTCAATATCCAGACCTCCTGATTACCAGCACTTCTTTTTTTAGCAGTTTTTTTTTTCAAAAACAGAGAAAGAATTAGATTCCGAAAGTAACATATATGCTTAATGCATGTGCATTAGACATTTTTTCATAATAAAACATGCGGAGGGTTCTGATTCTTAAAATTCACTTTGGCACTAAATAAAGCACCGCCGTGTTGAAGAACCACAGTCATTTATTAGCATAAATCTATATGATCAATTATTTGACTTTAGCCATTTTATTGCTTGGCTCAAACCAAAACATTCTATCAAAATTTATCACTGATTTTATGCCTACTGAATATCATATCACCCGTACACAAGCCTGGCTAATCAATTTTTATTATTTTTTGCTTAATTATTAATTTATTATTTTTTGCTTTTGTACATCACCACATGACTGCCTCATAGCAGCTTGAGAAATGACTCATGTAGTGATATCTAAAATAATTTTTGTTTTAAATATCAGTAGCTGAATAGCAAACTTGATAACCTTTTATGCTGATATTATACTCCACCACAATTATATATAGACTACAACATTGTGAAATGTTAATTGTTGAAAGTAAAATTAAAAAGAAATTTAACAGAATTTTCTAAAAATAAATTCCTTAAATGATATTCGTAGGCTGTTTGGTGCTGTTTTAATTAATAATAATTCATTTGTAGTTCTAGTAAGCCTACTTTCCATTATGCATCTACCATGCTTTTGCTTATGGACAGTGATGATCAGGCCATCTGCAAACTGTGCCTGCAGCTAGAAATTGTTTATGGTAAAAAAGCTACCAAAATACATGGAAGGTGCTTAATAGAAAAGTAGCACCTTAAGTATATGTGGGAATTTATTTCATCAGGACTCGGATAAACTTCAAATATATGCAGGAAATAGGCATAAGTATAATGAATAACAAAACTAACATAATTCAGACTAACTTCCTCAGCATGCAATACAAACAAGACAAATTTTAGTAGAACAACATGTCTTTAGTCACCAATAGCATATAGCGGATGCTTCCTACATTTTATGATAATAGTCGTAAATTTGAAGGTTTTCAGATGTCACAAATAGAAATTTTCCATTGGAATTTGTAGAAAAGTGATAATAAATGAAGATGATAGAAGCATTCAACTCCAATGACAATGCCCCAATAATCAATCAACTGATGGATGACAAAATCTGTAGCATGGTTCCAAATCCTGAAAATATTCGTACCGATAGTGAAAAAAGTGGATTAGAAAAAAAAAAAAATTCTATTGGAAATTTAGTGGGAATGCTTGACATAATAACTACAAGACTTAAACTTTGTAACAGAATAAAAAATATGTCTGTCTATAAAATTAAATAGAAAGTATTTGTATAAAAAATGGAGCAACTTAAACTACTTACATTGAAAAAAATGTTTAAAGCAAACAAATTAATATTGAGCTTTGGGGAGTGGGAATTTCATTCCCTTAGGGCAGTGGTCCACAAAGATTCATAAAAATAATATTGCAATGATGGAATTTTAAATTGCTAATGTAAAAAAAATGAAATAATATATTTGCGTGCATATATTTACTTTGCTGTTATTAATTCGAAGACAAAAAAAAATAACCACCTTAATCACTCTAACTGCCTAGCCTGCTTATTAGTGTGATTGGCTTGTATGTTTTGACACTTCTGTAGCATTTCTTCCTTGTTAGAATTTGTACAAAATACAGTGTTGTAAATGAACTTTTCATCTCAGTTAATAATGGCATGGAACACTTGTTTCAGTTAATCTAGAAAAGCAGATGTGTATAAATGCAGTGATAAAGAGAGACACCCATATATGTCTCCAATAAACATCTACATGCATGTTGAAACTTCAAATAACATTATTAGACAGAACTTGCCAGAAAACCTTATAATATCAGGTTTTAATGAAGTTTCCTCCCACCGCTCATATCGTCTGCCCAAACAATTCACTCTGCATGTTTAAACATATTTCGTCAAATGATTTTTGGTATTTGAAAGAAAGAGACTTGCTTTAAAATACTGTACTGTGAAATTTGTAAAAAAAAAGTTATCATTAAGTACAAGGTGTCTGAAATGGAACTATCATGCCACCAGATTAGACCCATCATTTATTTCCAGTTCTTTTGCAAAAAGATGCTGTATGTACTAAATGTTGTATCATATGACACTGTGAAGGTTTGGTACCAAAAGTTCAAAAACAAGGACTGTGACATTCAAAAAGAGTGTTCTGGCCAGCCTACTGATATTGATGAGGCCTGCCTGTGAGAACTTGTGGAAGGAGATCAGTATGCAACCACTCGAGAGCTTGCTAAGGAGTTAAGCATTAGTATGATGTCCATTAGTCACGCTATGCATTGCATAAACTTAAGTATGCAACCACTCGAGAGCTTGCTAAGGAGTTAAGCATTAGTATGATGTCCATTAGTCACGCTATGCATTGCATAAACTTAACATACAAGTTTAATCCCTCCGTGCCATAAGAGCTAACTCAAACAGATATGGACAGACATGTTTGAGCCTACACTAATCTGCTCAAATATCAATACAAAGACAAAATTCAGGACCAGATCATCACTTGGAATGAAAAGTAGATTTATTTCAACACAGGCCGAAAAGGGGGTTGGTCTGCACCCGGTGAGCCCCATCGGCAGTTCGACTAACAAAAAGATCATGTTTTGTATCTGGTGGGATTGCTGTGGTATTATCCACAAAGGATATCCACGTATTTGGAAATAGGTAAAACCTTTGACATAAGGTACACAGTGAGATGCTAGTCCATGTTGACGCTGCTATCAAGGAAAAACTATTGAACTGAGTTCTGACGCAAAAAGGTAATGTTCAGTCGAGATAATGCAAAAACCACATGTCTGCATTCACCCTGCAGCTTTATCTTGCTGGAGCTATCTTCCATTTTGCTCAGAATGTCCGAAATGAGGTTGATCTGTTTTTGGACTTGTGATCACCAAGTTTCTGGGCCAAGAGCTTTGAAAAAGTACCAAAACATTGGCAGAAAATCATAGATTTGGGTTGTGATTAGTACCCGCACTAAAGGTACTGCTTTCATATTTTTTTTCTAACTTTATTAAGAATGCTTTTTGGTGGGAAACTTTCGTTACAACCAGATATAATTCAACAGTACTAATTTACAATTATGTAAGCAGTTTAGTTTAAATAATAAACAACATAATAATCATGCCAGAAAATTATATTTATTACTATACTTAATACACTTTTGTTAGTATTTATCCTTAGACAGTCAGCCATCATGTGCTGAATAGTTGATAAATAAATAGCTAACTAACTAATCACTTACAAACACAAAATTAGAAATTTATTTATTCATTTTTTTATTATTATTCTCATCATTATTGTATCTGTACAAAGAAATTATTGTTTTTTAAACAGCTTATATTATTCAAATCAGTTATTTTATATGTTTTTATGAGTTCAAGAAACAGAAAAAAGTGATATAAAAATAGATAAATCTTAAAGAAAAAAGGATAGTTGCATCAGTCTGTTATTCCCATAACTTGTTTCTTCTTCTATATGATCTTTTTTGTATAAGAATGCAAATGCTTTCTCTTAAACTAATTTCCTTCCAGTTCTTATTGTAATACTTTGTTGACTCTAGATTTGCATTATATTTCTTGTCAATTTCACTGCATAAAAACTGAAACAATTTTTTTTAGCAAAATACTATAAGCCTGGAAATAATAGATTGCTTCTGCTTCATTTCTTAGTAAATCTAGTCAGTACATGATGCAAAATATATTGAAAATTAACTGAGAGAAGCAAACATTGTGCTAAAATTTTTCTGCAGGGTTACCAAAAAAATGACACAATGTGCTTGCTGTAAATACCGGGTTTTTATAAAGTCCCGGACCCATTTTGATATTTAATAACTCATAAAATAATGAAGATATAAACAAACTCAAGGCATTTATTGATGGAATAACTTATATATTTTCCTTTTCAAGTTTGAATACCTTTACTTTTGCAAATATCGTCTACGCATGTGGTTAATTTCAGATAATTTCATTTTCCAGTCTAAATATCTGTACTTTTCTAAATATCGTCTGCTTATTAATTGCATTTTTACAGAAAAAACGGTCTCATCATTCATGTACTTAGACATGTTGGAAAACTTCATATTTCCACAACTAGAAGAGCTTCAGCCACATGTCTTTTTGCAACAAGATGGTGCATCACCTCATTGGGGTACCATCATTCGTAGTTCTTTGAATGACCATTTTACAGGAAGATGGATTGGGCGAGGAGGTCCAATTCCTTGGCCACCCAGATCACCTGATATAATGCCGCTAGACTTTTTCCTTTGGGGATTTGTAAAGGACAACGTTTACAGGAAGAGAATGCCGAACATTGATGACCTAAAAGCCAGAGTTACAACCGCAATAGCCTCTGTGGATGCCGACATGCTTGCCCGTACCTGGCGTGAAATTGAATATTGACTTGATATGAATATTGACTTGATTCTCCGTGCGAAGAAGGGGGCACACGTGGAAGGCAAGGGTCATGAAACTTTTTTAGTCTATCTAACCATTTATGTTATTAATTTTAATCTATCTTTATTATTTTAGGAGTTATTAAACATCAAAATTGGTCTGGGACTTTATAAACACCCTGTATATTACAGTGTTTTTAGGAAAAATGGGGTGGTAAGATTACATAAATGGGTTCCAATTCGGAATGTTTCCACCCCTAACTGCAATACATTGGCGGCGGTGATGTTCCATGCTGTCAATTAAGTTGTCAGCCAGAAAATGGGAAGCAATGACCAGACATGGGTTAATCCTTGTTCAAGCTCCTCTAACAGCCTTGGAGTTATGTTATTAATTTTAATCTATCTTTATTATTTTATGAGTTATTAAACATCAAAATGGGTCCGGGACTTTATAAACACCATGTAATTTGAAATTGCTATTGAAATTTAAAAAAAAAAAAAACACCATGCTGAGCTTCTCTTAGCCAAACAAGAAAAACAGATAGAAGCATGAATAAGGAAGGAAAGTAAGAAATTATATCTTTCCAGAAGAATCCTTAACAGCATGTAGGTTCCTGCAATGCTCACAAGAATCAAATTCAGGAATAGTCTTTTTGGTGAAGTACAGGCACCAGCTAATAAAAAAGTACCCAAAATTACAATAATGGTTACTGTTTTTTGAATATATTTATTCAAATGAAAATTTAGAAAAACTTAATAGCGTTTTTTCTCTTGAAAACATGTAATATAGAAGTATGATTTAATAATTAATAAATTAGCTTTCTTAACGCTTTCAGTAGTTATTTGAGAATACCAAGCATTAAATATGTTTTAAATTCATCTGTTACTGATTGAAGCCCTGAATAATGCAGACTAAATTTGCTTTTAAATAATTAAATGCCAAAAATGACTGTATTTGTGGCTTAAATTTTGGAAGAAAAATTATTTGTATGCATTATCATGTTGTACTTATGTTATCGGGACTGGATTCACAAATGTATGTATGTGCGCATATATATGGGTGTATACACATACATACATATGTACGAACATATATATGCATGCACACATTCATCCATGCATACAAACATAGATTTCTGAATCTGTTCCTAATAACAGAAGAGTACCAAATATTTTCTTTCCTTTATTTTATAGTTCCCTCCCAATTGCTGGTTTGATTGTTGTAATGTTAAAATTCTTGTTATTTAAAACATTTTTCCCCCTAATAGAGGTGATCCATTATCCAACTTGAATGTTCAGTTTTCAAGCAAGGAAGAAGCAATAGCATTTTGTGAAAAAAATGGTACTATTTTAAAATTACATTCATTGTTTTTATATTTTGCTCAGAGAATTACATAAATTAGTTGTATTATTAATAACAGCTATTAATTATAAAATATTTAATAGGTAATCAATTATCGTTATTTATTTTAATTAATATGAATTTTTATACATGTATTTATAATGACATTTATTTATGAACACAGAATTGTTATACAGGATAATATACACTCATTTCTAAAAGTTAAGCACGAAGATGTAAAATGCAAAAAAATCAACAAATACTGCTAATCAACAAATACTACACAAAATTCGGCAGGAAAGTAGCATATAAATTTATGCGTAAAACAAAATCAGTAATTATATACAGAAATGAAAACAATATTAAATTTTTGTAAGTTATCAGATAATGACATACTGGAGACTTAAACAGAATTATGTATAAAGTGAAAATAAACAGCATAAAATGAAAACAAAAGTACATTAATAGGGTATGTGATCCCCCTCATCTGTATACAAAGTTTACACCTTGTGACCATGTTTTCAATTAGGTGGTAAGCCACCGCTGAATTAAGCAATCGCCATTCTTCTTGTAGAGCAGTTTCCAGCTCAATAACAGTGGCTGGAGGTGGAAAACATTAAGCTACAGCATGGCCGAGAGCATCCCAAAGATTTTCAATGGGATTAAGGTCGGGCGAATATGCTGGCCACACCATACGTGCAATCCCTTCACTCTCCAGGTAGTCATCGACGATGTCAGCTCTACGGGACATGCGTTATCATCCATTAAAACAAAAATAAGGCCAACTGCTGCGGCGTACAATCTCATAATGGGTTCTAAGACTTCATCTTGATAACGGAGAGCCATCAAAGAATCCTGTTTAAAGATGTGCAGGTCGGTGCAGTATCCTAATGAAATCCCTGCTCACACCATAATGCTTTCACCTCGGAATGCGTGATGTTCGGTGATGTTTTGGGACTGATTGCATGTTCGTTCATGCCATATCATTATACTCCTGTCATCTGGCTCCAGAGCAAATCTTGACTCATCCGTAAACATGACATTGCCCCAGTCAGACACATTCCAATTGACATATTCTCGGCACCGCTGTAATCGTGCCCCTCTTGATTGGACGGATAGAGGAACACAAACTCAAGGTACCCGGGCGTACAGTCCACTCATATGTAATCTTCGGCGTACAGTAGCTGCAGATATCACCTTACCAATGGACGCTGTAACTATAGATGTGACACGTGTGAAGGTCACTCTGCGATTCCGCTTGGCTACAATAGCAATATATCGATCTTCCGCAGGGGTTGTAACCCTTGGGCAATCGGCTACGGGCCTTCAGACAACTGTCTGTGTGGTTTGGAATTGTTTCCATACACATGAATTTACAGAATGACAAACACCGAAGAAAAGAACAACATCTGTAATCGACCGTCCTGCTTCAATGCACCCCACAGCAGGCCAGCGTTCGGAATCTTCCATTCATCTTCTGGAAGTCATAGAAACATGTATGTCTTGAAAACAAATTGTACAAAAGTTTTAAACACCTTCTATCAGCACTTACAATCAACTTCTGTAATCCTTCATAAAGCTGGCTTCTTATAAGACTGCAAAAAAAAATTTTTTGCATATTTCTCGGCATGAAAGCAAGACTGGCTGTTACCTAACATATTTGCATACTTCCATCAACCTCTGCAGCGAATTGCATCCTATTCAATTCTGATTGACTTCTAGAAATTAGCATTTTCCTCTCTGTGCTTAACTTTTGGAAGTGAGTGTACTTTTCCTCTCAATATATTTGGATCTTTGTGAAAATTTTCATTTCCTCACTTTATTCCTCTCTCATTTATTAAATAACTACATATCATTTTTTAGTTTCAGAGAAATTTCATAATTATGTTTCATTTTATTCCTATTTTACATTGTAATTTGTAGTATATTATTTTGCCACATATATGACTGCAGATGGAACGACTCTGTGATATTTTTAATGTGAGATTGTAAAATGGAACATCTTGAAGATATATAAAAACAGAGCAATCATAAAATTGCAATAAGTGAAAAAAATTTGTTACATCAGTTCAAGATGATATCAGAACTTATCAAAATTTGCTATGCTATCCCATAATTTAAATTTACACTTTAAATAAAATGCCCACCAATGGTTTTCTTATATTATTAGTGTTAATAGGAGCATTTTCTTAATAATTCTCTAGGAAAGCTCCCTGACAAACAGCCCTCAAATGCTTTGCTGTTAAATTAACCAATTGTACAACCAGCTCTTTACATTATTACTATTATTACTTGAATTATTATTATTTACATTATTACTTGAATTACATGAAATTTAAATTAAGCCATATTTCTTGTTTTTCAAGTATTATTGCAGTTATAATATTTAGAAAGCTCTTAAAACTCTTTTTGCTTCTTCTGTCTTGCAAAGTGTAGATATTAATTTTGAATTTTGATTTCCAGGTTGGCCTTACTATATAGAAGAATCAGCTCCAGTTAAACCTAAAACAAAGAGTTATGGTGCCAATTTTGCTTGGGATAAAAGAACCAGAGTTTCTACGAAATAAATTTTATATATGAATACTGTAATTCACCAATTATGAACTGTAGTACTTTCTATTTTGCGTAATATATGTACCTATGCAAGATACTTTATATTGTATCATAGAACTGTTTCAAAACTTATCCAATAAATCAGTTTTAAAAAAGTCATTTCAAAATTATAGAACTTCATGAAACAATGGTAACAAAAAGTCAAAATATATCACAGATCACATTCTGACCATTTAAAATATACTATTTAAATAATTATTTAGAAATTCCTTTATGCATATTGCATGGAATATGCATACTTCATGTTAATTAAGAATTCATTAATAAATTATTGCACATGCAAATTAAAACTGATTTTTACTGTTCTAGCATTTTCATTTGTGATTTAAGAGCAGATTAAAACGGTTTCATCCTTAAATTAAAAAATGACTGCTTTAGTACTGCTGCAAATAAAAACCTTAATAAATACATTAAAAGAAATCTTAGAAAAAAAGAAAAAATATATAATAATTAAAAAATGTATTAAAATATCAAAGTGCATAAATATTTTACTTTTATAGTTAAAAGGAATAACAATGGTAAACAAATTCAAGTTTTAAACAATAATTATCAAGATGTTATGAACAAATACAACAATAATAACAAATTATATACAGCAGATTCAGAAACTTAAAAGGAAAGCTATACACCTGAATTATGGATGATGGAACTAGTGATTATCAGCATTTTCTGTTGAATGAAAGAATAAAGAGGAAAACTACCAAACAAAAGTTTTATTGTAAATCGTGTTCAACTTACTTGTATAAAACATAAAAAGAATAAAATTACATGCAGCAAAACTAAATTTTCAAAGAATAGCTCATAATACATACATTGAAAGAAATAATGAATATAAAATTAAGACATTTTCCTAAGAATTAGATGATCATTAGCTGAGCAGCTCAAACCAAGAAACACTGGCAATTGACCGAAGTTACATTCTTGGTAGTTAAATAAATAAGCTGCATGAGGTATTTCTTAGGCATAATATAAATATGAATTAGTTCTCCTTAAGTCATCCATAAATGCAGTCCTAATTTGTTTCACCATACTCAAAATAATACAATGCAATATTTTTCTAAAGTTTTTATGCAGGAAAAGCACTTTATAATGTGATTGTAATTTATGTGTAAGGAATCATTAAACTATTAAATTAAAAATTGCATAAAATGGTTATTGTAATTTATGTGTAAGGAATCATTAAACTATTAAATTAAAAATTGCATAAAATGGTTATTCCTAATAATCAATTTACATGGCCTTCCAAAAATTATGTATGCAGCAGTAACTCAGTGTAGCTAAAAAATCTCTGTTGATTTAATCCAAAACTTCACTAGAGGATAATTGATTTATTTATTCTTGACAAACATTTGAGCCCTTAAATTGTACAAAATACGCAGATTCCCCCCTCCCCAATAAATACAAAAAAATGTCTAGGGGATTGAAAGCAATTTGAAAATATTTGTAAAAAAATTACGCTGTCTACAAATATGAAAAAAAGAAACTTAAGTTATTTGTATTATGAGTACATAAAAATATATGTAGATATTAGTCTATTTTATTCTTGACTAGACATGCGAAATAGTGATTATAAAGGGGAAAAAATTGATGATTTTAATCAGTCCAATTAGTATAAATTCATTAAAATATTTAAAAATTTTATCTATTAACAAAAATATTGCACGTTCGATCACACTAATTTAATTAATTATTCCAGTCCAACACTTCTAAACTTAAATTAAGGTTGCCACGCTGCCTGGAAAACCGGTAAAAGTCAGGGAATTTAAATATTTTAATCAAAATCTGGAAAAGTCGGGGAATTTCATACGGCGATTCTAGAAAAAGGGATCACTTTCTTAGCGAATCATGTATCGCATGACCAACATTCAGACAGCTGGTGTGGAACCAAATTTCACAGAGCCCAATCAGCTTTTCTTTTAGGAAGGCAAAGTAAGTTTCCAGTAATTTAGAGAATTCAGGTATTCACATGTGCAATGCATTAGTAAATTCCCCCTATTTTCAAATAAAACAAAATCTTTTTAGGCTTTTCTTCTTTCTTATATTTATGTTTTGTAGTAAAATAAAAAAAATAACAATCGGTCATCTAGGCTAATCATTTAATATATGTATGCCGTCGATTTTTGTGATTCAATTTTTAATCTTTAAGTAATTAACTTTGTTTTAATGTTATTCATGTAATTTAATGTGTCTTCTTCCTTCTAAATTTATTTATTATTAGTTAGTAAAACTTTCAAATTTTAGGCTATTTTTTCTGGTATACTTGTGAAGCTAATTCCAGCAGTAATATGACATACCATCACGAAATATAGTGCACATATTTGTTACTTATGTATGCTGTTAAATTAATATAAAATCATTGAATTTATTTTAAAATATCATTAAATAGATTTCTTTCTTCCTTTAGCTGCAACATATCTGCAGAAAAGACTTTAAAATAGAAACTGAACAGATTCTAATATCAGTGGAGAAAACAACTCTTATTACAAAAGTAATGTGTTGGGGATTATATATATAGAAAGAAAAAAATTTAGAACCAATTTTTCACAAAGACAAAAAAATGAAATTCATAAGCAATAAATTTTAAAAAGTCCTATAAATGTACAAAAGAAGAATTTTAACAAATGTTAAAACAAATTCTTCAAACAAGTAAAACCCAAATTCAAAAATAGCTGATGAACCATTCCAATGTATTTTAATTATAATAGTATAGCCAAAAATTCTGTATCTTCCCCAAAGAGAAGGAAAATGAAAAAATACAACGTAAAAACATTAAAAATACTTCCAATTTAAAAAGATTTTTCTAATCTAAAAAGAATCTCAAATAAAAAAGAAAACTTATCCTTAAAATGAAGAAAAAATTGTAAGTCTACAGTGAATTATACATTTTAATTTTAATATTTATTAAATTCTTTTGTACATTTATAGGATTTTTTAAAATTTATTGCTTAAGAATTTCAATTTTTGTTCTTTGTGAAAAACTGGTTCTAAATTTCTTCTTTATGCATTTACTGATCAATTTTCAGTGGCATAATGCACAAAAATTCTGGAAGGATTATAAATTTTCCTTTTAAAAAGTTATCAGCATAGCCAATGTGCATTATGCTACTGGAATTTTCTTGAAACGTCTGGAAAAGTCAGGGAATTTCATTCTCCTGTTTAAGTGCAACCCTGTTAAATATAAAAGAAATTATATAATGTACAGAAGTGAATAATGCTGCTGTACTGTACTGTTTCTCTAATATGACTACTAATTAATTATCTTTCAAAAAGGCTTGGAATGCAGAAAAATAGTTTAAAGCACTTTATTTTCAATGCACCATAGCATCTTATTGTTTAATAATTAAATACAGAATAATGAAGTGTGGATCAATTTATTTATTTCTCTTCAGACCTTTTGTAATACATATTGTGCTAACACTGCAGCCATTCTCTACTGCTAGAATTGAGATATATTAGTTGTTATCCTGTAATTATAGTCTTACAATTCTTTGTACGATACTGTTCATTCCTGAAACAATTCGTCAGTTTAGTACAATAATTGCAGTAAAGAAGTTTTCCACAGTTCTCGGTTAATTTTAATTGTTTACTGTACTGTTATTAAAATTAAATAACACAGTAATTCATGTATGAATTGCATCTAGTTATGCTAGTACCTCTCCTGAGAAGTACAGAAAAGTCAAGCCATGTCATTTGATGAAAAAGCTAATTGCTTGATATATGTTATAGGTTTTTCAGATATTTCAGTCATTACCAAATTTTTCATTTTCATTGTCTAATGTTAATATGTAACATATACAGAATTTTATCTTATAAAGCAATATTGATGTAGATGTTAAGACAGTTTGTCATGAGAATTGACAAATTAATGCTATGAAGCTATGTATGAATACAGTACACCACATACAGTATACCAAGATTCATATATTCTTTGAAAATCTTTGCTTTTTTTTTTTTTTTAAGGTCTTTGATTACAATCAGAATTTGCAAAAGCTTCTTAATTTTGATCATCTGACATTTATGTCCCTTTCTTACGACTTCTATCCTGAGCATGAAGTAACATTTTTGATAAATTCTTTGTAATAAACACATTATCAATATATAAATTAAAAACTGAGAATTCAAACCATGTGACTAAGTAAGGCACTGTAAATTGATGTAGATGATAAAAATACAATCACCACTCCTTGAACAGAAGTTTTGATATGTATGATTGGTTGTTCATCCAGCCTTTCAAAAAAGAATATTGTCTGTCTGCATTGAAAGAAATAATTTCTTGGACTCTGATCTGCATAAGTGTGACTTTCAGGGACATCAAAATGTGGACTTCATAAAGGTCATGTTTCCATCTTCTGTTAAAAGTGAATCAAAACTTCTTCAAGGTTATGGATAAAAGACATAACGATTCTGGAAAAAGAGGATATTCTTAAAATATTGGCTAGTATTATAAGAATTTAAATCTGGAGGGCCACATATTTGCACACAGAGTTCAACTGCTCCATGTCAGTGCTCTCTAAGACCAATTCCTTTGGAGAAAAATCAGTCAGTTATATGAAAGGGGGAGGGAGAAAGAAGTTGTTGAGGCAATTTTTCTCTCCAGCTGTTCTCCTTTGGAAGGTAAGAGCAATATTTATAGACCTATGCTTAAAGGTTAAAAGTCAAGAAAAAGCCCTGTGATAAAATGAAAAATGTTATATATGTTTTATAAGACCATATTATAATAAATAATTATTATATATATCTTTTATCTCTGAGCTTAAATGTCTGTACATTATTACACACTGAAAATAAGAAATTACTTAATAATTAGTTATAATAATTATAGTCATAAATGATTATTATAGTTATTTAATTAATTATAATAATTATACTATGATAAATAATCTTTACATTTCTTTCTGATTTCTGTGCTAAAATCTATATGCATTATTACTCATACTGGGTGGAAAAACACAAAATTTATTTTTAGGAGGAAAAAATCTTGTAATACTGACAAATGTTGCATTAAATTGATTACCATCTAGACATATTCCTGCTCAAATAAGATGAAAGTTGTTAACCATTTTTTCTATACAACAAAAAGTAAGAGATGTAATATGCACTGTTGATATAAAATTCATAAATTATGGAAAAAATTCAACATGCTTTGTTTGTAAGTTTCAAATCAATATGAATCATCATTTCTGCTCATATGAACCAAAGGTGCAAAATGTATATGATGAACAGGACCCCGGTTTTCACTCCCTCAGTAATAAATAACAGCTTTGCAGCAAAGAGAGGACCCTCATGTGATGCCTCACCTACAGCACATTAATTAACAGCTCATCTGGATGGTTTTAAGTGTTCTGGCAGAATGCCAATCAAGTTTGCATTTGCAGTGATCTTAATTAAGAATGAAGTTGATTATATTGTCACAGAAATTTATTCTTTGGGTCGGATTCGATAGGTCCGACCCATAGAATTCGATAGATTTTTTTTTTCAATGATTGGCCTCAAACATTTAAAAATTGATATACACCCTGTAGAATAAATATTTTCTCTTTCTTATGATTTTGCTTGATTAAATGAAAAGCAGTGTAGAATACATATTGTTGCGAAAAATTCGGCGGTTGTGCCTGTATGTAAGCTTTCCGGCATAGCACTAGGGTTGCCATAAAATAGTGTATGGTAGGGTTGCCAGATTGGCGACCAAATTGGCGATATCCCATGGTCCAATCGGGAAGCTTCTAGAATAACTTCCTGTCGAGATATTTCTCGAAACGTGTGGAACTTAAAGAAAAGCTATATAAACCCTTGCGTTTCTGAGAGGAGGCAGTTGTGAAGCAGTTGCGAGAAAATTGTGAAGATTGTGAAGTATTGTGAAGTTTTGCGAGCAGTGTGATTAGTTGTGAGAATAGCTGCTACGCGAGAGTTTTGGTGAACGGAAAGCGATCGAGATATTGCTTTGCCGTGAAGCTAACTTTACAGTATAGCTTGACAGTGTATTGGTGATTGTTCCACAGTGTTTATTATAAGTTTAGTGTTGCCGTGAAGCTACCTTTACAGTTACAGCCTGAAGCTGTGTTGCTGATTGTTTCAGCGTATTTATTGTAGATTTTCGACGCTTTTAAAGGTAATTTTGGAACTGTGCTGTAAATAGTGATTCCTGTAAATAAATTGTGCTTTTTATTGTTCTGCATCGTGTTTTCATCGGATACTCTCAAATCTACGAACCCGTAAAAACGCAACAACTGGTGTCAGAAGTGGGATTTGAGAGTGAATGCCAGTCATCCGTCTACAGGAGAAAATGAAGGCGGAGGAAATGAAAGCTTTGATGGACATGTTAGCAGCTCTGAAAGCCGGACAAGAAAAGATGAACGCCAGACAAGAAGAGATGAAACAAGACATGAAAGCCGGACAAGAAAAGATGAACGCCAGATATGAAGAGATGAAACAAGAGATAAAAGCTGGCTATGAAGAGATGATAGCCGAGATGAAGGCCGAGCGCGAAAAGAGGAAAGTCGGCCGAGAAAATGTACGAGAGCAACTCCAACAGATGAAAGAGGAGCTTGCAGAAGAAACTGGAGCCATAAAAGAAGATGCGAAAATCAAAGTGGCATCTGAAGAGTCAGAGGATGAAGAAACGGAGGAAGTAGCTGGTGGAGTGTTGGAGAAAGATCCAGAAATCATGGATGAAACATCTAACGGGGTCAAAGGAAAAGGAGGAAAGCATGAAGAAATAAAAGACGGGAAGGAAGCTTTTGATTCTCAAGTGCCTGAAGTAGAGACAGAAGAAAATGAAAATGCGACTGTCGAGATCATAGAAACTGATAGTGAAGTTACGAAGTCGCAGTTAGCAAGTATTGAACCATCTGATAACTCATGTGACTCTGAGATGGAAGAAGCTGATGTACAGCCTACGCAGAGTGATCCAGTATTGCAAGAAAATTTGCCTACTTCGGAAACTGTATGTGTGTCTTATAATGAAGATTGTGTAGACATGGACTCGATTCTAAACCAGGATACTTCTGTTTGTAAAGGATCGGATTGTATTCATGGTCCTGGTGTAAACATCGGAACTCGCTTTCAGGAAATAGAGGTAAATAAGCATGTACCTTCTGCTGTGAGTATCGAGGTGAACTGTACACACGGTGCGAATAAACTACAGAGTGGTGAACGAACTGTTTCAGATCTTCCTGTGCAAGAAAAGTCTGAAATGACTGAATCTTCAGACTGTGATATGAAAAACAGAAATATATCTGAGAACTGCCGTGGAAAAGTATTTGACCCGGGTATAACTTAGTGAAAAGCCTAAGACTAAAATCCATTCTGAACTTTAATAGCATAGTTTAAAATTGTTATGTGTTTAACTTGTGTATATAATTTGTATATAATGTAAATATTTGTTTCTTTAGTAATTAGTGATGGTTATTTTTTGTTATGGGTACCGCGTATTTCGTAATGGTTTTATGTTTAATTGATAAAATCCATTCTGAACTTTAATAGTATAGTTTAAAACTGTTATGTGTTTAACTTGTGTATATAATTTGTATATAATGTAAATGTTTGTTTCTTTAGTTATGTTATTTGTTTGTTTTATTACCTTTTGTATGTATCGAATTATGCTCCCAACCAGGGATTGTACTGCCCGGGACGTGCAGTCCTTGGGAGGAGGCAGTGTTGCAAAAATTCGGCGGTTGCGCCTGTATGTAAGCTTTCCGGCATAGCACTAGGGTTGCCATAAAATAGTGTATGGTAGGGTTGCCAGATTGGCGACTTTATCGCCTATTTGGCGACCAAATCGGCGATATCCCATGGTCCAATCGGGAAGCTTCTAGAATAACTTCCTGTCGAGATATTTCTCGAAACGTGTGGAACTTAAAGAAAAGCTATATAAACCCTTGCGTTTCTGAGAGGAGGCAGTTGTGAAGCAGTTGCGAGAAAATTGTGAAGATTGTGAAGTATTGTGAAGTTTTGGGAGCAGTGTGATTAGTTGTGAGAATAGCTGCTACGCGAGAGTTTTGGTGAACGGAAAGCGATCGAGATAGTGCTTTGCCGTGAAGCTACCTTTACAGTATAGCTTGACAGTGTATTGGTGATTGTTCCACGGTGTTTATTATAAGTTTAGTGTTGCCGTGAAGCTACCTTTACAGTTACAGCCTGAAGCTGTGTTGCTGATTGTTTCAGCGTATTTATTGTAGATTTTCGACGCTTTTAAAGGTAATTTTGGAACTGTGCTGCAAATAGTGATTCCTGTAAATAAATTGTGCTTTTTATTGTTCTGCATCGTGTTTTCATCGGATACTCTCAAATCTACGAACCCGTATAACGCAACAATATAATGACATAGAATATGGGCTAATAATCTAACTATGTTAATGATATGGTTCCTGGCCTACAGTAGGCTATTAATTGCTAAACTTTTGAGGATTCAAAAACCACATCGGTTTTAGAAATGCGATACGTTGGTACCCTTAATAAGTGCATGTCCTCACATATGATTTGGTGGAAGAGGGGTGAGAGACCTTTGGATCCATCCCCATGGGCGCTCTCCGGGTGGAACTGAGCAAAATCATACTGTCATCTGTGCTCAAGGCTGTTGCCAACGGCAGGCGTATCTTATGCGCTCCTTGCCACAAGGAATTTCGTGAGCTTGATATATTTTAACTCTTATGATATGTATTGTAAATACATGCAGAAAAATGGTTACATAAAGAAGCCTTAATATGGGATATGATCTCCTTGGATAGATCAATTTCTCCCTTCTAAGGTGAACATACAATACAAAAGGCAATAACTATTATTCACTGAATAATGGTAACTAAAATGAGAATTACAATGATAGAATACACCTTTCTTCTCAAAGCATGAGTACTTGTTCCACTGGTTCTTCTCTATAAGGGCAATTATTATTGAATCTAATAGAAATCTGGATCAATCATTGCTGACATGGTATCTTGAAAGATTCAAGCTACCTTCAGCCATTTGCACTTTTTAACCCTGTTAATGTGTGAATACTAATACAATATCTCAAAAACACCAAGCCAATATCATCACACTGCCATGACTGAAAGTAGCAACATTAAAGTGGAACACAGCATCTTATTTATGACTTTACAATTAGTGAAATTTCTTTGGAAAGTACATTATATGTTTGTAGCATATTCCTTGAATATGAAGTTGCTTCAGACAGTGTTATAGAATAATGCAACAAAATGTCAGAATGAAAAATTTCAAGAGAACATATTATGTACACCATGAGAAATTTTACTTTATTTTTATTTATAAATATTACTATGAAACGAAGAAATCTGCATCAGTTCCTGTAGTTATAAAACAGGTTTTTCTCACACACTGTGCCTGCAGAACGGTATATCTATGACAACCTTAAAAATTCCTACATGGGTATCTCAGTCATAGTATATATATGTATATATTATTTTCTTGTACTTTCATATAAATTTTGCACTTCAAGGATAATTTTAAAGTTTCAATGAAAGAATAAATAAACATAATAATCAATTTTAATTCAAATATAACAATTAATTTTGTTTTATGTCATCACAAAATAACAATAAATTTTGGTTTTGCTAATTTGCTTTTCTAATATGCCTTATTTTATCACATTTATTTGTTTTACTTTTTATTTTCACTTTATTTTACATTATATTTTTAAAATTTAAGAACAATAAAATATATACACATTTGTACAATTTATACAAGAACACAGGCTTATATAATCAGGTATTAACTTGTTTTCTAGTCAAATTTTTAAAAAAAACTTTTAAATTTATCAGTTATCTTACATTTGACGCAAACAGATTTATGTTCAGGTGCATATAAAATTTTTACATAATTTGATCACATTTCCCTACCATATTAGGACTAACACAAAAGTAGAACTCTAAAGGATGCATTGTATAAACAAGTTTTTTAATAAAATAAAATTACAGTACCAGGCAGCTCTTTGACAATGGGCATCACATAGCATGCTCGTGTTTTTTACTTTCAAATCCTCTTCATATATTTGTAATTATTTTAATTTGCATATTTATCTAAAGCTAAGTAATTTTTTTATGAAAATAAAATCTTTTTTGCAAAATTTTCATTTCATTTTCCTCCTTATTAACAAGCATATTAGTTAATAAGGAGAAAATAAAAATGTGTTTCATGTATACATATATGCATTTGGTTGAAAATGCATTTAGCCTTTAATTAATATTTTGATTATGTAATTATAAAAATATTTAAAAACTTGAAATTATTAATTAATAAGAAATACTCTTATTATTGATCAATTTGATGAATTTTTACTATCACTTATTAATTTGTTGTTAGTGTTTATAGTTTAACATGAATTTTATATTATTTGCCTTGAAATAAATATCACTACCTGTAGTTTCAGACATATGTATCATAAAATATGTGTAGAAAAAAATGTAATTAATAACAATAAGAATGTATGTCATGAAAACTTTTATATTTCTTATAAATATTCCATAATTTACATATATATTTATTTGTATAAATGTTTGCCATTTGCCTGGACAATTGTAAACAGAAGTTTATAAAATACTAACTATTTTTTCCAGCTGTATACAAAATTTTTGCATTTAGTGAAAAGTCAAAATGTATATTAGATAATTTATCATGAAAAATTTTGAGAAATTTCACTTTCTAAAAAACATTAGTATTATAACTAAGCATACTGTTCTTTGCTTTAAAATATAACCAAGCATCATTTAAAAGTAGGATCTAATACTTTAACTTCGTATTACTTAAAATAAGTAATACAAATTACAACTAATTTACATTTTACATGACTAGTACTACAGTTCCCAAATGCAAGAAAAAACAATTATGGTTCCATTTGTTTTACTATTTATCTAGAGACTAGTTTATCGCTATGGTAGTTATCCAGGATGTAAACAAAAATTTCCTTCATAGCGGTCCATTGGTATTTTCTTAAAATCTGACAATGTGCATGGAAAATTTCTCATTAAATTTTATTTCTTCCAAGTGCTACTATTAAATATACCTAATAAGTCAAATGATAAAGTTCTTAGATTTCTATACAGTAATTTTCATTTTTAAGAATCAACAGTAATTTTCATTTTTAAAAATCAAATAAAACTTGATTTCATTTAAAAAGGTTAGGCTATATCAAAATTTGTCTTTATGAATTAACCATATAAGTCAATACATATGGATTTCTCTATCATAAAGTTGTCTAAATTTATTACCTATAGCTCGGTCTGTGCACCCCCGCAGTTTCATCGCTGTATCACAATTAGAAAAAAATTCTCCCATAGAGCCTAATGTTAAAGCTGCCGCATCCCAGTACATAGGGATACCATTGAAAAATTCAACTGCCCGTTACGGCAGTTCTAATCAAGATAAATCGAAACCGCTTCTACTGAAGATGTATCCCCGGGGGGTCTATGCATGGCCGCAGTTTCATCGATGTTTTAAAAAAATTCGCAGTTAAGCGTATTTTTCGCTGGACTTAGTTTTTTTACGAATAAAAATATCTTGAAAACGCCGTAACTGTAGTCGATTTCGGCCTAAATACAAAAATTTTATATCGAGGCGATAGCGCTCGAGGAGAGGAAGACAATGGTTGTAGAATTTTTTTAATAGCGAAAAATTTTTTTTGACCCCGGTTTCAAGGTCGCATTGCCCCTCCCCTGGTCGACCCAGACACCTCGTTCTTGCGCGTATCGACAGGCCTCGGTACACTCTATAACTCTATAAATTTTGGTGCAAATCGGTTCGGTAGATCCTAAGATACGAATTTCGGGTTTTGGGGGGTTGTAGAACCGGGGGCCCCCAAACCGGAGGGGCCCAATTTTTTTATGGAAAAATCACAAAAAAATTAAGATTCTCAAAAAACGAAACCGCATCGAAATCGAACCCACCTGGCCCCGTCCAGGGGAGGCCGTAGGGTACCACTTCGGGGTTCAATAGCTCAGCCCCCATCGGAATTTTTTAAAACCAAATATATGGTTGTAATGTACACCGCGAGACGAACAAATCGGTGGTCGAATCATCCAAATCGGATGAGTAGTTTCGGATTTATTCAAAATTTCCCCAAAGTGTTTTTTAGCTCGAGAAAAGCATTTTGGGGAAACTTCAAAAGTTTCGTTACCAGAACTCCATTTCTAATTAAGATAGATGCAAACCGCTTTCGCTGTAAGCATATCCCCAGGGGGTCTGTGCA